>CM035107.1:70049403-70606903 GCA_020205505.1 Panax japonicus | reverse complement strand
GTGCCCTGGGCAGTGTGGGTCTTGCCGTGTCGAAGTACGTACGCGCTGTTCGCTCGGTCGCTCATAACTTTCAATCCGGGAGTCCGATGGAAGCGTGCCATACCATTTCGGAAAGCTCTTTCCAAGAGCTACACAATGATATATGATTTGACCTTTTTTGATTCCATGAAGATGGGTCCATGACCAAAATGGCATTCCCGAGTTTTCGTTAGGCAATCCGGTGAGCCATTTTGTGTAGTCTGCGCTCCGGAGTTAAGATATTATTTTGAGTTGAAATGAGTGTATTGATTTGAAGTGAAGTTGATTTTGCAAAATGACCATTTTGCCCCTCCTGGGGTTATCCCCGGTTTTCGCGTAGTTGTAGCAGTCGTTTCTTAAGGTTATCTCTGAGGTTGACTTGATATTGACTTTGACTATCCTCAGGGTTATCTCTGAGGTTGGCTTGACCTCTTGGGGCTATCTCCAGGCTTTGATCTTGATCATTTGGGGTCATTTCCGAGGTTGAAACTGACTTTCCCGGGATTATCTCCAGGGTTGGAACATGATTTCCCGGGGCTATCTCCGGGGTTGGATTTGGTTACTCCCAGATTGCGATCCGGGGTTTGATGATGAACTTCTGATAGTATCCGGTAAAGATTTGGATTATCTTTCTAGGTTCCCTCTTAAAAGACGAATCTGTCCTCCTGCAATGTTAGTAACAGTAGAAGAAAATTTCAAGTGTCTACAGATGCCCCTCTTTATCATATTCATGCAATGCAATGGAATGGACATGATAAAGATTAGTAGATACTTGAAACATGACAAGGTATTTTTAATGATGTAAATCGCAATGTAGTGAATGCTTATGATGAATGTGACAATGTTTTCGCAAATCGCAGTTCGTAAATCGCACATCGTATTTCGCACATAGCACATCGCTTTTCGCATTTGGCTAAATTGCACTTCACAACTCGCACATCGCATTTCGTATATCGTATTTCGCATATCGCATCGCAAATCGCATATCGCAAACCACATATCGCATATCGTAAATCGCATATCGCAAATCGCAATGTAATGAATATTATGATGAATGTTAAAATGTATTCGCAAATCGCTTTACCTTTTTCGATCATTGCTGATGCGTATGCTGGTGTTGACTCCAATGGTTTGGCATTTAATCACTGATGATTGTTTGATGGAGATAAGTTGAGATGTTTTCCACATCTCTGATGGGGATGACGTTCTGAAATTACCAGACCCTCCCGATGTATTCGCTGGTAGTTGCAACGGTGACTATCCTGCTGATCGCCAAACTTTTCCAGCTCCCACTCGAACGGTGGTATACGAAGCTTTCATCGCTGAACTGTGTTGATATCGCACTGTATTGATGGCAATGGTTTAGGATACCAGATCTTTTGATACCTTCGCTGAAGTAATATTCCACGGATTACTTCACTAGACTTCTCCTGATGTTACGTTAGATTGATGACAACCACCCGATGTCTCATCCTTCTTGAGGTAATTTGGAGTTCCCTTTCGCTATTGGGTGTTTGTGCCCCATTTCCTTAAGCATTTGATTCGCAACCCGGATGAACTGATGACTTGAATGTCTCTGAAATCCCTGGAGGGTGTAATTCATTCTTTCGCTACCCATATTTGAACGTCGGTGTAGCAGTCTCAATTTGTGAGGACTTAACACATGTTAATGGTGTAGATTTCATTTGCTAGGCCTTTCATTGTTGACCTTCTGCTTCTGAGTTAAGAACTTTCTTGAGAAGTTTCCCCTTCTTTTGTAGGGGCACGCTTATGTCGCTATAATTTCTTTCAGGAGTTCACCCCTTTCTTTTTGATGAGAAGCTTGATCTCACCTTAAACTCCTTCCATTTCTTGGAATTGGAAAAATTCCCCAGTCCTTTCTCATATTGATGCTGAGAGTTCATATGAGAAACTCTCTTTGTTGATGAAGTCGTGAGTGAATAATATCTGAATCGCTATTGAGATAATGATGGACCGTGCCGATGGCGCTAACTAGTGCATTTTCCATTTTAGGATGATTGATAAATGCCCCAGTGTTGAGTTGTCGCTGCTTCCGAGATTACCCCAATCTTGTTGTAAAGGACCCAATATCCGGTTGTCGCCAATTTTGAAATTACCCCAGTCTCGCTTGTTGTCTGGGATAGTTGCTTTGATAGATGAGCTGATAAGACGTCGAGATTGTAAGAGGCTTTTATATATGTACCATCTGGTGAACAGGTAGTGGATGTGGGCTTTGATGTTGACAACTCTTTCTGGTAAAGATGTCACTTTGTTAGAGAGATGATGCTCTAACTCATAGGGATATCATTGTTGCTGAGTGGGATGACGTTATATCCATCCGAGATATCGCATGTAGTTGGCAGTGGATCTATTGGCTCGTGTAGAAACCCTTGGGTAGGAGATCATAGTGTTACCTCCTTCTTCTGAGAGGGAATTCGTGTTATACTTGATAGCCCGCATATACACTGATTTGTAGATGGGCTTGTATTTTCCTGAACAAACTAGTTTAACCATTTTGTCATGTACAGTACACATTGTATATATCAAACAACATTATATATGGCAGGAAAATATATGTTGATTCATTTCCCTTTTGTCGACGTCGGGATTTTTGGGTGTCCCTTTCCGTTACTTGTTCTTTGTTGTTCTCATTTTAGGTGAGATTTGTTTGAAAAAAACAAGTGAAAAAGGTCCGACATGTATAATGTCGACGATGGGACTGTTAAGAGTCGCCAGTTGGTTTTTTGAATGGTTGTACCAACACAACCGAGAAAAGGTTTGCACATTGATCCAGTGATGTGACACTGATATACAGGTCGGAGAAACCGAGATTCATTTAGGGTCCGTGGATTTGGTTATGCGGCGGGAAGGTGTTAGGCACCCCCCGACATCTGTGTTACCACGGTGACCGCCTCTTTTCAAGAAACTATTATCTGAGTGTGTGTGTGTGTGTGTGGGTCAATGTGCTGTTATATGACAGTTGTGCGAGGCCTCTTTCGAACCTATATACACAGGATTTGAATTTGTGTAAAAATTCAGTTTTTAACAAGATATGGCAATGATGTTTTATAAAAGAAGTTTTTCAAACCCTGATGCTCAATAGGAATTGAGACCTTTTACACCTCCATTTTTATTAAGTGATCGGCTTGATTGATTTTATTTGACGAATGCGAAGCATCCATACGAAAATAATATATATAAAGAAAATAATGTCGACTTCCTCGTGGGTATAGAAACCATCTGAGGAAATACAGATATCGCAGAATAATTTACAAGCTGCTTACAGCTGAAAATGTCCATCACGGGAACCGAATCTAGATCCAATGAAATAAATCTGTAATCACATGATTCCTAGGCGCACAGAATATTGCAATTTGTATAAAATTAATAAGCAGGTATATATATAAAAGCGGTAAATATATATATACAGACAGGATCACCAACCACAAAGCACCTCCATGGGGGATCAAAAATATAAATAAAGCTGTAGATATGGTCAACCGCCACGAAGGAAACTCCAGGCGGGACAGAATGTAAATAAAGCTGTAAATGCAGTCAACTGCCACGAAGTAAACTCCAGGCAGGACTAAATATAAGAAAGCTGTAAAAGCGATCAACTGCCACGAAGGGAACTCCAGGCAGTTCAATCGAGGCATAACTCGATAATGTTAGTCAATATATATATATATATATATATATATATATATATATATATATATATATATATATACAAACTGTAATGAAACCACGGACCGAAGTCCGGGCAAAAGCAAGCAATATGACTCTCAACGTGTAGAAGGGTGTGTGCAAACATGAAGAGAAAGACTCTAAAGTGTGTGAGAAGGCTTACAGCTGACTGATAAAAAGGGCTTCTATATCTTTAGAGTGGGTAAACACTGGGCTTTTTTGGGTACAAAAGAGGCTATATATGAGCTCACATGTGTTTAAAAGTGGGAAAATACACTGTATGGCCAGTGTAGAGCAAATTGTGCAAGGTTTCCCCGTCTTTTTTCTCTTAAAAATCAGCATCCCAAGCCTCTTATTTATAGGCAAAGGGTGTCACAGGTGTACCTGCGGCTTAGCCACAGGTGTACCAGAGGCGGGTCGGGTCGGCCCGGTTATATCGGGTTGGGTCGTCTCGAAGTACATGCACTCAGGCACTGTAATGTCCACTTAGATTTTGAGAAGTGCAATCTGGGCATCCGTTTGGAGGTATTCAGGACCTATTTCGGACCGCCATTGTCGAGAGTTGCACGATGGCATGAGATTAGAGTTTGTACGAAGTCTTTGAAGATGGGACGATGCCCTCTGGTTTTCAAGCTTCAACTTTCATCCGTTACCATGCACAATAGTCACTCAGGATTGGTTAGCCTTGTGGGACATTGTTGCGTAGAGATGGGACGTGGCATTGTTTTGGATGAGATGACGATGTTTCCCCTCACCGGTGTTACTGCCGGATTGGGCCGATATGCAGATGTTGCTCAGACTTCGCTGAGATTGGACTGCTATATTTGTTGAAGACCCTCATTGTCATCTTTGAGGTGTGCCTGTCTTCCCGATGTGATTGTCGTGTTGGCACAGTGTATTTCATTGTGAGTACCGAGATTGAAGCTGATGGCATTTGAAACAAGCATTTCCGGGGTTATCTCCAAAACTGCATTCCTTGGGGTTATCACCAAGGTTGGTGGCTATTCCCATGGTTGGGACTGAGACTGGATACCTCGGGGTTATCTCCGAGATTAATTGGTCTTCTCCGGTGTGTGTTTTGGTATTGTATCTGCAAGTCTCTGGGTTAAATTTGAGGTTGAAACCATTACTCCCAGATTGCGATCTGGGGTTGATGCTGAACTTCCGGTAGTATCCGGTATGGATTTGGATTGTCTTTCAGGGTTCTCTCTTAAAAGACGAATCTGTCCTCCTGTAATGTTAGTAACAGTAGTATAAAAAATTTCGAGTGTCTACAGATGCCCCTCTTTATCATACTCATGCAGGGCGATGCATGGGTAGGATAAAGAATCATAGACACTTGAAACGCAACAAGATAAACATGGTGCTAAGGGTAGCAACATGATGCAAATGTATGATGCATGTGTACGGGGTTGTGGCCCAACATGCTGGGGATGATTGTTGGTTCCCTGTTGCTTCAACTGGGGATTGGCAATACCGACCAGATCTGATGTGCAAGCCGAATCTGTTAGGATATTGGTGTTGGAGTTATCACCAAATTAATGTGTTCTTGATAACGACTTGATACTGAAAAGATATCTCTTTTGTGTAAGAGATCTGTGGGGATAAAGCTTGATCTGTTTGAGGATGTGTATAACATATTCCATCATCTATCCTCTTTGATAATGTTGACCTCTCCTGGTTAGTATCGCTAGAATATGTCACGATTCTGTTAGATTTACTGACAACAACAAATGCTGTCAGGGATGCCTGACCTTCGTTGACTTGTGAACCAACGGCTGAAACATCCTGTGGGATATACTGTCAAGGTTGTTTGACCTTCGCTGACGTATGAATCAACGGCTGAAACTCTATGAGGAGATCGTCAAATTTGCTTGACCTTCGTTGACTTGTAGATCAACGGAGCATTGCGTTGTGACTCTCGCCGGGGATCTGCTGGGGAATATGAGCAGCTGGGTATGAGAACCTCAAACAGCTCTATAGCTCTAACAGGTTTAAACTCTATCGGCTAAAATGATGTCAAGGTTACTTGACCTTCGTTGATATGTGTGTCAACGACTGAGCATGCATTGCTACTCCCACCGGAGATATACGTTGTAACCCCCGTCGGGGACCTATTGGGGACGCATAAGTACGTACGCAACTACTGAACGGTTCTCAACGCTTCGATGGGTTTACCTGCCATCAGCGGAAATAATGTCAAGGCTGCTTAACCTTTGTTGATAAAATTGTCAACGGATGAACGTGTTGTAACCCCTACCGGGGATCTACGTTGTAACCCCCATCGGGGACTCATGGTGTAATCCCCGTCGGGGACTCACGTAGGGTAACGACCCGGAGTCGGCTGCATCAGACCTATATAAGGTATTGTCGAATGTGATTTGCGAGAATTGAGGTCATTGGTATAGTATACCTTGTGTTCAGGCGACTACCAATGAATGATGTGCAGATTCAAAGTCTCATCTCAGAAGACCAGGATTGTATGTTGTTTTGCTCAATCGCATGGCATTTTTATTTCCGATTTGACCTTTCTAGCCCTTAAGAACTCTGTTTCAACTCGAACTGGACCGAGACAGAGGGGTGGGACCCACATAGAGGAGCCACAGGTGGGCCTGCGGCCAGGCGTGGATGATAAATCCCAGCATCCTGCCTTCACAAGTCACTTTCAACTTGTTTCTCTCTAGAAAAACCGTGAGCCACTTCCAAATTTGCTGAGTTTGGGCTGCTTTCTGCAAATTCTGTCACCGTACAAGTGTTCTACACTATCCACACCCTTTCTAAGGTGATTTAGAGACTTGTTGTCCAGATATTATGGATCCAGATCAGCCAAGAAGTTCTTACAAGACCGCCTCTGGCGTACGGCGGAGGGCTTCTGAAGTGCCTCGTCCCCGTTCTGTCAGACAGCCTCGTCGGTTGGTGGAGGTTGTGATTCGTCCCGTCTTGGTAGAGGTTCTAGACGTTGAGGACGAGGAGGTGGATATTGAGGATCCCGCTCCTGCTGTACATATCCCTCGCAGGGAGCTTCCGAGCATCCAGGTGGTGAACCCAAAGTTGCTAGGTGATTTGGGTAGACACCCATCGATGTACTTTCATGCTAACGAGGTATGACGCTAGACTTTATCTTCCTTCTCCCCTATTGATGATGATTAAAAGGGTCCTGATGTTGATATGCGCTTCATGCAGGTTCCAGGTTTTACACAGCCTCGGGGGAACTGGTTTAGCATCCACTCCATGTACCAGGTGCTTCATCCTGATTATAGAGCAGTAGTGCATGAGTGGGGATTTGGGGCATTTTTCTCTATCATTCCCCGTTGTTGTCCCCGGGGTTACCTCAGGGCATTGTCTGAGCGATGGTTTCATCAGACTCAGTCACTCCACCTGCTGAATTGCGAGGTGATGATGACGCCTATGGATTGGCAATTTATCATAGGTATGGAGTTTAGAGGGGAGCCAGTGCCTTGCATGGTGAATATCACCCCTACTGCCATCCGGTCCTTGCTAGGAGTTCCGACGGGTCCGCTCAAAGGTAGGACTGTCCATTCAGGTCCTTTGAGCGTAGATGTTATGAGCGGGCTATTGAGTGAGCCCATGCCTGATGATGTCAGGATCAGGGATCGCGTTCTGCGGCGATTGTTCCTGATAATCATTCGAGGCTTCTTCATAGCAGATAACTCTTCTACAGTATCTTTTGCTCTAGTCAGCGCCACACGCGATGTGGACCGTATAGGAGAGTATGATTGGGGCTCTTACACCTTTGCCTATTTCCTCTGGGGCATGCGTCTGCCCTCACAGGGTTTGATCGAGGCTTGGCTAAGAATTTACCTGTTTCTGCTGGTGAGTATTTCTCTTGTCTTTTCCTTTCACAGGTTAAGAGTGTTTATTGATAGCAGATGGTTTGCCATTATATTGGCAGTTTTAGGCCTATGAGAGGCTTCCATATTTGCGTCCTGTGAGTGTGTTAGGCTTAGATACCTATCCATGAGGACGACGATGGCATCATTCTATTTTGCCAGAGGTCCCTGTATCTGAGGGCTTCGCTCATTGCCGTATACAGCTGGAGTTGCTGATGGTCGATGCCATCACATGGCTTCCATATTCAGGGGATCATTTGATCATCGGTTTTGAGGATGGACACCCTACTGGAGTAGAGTATTTGATTTCCACCCGGAGATTTCCTCCTTTCACCGATGAAGGCTGGGAGCTCTATTTAGGAGAGCGTGCTATTAGGAGCACCACAGGGGAGATTCGTATACCGATCTTGCCTCCTGTCAGGCGTCATTGGTCTATATCACAGTCACCCGCCATTGATATTCCATTGTTGGGAGTTGAAGATTTTGATTTATTAGAGGGTCCATATACTCAGGAGATATTCCAGCGCTGGTGGCTCCCTCGCACTATTGGGGCCCAGTCCCGTGCCACGCGGTTCATGGGGGACATGGTTTTTGGATCATTGATGATGACTGATTGGGTAGCTTGTGTTCGAGCTCTGACCCATATGACCCAGATTGATAGCTTGACCCGACAGTTGGATCGGGCACAGATATTTATTCGGCATTTAGGTAGAGATCCAGCAGAGGCGGAGACATCTGTTCCTTCTAGCTCTGGTGCTGGCCCCTCAGACGACCCATTTGGTTTTGCCGGCGCAGATCCTCCCCTTTATAGGCCTGACATCCCGGTTGATAGAGATCTGGTGACTCAGGAGGAGTTACATCAGGTAGACAGGATTGAGGATGTGGACATCGAGACCATTGTCTTCTTCTGATGTGTATTCTCGATATATCTTTTGATAGGCCTCTGTTAGATATTGGGTGGCTGTTCCCCATTCTCGCTATATCTTTAGATAGGCCTATGTTAGTAGTAGGGCGTTTGTGCCCCATTTTCATTTATTTGTAGCTGTGTAGAGCTGATGTATTAGATGATGATATATTTAGGAATGTATGCACCTTTTTTTTTATTCCCTATATCATATTGCCATCCATTATCTGTTATGCATGTATCATGTTATGCATATGTATGTATGTCTAGAGATACTTGGTATTGACCCATGGATGGTCTTATAACACGGCCCGCACAGATGTCTTCTTCGATAGTTAGCCGTATAGATCATACCCCACCGTCAGTGGTGGCATTGGGTATGCGCTCGTGGTACGATAGCATGTCACCACTAGATAAGGTGACTGTAGATTTGTTATTGCAGCATACCATGACCCTTTTGGCATTTAAAGTTCCTGCAGGATTTGTAGATGGGATGCTAGAGCATTGGCTAGCTGATAGGCAGGTATTTCGCTTTGGCACCCATGAGTTGACTCCTACTCTGGAGGAGTATGCCCGTTTAACGATGTTGCCCCTAGACCGACCTTGCAAACACATGGCTTTGGGAGACATGAGTAGACGATTCATGACTCTCACTGGATTGAGGCGCAGAGTGGTGCAGGATGAGCTGACATCTGACCATGTGATCTCTCAGCGTTTTCTGTGTGACAGATTTGGTGCGGAGGATAGCTACTCACGATATTCAGGGGATTTCACTGTGTCAGAGGATCATTGGCGTTCGGCCAGAGCTGATGTATTGATACTATGTGTACTGTCATACGTGTATATGCCGCGGTACATGGATGAGATAGATATAGGCGATATCGTTGTGGTGAGAGCTCTCAGGGAGGGTCGTACCATTGTACCTATGATCGTGGCAGAGACCTTACGATCAGTGTCCTACTGTCGTACTTACCCGTCAGGTGTGTTTACTGAGAGTTCGGTCATGCTGTATGTGTGGTTTATGACACACTTGCGACCGGTTGGTACCTTTAGACGGCACGGGTATTGTTTCTCCCATGAGGTGTCTATGTCATATTCCTTTCATCCATCGGAGTTTGTAGATGCTCAGTCCTGGTCCGCATTTTTGGCAGATATTAGAGATCCATTTACCATATTGCTGTGCTCGGGGCTTTGCTCACCATACATCTTCATTACTCATGCTCCGGGCATGGATTTCCTCCCTTTGGCTGGCTTGAGGGGCGTGACGACTTATCATCCATTGGCCGTGATGTCGCAGTTCGACCAGTTCCAGGATTTTCATCCCTTCGAGGGGGCGGCAGGTCAGCGCTCAGCTTCTCGATACCTCTCAGCCGAGGACTGATCTCATGTATACACTTGTTGGGATCAGCGTGAGCTAGCTGCTTTTCCTACCAGTCGTCCCGATTATTCCGCAGAGTACTCCGCATAGATGGAGACGGAGGTTTTATCGACTACAGTAGTATTTGCAGTACCGGAGATTGAGTCATGCGATGTAGAGCCTATAGAGGACATTGATACCTACATCGAGGAGGATACTGCTGTTGGGTTGCCAGCATTTCTTTCGAATTGTCCTAGTACCAGTACTTTTGTGATCCAGCACTCAGAACAGTATTTAGAGTAGAGTCTTCATCTAATGACCTTTGAGAGAGACCAGATTCGATCTATGATGTCGACTGCTCTTGATGTGAGGGACGCCGCCCTATTAAATAGATACGAGGCATTAAATCGTAGAGATGCTACTGTTGTTGAGCGGGATGAGGCCAGGTCAGACAGAGATGCAGTGATAGTTGAGCGGGATAGTGCTATATCTGCCCGGGATGTGGCTGTCACAGATAGTACTGCAGCGAGGTCCCTTACCACTGGTATGATCGCAGAGATGAGCGCTTAAATCGATGAGCATATGGTCATCATGCAGATGGCTACAGATCTGTTGGGTCGTATGGATATTCTTATCCAGGAGACTACAGCTTTACCTCCTTCATCGGAGAGGGATGCCATGTTGGTCTTGCTAGCTCGCATGTATCCTGATTCGTAGATGATCTTGTATTTACTTGCACAGATTAGCTTAGCCATTTTGTCATGTACAGTTCACATTGTATATATATCAAACAGCATTATATATGACAGGGAAAAATATATTTCTGGATCACTTCCCTTTTAGATATGCCTTGCTATTTGCTTGATATTTTGCCTGCTGCTTCAGGGCTTGTGATTTAGATGAATTCTGAATTCTTCCTTGGTGGATGGACATTGAGCTGTCTTTGGATAGTTCAGAATGTATGATCAATCTATGTATATCCCTACCATCTTTGGTGTCTTGGGACTTGTTTCTAAATGGAAATGTGGAGAGGAATGTGGCTTTCCTCTCTGAGATTGACCGCACCACAGATAGTCGGCAGTACTTCTATTTAGGAGAAGCCTAGTTAATTCCACCTCTTATGGTTTAGTATTGTTTTTTGAGGTATGACTGCAGCTTAGATGGTCGCCGAATCTCCTATTTGGGAGGAGTTCAGGTAATTCCATCCCTTTGGTCTGAAGCCGAATGAAATGTAGTGGATTTAAAGAGAATCCCAATACCCGCTGACAATGGTTTATATTTTGGTAGGGGGTGAGACCGCACCCTGAATGGCTGCCTATGTACTCCTATTGAAGAGGAGATCAGGTCTGCGTAGTTTGAACCTGGTGTAAGAGGTTCAACGCTGTATATGGCTGATATGGTGTAGGAATGTTTTTGGTTGTTTTTGCTTTTGTAAAGAGAAGAGGGTAGAAATGTTTTTGTTGTTTTTGTTTTATTGCGGTCGGGCCATGTAACATGGTTGCCTACATACTCCTATTGAAGAGGAGATCGGGTCGACATAGTTCGCCCTTCAGGGCGAGAAGAAAAGCGTAATCCCATGTGCAGGTCAGAGTACGGGGATGAGAAAGTTTAATCCTAGGTTGAGGATAAACTGTAGGCAAGAGAAGTTTGATCCCATGTATGGGTAGCCAAACTGCGAACGCAAGAGGTTCAATCCGCGGTGGGATGACCTAAGTTGTATGAGCGCAAAGGAGAAAGCCAGGCTGCTGGCTTGAAGAGTATATTTCCTTGAGGGGCAAAGTGTAGCAAGTTGTAGGTGGTAAAGGGTTAAAGAACCAAAATGACTGGTGACCTGATGATGATGCACCAGGGTGTTTGCTGGTTACTTTAGACATAATATCGTTTCACGATGTCTGAGTTGATGAGTTGAGGAAATTCATCGCCGTCCATTTCTTATAATCTGAGAGCACCTCCTGTCAATACTTCTTTGACAATAAACGGGTCTTCCCAGTTAGGAGCGAATTTTCCTTTGGCCTGATCTTGATTTGTAAAGAATCTTCTTCAAAACCAAGTCATGTTGTTTAAATTACCGTAGCCGGACTTTTTTTGTTATAGGATCTGGCGATCCTTTGCTGGTATAGCTGACCATGGAAGATAGCCGCGGTTCACCTTTCGTCTATCAGAGACAATTGGTGATACCTATCTTGTACCCATTGGTTTTCATCCAGCTGAGCGTCGATCAACACTCTGAGAGATTCCATCTCAACTTCTATGGGGAGCACTGCTTCCATCCCATAGGTTAAAGCGTAGGGGGTTACCCCAGTTGAAGTACGCATTGTGGTTCTGTAGGCTAACATAGTAAGAGGCAACAGGTTAGGCCAATCTTTGTGGTTGGCTGACATCTTTTGCATAATCTTCTAGATATTTTTGTTAGCCGCTTCAACAGCACCGTTCATCTTTGGACGATAGATGACAGACTTAAGATGTTTGATGTGGAATTTACTGCATAACTCCTCAATCATTTTGTTGTTGAGGTTTTTGGCATTGTCTGACACAATCACCTCTGGTTGTCCATATCGACAAACGACATTGTTTTTTATGAAAGCAATGATGACTTCTTTAGTGACCCTGGGGAAGGAGTCTGCTTCTACCCACTTGGTGAAGTAGTCGATCATGGTGAAGATAAATCGATGATCATTACTGGCTTTAGGCTCAATGGGCCCAATAACGTCCATTCTCCACATTGAGAAGGGCCAAGGCGAACTCATATTGTGGAGCTCCCGTGGAGGGGCATGTATAGCATTCCCATGATTCTTGCACTGATAGCATCTTTTGACATAAGATGGGTATATATATATATAGATGGTAATGGAATTTATGTAATACACAAAAATATAACATAAGAAGCAAAAATATCACAACTAGGTTTCGAACCTAAGACCTATGGGTTATTGGACCATTAAGCTACCATTGAGCCCTTGCAATTTATTAGTTAACTAAACTACCGTCATAACTTGTAGCAGTAGACAGTGTAGCACATGAGCAAATGAGGGGGCAAATGAGTAATTTCTCATGTCGCTACAGCCTGTAGCGGCAGGGGGAAATCCATTTCAATCCGTGTCATCCAATGTTGCGATCAACGGTATAGATTATGGTTGTTGAAATCTCAGTAGTGATTCTTGATAGTGACATGGTTTAATTCCCGATAATCGATACAAAGTCGCATACTCCCGTCTTTCTTCTTTACAAATAAAGCAGGAGCACCCCAAGGAGATGTACTAGGACGAATGAAACCGATGTCCAACAACTCCTGTAGTTGGACCTTTAACTCCTGAAGTTCAATAGGAGTCATTCGATATGGGATTTTAGAAATGGGCTTTATACCAAGTTGAGGGTCAATAAAGAATTCAACTTCACATTCTGGGGGTAGACCGGGATGTTCTTCAGGAAATACATCCGAAAAGTCAATAACAACAGGAATATTACTCAAATCTGACGTGTCTTTATTCAAATCCATAACATGGGCTAAGAAAGCTTGACATCCGTTTTTTAATAAACGAATAGCTTTATGACTTGATATAATAGTGATTGATTTTAATGGCTTAGTTGCTTGAATTCGCACAAAAGGTTGGTTAGGAATATGAAAACTAACAACCTTACGAAAACAATCAATTTTGACATGATGAGTAGTTAACCAATCAATCCCTAAAATCACGTCAAATGCAAGTATCTTTAAAGAGATAAGGTCAACAGGTAATGTGATGGTGCCAACTTGGATCAAACAAGATTTATAAACAGTGGATGTGATGAAAGTTTCTCCTAACGCAGTTTCCACAGATAGGTCAAAGTCTAATTTCTCTGGAGTAAAGTTTAAACATTGAGCACAAGCAGGAGAGATAAACGAATGGGTAGTACCGGTATCTACTAATGTATAAACTTTGCATGAATTTATGATTAGTTTACCCGTGATCACCTCGTTTGGGTTCCTCATATGTTGACCAGTCACGACAAACGCTCTTCCAGGAACCGTTGACTTTGACTTTTCTGGGACAGCCTGTTGAGTCACCATCCCCGCTGGACTTGGTTTTGCTACAGTGCAATCTCGAGTGATATGCGCTTCCTTTCTACAATTTTAACATACATTAAACTATTGTGGGCAGTTTGGGTTGATATGTCCTTCTTTTCTGCACTTATAGCATATAACCCGTAGTCGTTCTCCTCCCTTGGAACCAGTTGATGCTTGTACTGACGTCTTCACATTGTCATTGTTGAATCTCCTCTTTTTAAAATCTCCCCCTGACTCGCTTCTTCTATTTTCATGGCCACGATTATCACCATAGTGGTTACTACTTTTGTCTGAATGTTTTCCTCCCCGCTGGTTTTCATTGCTCCGATGACTGCTGCCAACGATATGACCCTGGTTGCAGTTCCTTAGTTGAACGTACTCGCTATCTCGCTCAAATAATTGAGCCCTGTTGAAAACATCTGAATATAAAGAAAATTTATGAGAGATAAGATATTGCCGAATCTCGGGTTTTAAACCTCTCAGAAACATCTTCGTCATTCGTTCCTCATTCTCTACCAAATGAGGTGCAAACCTGGATAACTCTGTGAAATTCGCCTCGTATTGGGACACCGTCATGTTGTTTTGTTCTAGTCTAATAAACTCTACCTCCTTTATATGGCGAATACTTTCAGGAAAGTATTTTTCGTTGAAAAGTTTCTGAAACGTTTCCCAAGACATGTGGAGTGCGGCAGGCTGGGTACGTTTCACAGACTCCTACCAGTAATCTTCCTCGCCACAGAACATAAAGGTGACGAATGGAACCTTCTGTTCCTCCGTGTATCCCAAGACATCGAATATCTTGGTAATTTTCTTGACCCACATTTCCGCCATGATCAGATCTAGCTTTCCTTTAAATTTTGGTGGTCCCAACTCTTTGAACTGCTTGGCTGTGACAAGCCGCGCGTTGCTATCATTTCCACCCGTATTCTGTACACGAGTCTCCCTCGTCTGGTTTTGCATGAACTGCAAAAAGCTCCTAAACATCCTGTCGTTCATCGTCTGCTTAGTGGTGTTGTTTACAGGAGGAATATTGCCTTCCTATTGCACGTTCCCCTGGGTGGTGATTAAAGGTGTTTCCACGGTCTCATTAACTCCACCGTTAATATTCTCAGCTGCCATTCTTAAATACTACCATAAAACAAGGGTTAATTAAAAAAATTAACATATCACATATTAACCATATAGTTCAACTGACCAACAAATAAGCTTAGGTATGACACACTAGTGAATGATTACTCGTCTCTCCCCTCCTAGTACTATTCCCCGATCTCTGCCAGAGACCATATCCCTAAGCTCTGATACCAAATGTGACGCCCCCAAAATAGGTATACAACACCCATTCTGAGTCGTCAAAATACATGGTACAGAAACAACTACAACTTTATTAATACAACATAAAAACTGTGAGTTTAAATACAAATATTGTCATCTAGATAATATCCACACTCAAATAAGTCTTCAGTACAATTATTGATACATTATTTTACAAAAATGGTGAGGACTACTAAAACGACTTTCTAAAACCATCATTTCATACCCCGACTAGTACTCGCTACATTCTCGCCTCCTGAGAAGAAAAATAGAACAAAAAGGAAAAGGGTGAGCTCAACTAGCCCAGTAAAGAATATTATGACCAAGATAATATAGAACAAATTATCTTTAGTCTTCAACAGGGAAAAATCTAATAGAATACAATAGACAACAAGTTTTAAATCAATATTCGCAGCGGAAATAATAATTCATTAGAAGAGTTAAGTAGAGAATAAAATCTACTATCATCTATATATGAATTTAAAAGTTCATCGTCAATATTTTATCCCTGTAACATCAATCAATATATATCTGGAATCAAATATTCATCTTTGTAGTACAACCCAAAGATATTCATCAGTTGGTCATGTTCATCTAAACACCTGTTCATCTTTGCACTACTGGCCAAAGATATTTATCAGAAATCATTCATCTTTGCACCACAGGCCAAAGATATTCAGTTATATCATCATTTAGGACTGAGGATGATGAAAAATATTTTAAAGAAAACGAATCCAGTGAAACAAAAGAATAAATATTAAGGATTCGTATTTCAGCTATGCCATGTCCAAAAATACCTCATAAATAATCATAGTGGAGTAAAATTCAAGAATGATCAAAACATGGATATAATCAAAGTTAGTATCCATAATAGATATTTTGGACGAAAAAAAATGAAATTTTAATTTTTCTGTGAATAGTGTTGTATTCGTGAATAGTACCGCATACGTGAATAGTGTCGTATACGTGTATAGTGACTCCGACACTGAAAGATAGAAATTTCACAAAAAAAATCACCATGCTTCGTGAATAGTACTCGTGAATAGTAACTTATGAATAGTAACTCGTGAATAGTAACTCATGAATAGTAACTCATGAATAGTAACCCCGACATGAAAAAGATCCAAATTTGATAAAAAGTTTCAACCAATATTTCGGCATAATGATATTGAAGAAATAATATCATTTTTAAAAAAAATAATATCCCTTACCTCAAAAGGATAGTACTTATGACTGGAATACTGGATATAGTGCTGAAAGAACTTGCACCGTATAACAATACTCAAAGTACTAAAATACTCACAAAATACGCTCGATATTATAGAGAGAGAAAGAGAGAGAAATCTTTAGTTTCTTGTGTGATTTTCAATTCTAACCTAAGCACCCTATTTATAGAAAATTGCTTAGAATACCAAAGCAGAAAATTTAATATAATAATAATATATTATAAAAATTTTCAAGCCCACCGTAGAAAATTTGAAATCAGCCCATTCAACACACATGTGGAACACACCATAATGTACAAAACGTTTTTATTAAAAAAATAATTAAAGTGTATCATGTCTATAAATTTATTTTGATATTGTTGAAAGTACATGTTAATATTTTTGGAGACTTTGAGTTGATGATTCATTTCAGTTTAACATGTACATATTAGAAACCCTTTTTGTTGATATTATGTCGCATGTGTTGTGACATGGTATCCTTGTTAGAATAACGTATGGTATACCTGAGCTATAACCACCTGTGGGGGTACCACATGCATGTCCTCTTGGCACCGAGGCATGACACCTTCCGTGGCGGTGTGATCAGTCCATGGCGTCTCCAATTTGTGCTCCGGAGGGAGTTGGCCATTTGGTGTTTGTTGTGGGAGGCTTATGGGTCGACCCTAGTTTTCTATTATGTTCTGTTCTGCGGATTGGTGATGTTTGTGACAATCACGCCTTCTGATTTTGCACGCATCTGGATTGCGCAGTCCGATGTGTGATTGCCTTTGTGGCATTATTTAACTTGCATGTGTGGCAAGGTATATTACTATTTATTCTGAGCTCGGTATGAAATAACACCCAACCATTTGATTCAGCCTATTATTTCGTTGTGTTAGTTTTGTTCGTTTCATTTCATTTCATTTAATTGAGTTAGTTATTTCGGTTCATTATTTGTATTCTATATCCGTACTGGGCATTTGGCTCATGTTGTGTTTTTCTTCCGGCAGGTAATCAAGGGAATTAAGGGCAAGTGTGATGAGAGCTCCATTCATTCCAATGATTTAGAAATATTCTGTTTAGACTTCATGTGTCAGTTTACTTGGAATTGTAATAATTATTTTAGATTGTGGTTTGAGACAGTTTGAGATTTATTATGGTTGACTTATGGTATTTATCAGTTATTAAGACTATTTTTTGTGGCTTTGAGCCTTGTTATTAAATTCATCAGTTTTGTTATGTTTTGAGTATCCTCTCTTTCTATTTCGGAAAGGGGGTGTTACACACACACACACACACACACACACACACACACATATATATATATATATATATATATATATATATATATATATATATATATATTTCTTGACTCCTAATCTACTTTTGAAAAATAATTCACACTCCTTGTAGGATTCAGCCAAAACTGCTCACGTGTTTGACCAAATCAAAGTACAATTACAAGTCCAACTTGGTTTAGAGAAAAATAATCAATCCAATTTAAAACACCCCTAATTTAAATAGGATAATCTCATGGGTTTGGACCCCACAAACCAAACAAGGTTGATCCCCTAGAGTACTTGCGGAGAATATTTTTAGTTTTTGTTGCTAAATATTCTATCGATTTACGGTAAAACAAAATTGTTTAAAAAGAAAAGTTTAAGGTCTTGATGACCGCTCATCATGGGGGTTAAAGGTGTTTAGGGTGAAGAAAAATTTTTATTCATATTTATTCAAAGTACTTCACAATTATTGTTCAATTATCGAATATTTGAAAGAAGGTGATTCTATTCATGATGCTTGTTGTTTATTCAACTGTTATTATTTGTTGAGCAATCAAATGCTCACTCATGCTTAAAATAAATATTTTTAGCTAAGCCGAGCATACCGAAAAATTCGGTGAAGTCTAAGTAAATAATCAAGTATACGATTAGAAGATTATATACTAGTTTAAATGTATTTGTTGTAGTGGATGAAAGTCATATATGTATTAATTAAATGATGTAATATTCATTATTTGTATGTTTTGAAGATATAAAGGTAATAAAACATGAGATTAGAAGGTGACATATTATAATAATATTGAGATTATATTTATGACTTAAGATTATATGAGTGTATGTGTTGGGTTTAAATGATATACGGATTTGGGGCATCACACATATAGAGCAGATAATTCGATTGTAATCTTGAAAACTTGATGGCAAATCCGGTAGCACATTAGGTTAGCACTTTATGTAAAAAAAAAGTAATTAACACAATTTGTTTGTTTTTTTATAAAAAAAATTTTGAAGAACAATTTTACGGAAACTAATCTATCTAATAAAATATAAATGATTTTGAATTTTCCGCTCACTCAATAAATCATCTGGGCCGTCCAAAGTTTGGGATAAATCCCACCGTTCATATATCTATCTAATAAAATACATCTATCTATCTAATAATCTAATAATAATTTAATAAAATACAAATGACTTTAAATTTTTCGCTCACTCAATAAATTATTTTGGTCGTTCAAAGTTTGAGATAAATCATATTGTCCATACAGTGCCGGAGGCACGGGACCCAGCTAGTATAATTATAAGAAGACATATATTAAAAAATCAATTTAGAAAATACTTTTACAAAATATAACAAATGAGAGGGTGAGTTTACAATTTAGTCCTTATGCAATCTGTACTTGCGCCAATTATATAATCAGATGGATAAAGAATCAGATGGATAAAGAAGACAGAGAAAGCGCTAGCACTGACATGGCTTGTGCACTCACCACCCTCCCAACCTTCTGCTATGCGTTCTCTTCAAAACTTTCAAATTCGTTTCTAGTTTCGCATATTTCATCCCTTTCATTACCTAAAACTTTCCATGATTTGAAACTCAAGCATCTGCCCAGAGCATATTCTGAAGGTCTGTTTCCCTTATCCATTTTTTTAATATATAATTTAAACACACACCCAACCTTTTCCGCTGTACACAAGAGATGGGGTTACCATTGGGCCAAGACCGTTTGGTTAATTGAGCGATTTAGCAGATGGGTTTCTTTCTGAATTAATTCTTATCTATATATATATTTGAATTTGGAATTACTATAATATAAGAGATTGATATTTCTACTAGTAAATTTTGACACAAACTCCCTCTCACATAAGTGACCCACCATTGACAAATGGGTTAAAAAAAATTCTAAGAACTAATTGAGCTGTAAATTTGAAATTTGGTAAAGTTTATAAATTTGTGGTTGTAAAAGATGAAATTCAGGCAAAATAAAATATATGTTGGAGAACCTAATGAGTAGTGCAGTAATAGAACGGAGTGGTCTGGTAATTTGGTAGTTTTTCTTTCTAATAGTAATACCAGATATTCAGTGTTAGAAATTTAAAGAACGGCATAGGATATTTTAGGGGATCTAACATGTAATTTTGTGCATAAGTGATTAGCTAGGGGGAAAATGATATGCCTTATTTGCCTCAAAATTATCTTTTGTTTTTGGTAATTTGATTTCCGTGCGAAAGCACCTTTGGAGGAAAGCGCTCTAGTTGAAAACTAGAGTATAGCCATTTTGAAGCTGCTTTTTTTCCTAGAAGAATTATTGACTGTAGAAGGACAGTGGGAATTCTGCAATCTGCATTACATTCTTTAAATTTTAGTGATATCTTTTGGTATTACCGGTGCTCATTATTCATTGGTCTGCTTGTTGAAGAAAATTGCATATTAAATACAGATAGACCTATTTGCAGTTATTTTTTGTATTAAATGTTTTGATGCTAACATGCCTTAACCAAAAGGGAAGTATAAAGCTAGGGGGTGAGGGCTGGGAAAAGGGGTTTCTGGACTAAAGAATCTGTCATATCAAGTTCCCTTTTAATTTTGATAATGTGTGAAAGCCAATTTGACAAATGATTATGTTTCTTTTAAAGCATTCTATAGTTTCAAGGTTCTTTTACTTCTTTTTTTGAGTGCAAACAAGGTTTGTTTTACAAGTGATAACATTTGAAACAAATTTTGTTATGTAGTTAATGTTTTGTACGAATTTTCCTTTTGTTGTATACTACAGAACTTCCCAATGAGTTGATTGAAGATTCAAAGTTTGTTCCTTTAAATGCTGATGATCGTCCATATGGTCCACCTGTAAGTTCTGGTTAGTTCTTTTCCGGTCTTCATCAATGTTTTCTGCCAATCTGATTAGGTTAATTTTCTCCTCCATGAAAACATACCATCTCTAGTTACTGCATTAGAATGCACAATTCCCTAGTTGACTAGAAGTCTCTCTTCGTATCTGATTTATCTTTTATGTTTTAAGTGGTGCTTTTATAAAAGGAATTATCAATATATACATGTTATGTTACATTAGCACTTCATATCTTGGTAATGTGCAAAACTTGAAAAATTGATACTTTGCTAGTTTTGTGTCGGTTTTTGTGTCCTAGAATGTAGGAGACGGACAAGTACAATACTCATATATGGACCTTCACCTAATTTGTGAAGCTGACCATGTAACAATGTTTCTGAAGACATAACATGGAAGTATTATTAGGTTGAATATACTTAATTCTTCGAATTTCCAAAATTTACAGATTACTTTAACGTTATGGATTTGTTAAAGAATATTCACTTTGAAATATGGTTGGTTGATTTGCTCTCTAAAGAATATAAATTGCTCTAGTTCAAAGTCACGTTGAAGCAACTTTAGAACTCATTAATAATGATGAAGATCAAGTAGTGTTTTTATGCCAGTATATAGCATAATATTTTCATAGAGTATAATCCAAATGGATTACTTTTTTATTGTGATTTGTTTTGCAGGCGTTGTTATTGTTGGGATTTGAAGTGGAAGATTTGGTGAAGGTAACTTCTAGTATCAATCGCCTTATCAATTTACATCAATAATAAAGATTAATTTATTAAACTATTATTGTCTATGAGAAAGAGAGAAATCCTATCTTCTGCGTTAGTTGTGAATCAAATTTGAATTTCTTCATAATCATTCTCATTAGAGCTCTTCTATGCGGACATAATGTGGTCAAAATACAAATATGTGAAATTGTAAAGCACTCATGTCCAATTATTATGTCCGTATAAAATTTTTCTTCTCATTATTTTCTTCTTCCTGGTTTGACCTTTTTTCCTATATCCCTGATTGGTGGAGGGTTGGAATTGAAAGTACTTGGTTTTACGTGTTGAGCTACTGCAAACTACATGAAGATGACATATCTTAGTTTTTATACACATGCATTGTTCATGCATATTGCAGTGACACATAGCTTATCCCATATGATTCCGTAATTCTATAGTATAACTATGATATTATATATAATCATTCTTATGCTTACATACTGAATTACCCTCTGATTGGAAATGATGCTGGTGTTTAAACATTAGTGATAACTGAAATGTAAGGGGGTTTATGAAGGATGCTTACTTGCTGGCATGCAGCATCATCTTATTCTTCTTGGGAGGTTCGGTAATGCACTTATATTCATGGATTTTCTTCATATGTGAATTATAAATAAAGGATATCTGGATTTGCGTGTCTATCCCTGTATCATTGAAAAGATTCTAAGATTATTGAGAATCACTTACTCCAATGTCCAAGAAAAAGGGGTTACTTGTCTGCCTAACAAGTCCTTATTGTGTTCATCTTCTTTCAGGTACGGCAGCTACTGAAAGAGTTGGAAGGTGAATTTCTAGAGGTATTGCTTCTAGATTTAAGCTTACTGTTCCTCCCTATGCGTTGTTGTTATTTATTCTGCAGTTTCACCTGAAAGCATATTTTGGGAAATCAGAAGAAGTTCTGAATGTTTAAAAGTTCATCATTCATTAATTAGGATACCCTAGAAAGATTAAAAATTACTTCTCTTTTTCGAAACTCGACCAATAAGACATTAGCTTTACATTATTATACTGATTCAAATAATAAAAAGTGCATACCTGAACAGCTTCCATCAACTAAAATATAGAAATGAAACATTACTTAGATTATTTATTGGAACTCTTTTCTTTCTACTTATCGATGTCAATCAAGTGCCCCGCTTTTCCCTAAAAGAAAAATATATATTTTTTCTTTCTGAAATGTCTTTGTGTTATTTTCTTTCTATTCACAACATGCTATTTTGGTGATTTTCCCTATTTGTAACTTTGCCTCACAGGTGGTCAATATTAACAATACTTGGATGAGTATTTCAGAACTTTTTCAGAAACAAAAGTTCATATAAATATAAATATTTTTTTTAATGCAATTCTATTACAGGTTATTGTTGGCACCGAAGACATGATTAATCAATCACTTTGGGATGCCATGAATACAAAACAATCCAATTCAGAAGCTGTGAAGGTTATATTTCTATATTCCCTGAAGTCTGGCATGTTCCATTGATCATAAAATTTGCATTTCATTTGTGGATGCAAAACATATAAATCTTTGAAAACTAGTTATTTGTTGTTCAAATAGACTTGCACGTTTTCTTGCTACACTGATATGTTGGTTTTGCTGTTAACTCTATGGTAATATGCGAGGAATATACCTATTGACAGTTTTTACTGATTTTAATTTCCATGAAGCATGAAACTCCAAATTCTTAAAGGTCTCCATTAATTTCAAGGTGTAAAATTTTATCAAAGAGACCTTCAGTTTAATCATTTCAGCGGTTTGAAGGGAGGACAAGACAGTTAAGTTTATAATTTCAATTTTGCATCCAAAAATTATGTTGACAAACACAGTTGAGTAAATGCCTACACAGAAGATAATACCACCTGTAAATTCTAGGATTATTTTGGCAAAAGTTATCAGCAGGTAGGATACAGTTTTCTATACAGTAGCAAAATTGTTGTTGAACTGTGGAGAACCGCTGAGAAAGAAGTAGAATAGTCTTGGAAGGGGCTGCATATTTTTAGGCATGAGATGCCTCCATTTGACATGCTTTTTATGTTCCCATTAGCTGATCCATGAACATTACATTGAAATATTGTTTAGATGGAATGATGTGGATGTAAAGTCACTATTGCTTCTTTTCTGGTCTTTTGAGCATGGTGTCTTCTAGAGAGCTTTAAAAGAAAGGGTGTTGGAGCAGACATTTGTAATTTGAGACCAATTATCATGGCGGGTTGCGTTTTGAATAAAGTGCTTTCCACAAGGAGGGTTGATAATGAGTATTACCTTCGTCCTGTAAAGAATGTCACTTTTGAATTTTATTTTTGTCTCAAAAATGATTGCAAAATAGCTCTTTATACAATCATTTTGAGACAACTAAAACTCAAAAGTGACATTTTTTGTAGGACAGAGGGAGTATCATTTATCCAAGGACACCTTGTTTTGGGAACGCTGATTGTCCCTCCAGTTTTTAGTGGTGGAAGGCCTCTACATGATAATTACACAATGAATAGGTTTGAATTCGGATTAAAGAAGATTGGCCTTTGAGGCATGAATTGTCATTGTCCTTAAAATGATATTGTTCTCGCTAGCACTACATAATTTTTTGCAATTCACTTCGGGATTCACTGAAATTTCACAACTCTTCATAAAAACACGTAAAATATATCTCAAACCTGGTAAAGATTTATTTATTTATAGTATACAAATGCAATGGTTTAAAACTGATTTTATACTAAAATAGACAACTTTTAAAAATTAGTTTCAACTCTTAAAACTTGCTTTTAGTGCAGTTGTGTAACATGGTTTCAGAGCTAATATATATGTTTGGGTTCAAGTCCTCCTCCTTGCAATTTGTTCCCCGTTATGTGTTATTGTAAATGCACTCTGTTTTGTTTGTGCATTAATGATGCACCTTGGTGTGCAAGTGTGGTTTGCACGTGAAGGGGAGTGTTAAAGCATGACTTTAATTCATGGCTCCTCACTCTAAAGTTTTTAGAGTAGTTGGTAACATGATAGTACAAACAGTGTTCTAAAAATTCCCGCCTATGTCCGATTAATTCCCGCCTAGGTGCTAGACGGTCCTCTACCGCCTTTATTTGACTAGGCGCCTAGGCCTCCACCTGAGCAGAATCAGACCTCTACTTTGAAGCTCTACAATACTTAAATGAATTTGTCAAGCCTTAAAATATTATTTAATTGGTAATGTTTCATGTAAAATTTTAAAAAATTACATATATGTTTTGTATAGTATTACAAATATATACAATAGAAAAATAAATAAATGAGATCGTTTAAGAAAACGCCTAGCCCGCCTAGGAAAACCCCTAGGCGGCCCCTCCGCCGTCTAGGTCCGCCTAATGATTTTTAGAACACCAAGTAACCATCACAAATTATTTATAATTTGAATTAAAAGCACAAATAATGTCATACACAACCCAAGGCCCAAGTTGTCCAAAGTGCCAAATCAGAGACATTAAATATAGTGATTTAGGACCACTATCCCACTTTACCACTACCCAATAAGTTATACTCCTTCCGTCCAACCTTATGTGGCCACTTATTTTTGAGTATTTTTGGCACGGATTTTAAGACTTCCAAAAAAAGAAATTTATATTATATTTTTCAGGTGCTTTCAAATTCTCGTTATATATTTGTATATACGTGATATTTTCAATGTTAATAAAATCAGAAACAAAACGTAGAACATATATGCATGTCTTAAAATCCATGCCAAAAACACCTGAAAGAAAGTGTCGACATAAAGTTGGACGGAAGGAGTATGAGGCAATTTGGTCTTTCCTTATTTAGTATCTCTGGGAAATGCCAGGCTCATACTCTGTCGTATTATCTGTGCAGTGTGTGTGCTAATTTTAGTTCTCGAGTAAGATATGATAGCTTTCAGATCATTATACTAAGCTTAAATCTATTAGTGCTCGAGTAAGATGTGATGGCTTTATGTTTCTTTAGTAATCATATAAATCATTTATTCTTATATATTGTTTGGTTTTCATATGTATGTATTTGAAGTTATAATTTATTTGATTACTAAACTAACAGAAGGGTATCAATTTTACTCGAGGGCCAAAAAATATGAGAGTTCATTAATTAGTGTGCACATAAACTTAGTAGGACTAGGACCTTTTTTGAGTAAGGGAAGCCTGGGATGTTTTGGGCTTGAAAGATATAGGACAGCATCTGAGTGGTAGAATATGCAAAATGGCAGGTTGACGAATATTTGAGCATTTCACTCAATTGTATGATTTGAAAATCAAAGTAGTAGTAAAATCAGTCTTTTGCTTGTAAATGAGAGGTGTTCTGTTGTATGCTTTTCGATTGATGCTATATAAATTGTATGCAATTAGGTTGCTTTGCACTTCCTATTCGGGGTGAATTTATTTTGATTTAGAATAGAAGGAAAACAGTATTTTCTCATTTGTCTGACTTAATAAGAATTATCCTATTTGTTCTTCTTCTTTTTTCTTTGCAGATTGCAAATTCACTGCCACGAATTTGCTTTTTATCTGGTCTTACAGGGGAGGAGATGTTGATGTTCATTGACGCCTTTCCAGAATTTGGTAATAAATAATCTTTGATGTAATAGAACTGGTTATTTCCAAAATACAACTTAGTTTTAGTATGACGTGTTCACATCATCTTTGGAATTGAAACTACATACCAATATCTTCATAGATATGACTTAATTTCTTGGGAAGGACTATGGTCAAACTAATTCAAAATTTCGCATTTTAAAAGTTCATGACAAGCTCAAGATGAGATGATGAAGTTTAGTTGATACTAGAACTTGTTTGGATAAATGGATTGAAATGAAGTTGAGTATCAAATTCTCAAACTTCAAGAAGAATCAACTATTAAAGTAGGATTATGAGACGTAATAGCACGGATGTAAAAGATACATGCATTACTTTTGATGCTTGTCTAAATAGAATCTTATTTGGTTGGCTTCCAAATAATTAAACTTACAGTACAGACATGTATCATTCTCAAGCTTATTCATTCATCATCTTGAAATCATCATTTAAGCTATTGAATATTAAATCGATACAACATTTCTAGTAATTAAGTTCAAATGCATCCTCGAATTATACCATCACCATCTGATTCTGATGTATGTAGACGCCTTCTAATGGTAAACTTTTTTGGGGCACCCCAAGTATAATATTGATTCGATTAACTTGAAAGGATTTTGAGTTTCCTAGTTTTTCTGAGGTTACAAATTCCTAAAAATTGTGGATGTCAAAGTGGTAAACTATGTTGTTTTCATTTTCATCCTTCTTCTACCAAGAAAGGGCTCTTCCATTGGTGACCATTCTGCTGTTTGCTTTGTGGTTGTACATTGTTTAACAACTTCAGACAGTAAGATGGTAATATGCAGGTATAGAACCTCCTGTATTTGCAGCTCTTGTTCCTAATAGTGCTGATAAACCTTTACAAGAAGTGATGGAAGAGATCATGGGAGACCATGAAATGACGGTACATTCATGTCCCCTGCTGCTCGAATGTATGTCGTATCCTCATACATCATTTATTTATTGCATTACTGATTATAGTTTCTTCTATTCTGTGTAGTCTGCAAGGCAGTTGGACTAGTATGAAGATTCAAGATTCAGACAGATAGAAGTTTGATTGTCCAAAATATTGTTTGTATTTATAGGGTTTTAGTCTCCCACTATTTGGAAATGGGAGCTGGGTTTTTCTTTTCTTTTTTTGGGTGGTTCGCTTCCCCCCCTGGTCGAAATTATAGTTGGGTTTTTCTTAAATGTTTTGGTACTATATTTGTTACATATTTTAGTACATCTTTGTCTGAATATTGCATGTTTGGGGCACATAATTTATGCTGCATGCTCTAGCTTTCATGAAAATATGTAGTATGCATTATGCGCCTCAATTAACTTGTGAGTTCAGTTTTGGTGCCACAATGGTTATATGTGCTGAATTTATACGAACGTAGAACAGAGAAAGCAGAGCATCTTCTCCTTCAAAATTTACTGCCCCAAGACTACTCCTTAATTGAGAAAGGGAGAACCTTCCATGTAAATTTGAAAGAATCTACACTTTGTTGTGGTACAATCAAAAAGTAGTGCATTTATAGGACCGCTTCTATGTTTTTGGTCATGTTTGTTTACTAGGATAACACTTGAGATTGGACTATTAATGTTAAGTCTCTTGTTTGTCCCAAGGATAACAAAATGACTTGAAATGAAGAATTATTATAATTTCACCATGAGAGATTAAAAATTTTTGGACAAAATTAACCTTTACTTTTTCTAATATTAGCATTAATAGCTATCAAGTGAGCATGTTCGGTTAATAATCTTTGTGTAATAATTTCATACGTGGAAAGCACACTCAAATTTAAATGAAATTTCTTTAAATGGCAATTGAATTAATTAAGATTATTGCTAGATTTATAAATGTTATTGCAAGTGCTCTCCAACATATATAATTTCATCCGTATTTAATGCTAAAATTTACATAGTACTCTTTAAATTTTTTTGATTTCACTAATTTTACCGCTGTCAAATTTATTCATCTAAACACAACTAAGGTTGAGTATGCAAACTCAACAAGACACATTTATCCATAATTAATTATTCTAATACTATTTATTTGTTCATTTATGTACTAATTTATGATAATTTGATTCTCAAATATTTCACAGGAAAAAGAGGATAAAACAATGTGAACTCACCAATTTATTTTAATAGTATTTAAAAGTTTATAATTAATTATTCGTCATTTTTTGATGTATAAATAAGTTTAAATTATAGGTTAATTTTTTTTATTATTGGTAAGGGTATAATACTCCAATTTTTTTTTATCCAATCCTTTAATTAATCATGAAAAAAACATACATAGCATGATTATTTTAAGTTATCCTATAAAAAATAAGCATGTGACTAGAACTATTTAATCTTAGGATTAATAGTCTTGAAATTATAATCCTTGCAAATAAATATGAGGGAAATTTTCATTTTAGTCTAGTATATCCAAATTAATAAACTGAAGGGAAAATTTCATTTTAGTCTAGTATATCACAAATTAATTTCGTTTATTAGGGAGGGGGGAGTCGGGCTGAGCAAAAAATGAATAAAATCAAATAACCGATCACAACCGAATTTTTTAATCGATTTATTTCGGTTATTCAGTTATTTTCATTAATTCGGTTATAACCGTTTTAATATTCCGATATTCGGATATGGATACGGATATTGAAATATTATTATTCGGTTAACCAAATAGATTTTTAAAATAATAATAATAAATAAAGCCCTAAGCTCTTTTTTAAGAGTTAAAATCTTTACACTCATCATCTCTCAGATTTTCAATTTGGTTATTAATCGAAATTACCGATTTGAAAATTCATTTATTCGGTATTCGTTCGGTAATTCAGTTAATTATTCGAATAGTAAAATTTGAAAAAATTCGGTATTCGATTATATCGAATAAGCTATTCAGTTCGGATATAACCGAATTGCTCAACCCTTGGGGGAGGGGGTATTTACAGCACAACTTTTCTCCATGGAAAGCTATTCTTCATTTTAGTGAACATGGTATGACAAGTTAAAGTGATGCTGACAATATTCTTACAAATAAATGCAACTAGTATTGACATTGAAATCAAAACTTTAAACCGGGACATAGATTCATCATTGTATGCCTTATGGATACATAAGTTGTGGAATCATGAACAAGAAACAATATTACCCAACACCAGTCTAGCATCAGTTCTGGCATTATCTGACTTGTAATGTAGCATCAAGTTTAACTGCCAACTAACCAACAAAGATTCAAAATTGATCTCCCAATGCTTGCAGCACAAAGACCTTGTAAAACTGAAAAATCACCTGGAAAAAGTTATGCTATATTTTGTATAAACATCAAAATTGTCCCCTCAATGAAGACTTTAAAGTTGAAAATAAAATTTGTTTTAACCATACTTTTCAATTAGTGATTGTGAAAAAATATGATATATATGGAACAGTTACATATGTATACAAGTGAAAAAAATATGATTATCAGCTCCTAGTCATCCTTTCTAAGCCCAGAACTTCCAAAATAGACTTAATAAAATAATCCAACCGTCATTTTTATTAAACTTAAAGAAGGAAGCAAATGGTGCAAAGCCACATTAGTGTTCTGGTAAAAGTATGCCAAAAAAAGTAAGTAATATCAGAAGGCTGAGTAACAATAAAGTAGTCACCAACAATATTAGAAAGGGTAGACAAGTTTTTCATAGCATAGTAAAAAATATTCTGGAATCTTAAGAAAATAAATGACCCAGCACTTGAAATTCATAAAGAACAAGAAAACTTGGGTGGGGGCACATTAGTTTACTTAGAACATGGGTAAACCTACTAGTTCCTCAGTTAGAAAGACTTTCACATATATTTCACATATTGGCTCATCCGGAGTTGAGATAGGTCCTGAGAAGACGAAGTTTGCCCGGAATAGTAAACCCCAAAGTTGCTGACAGAGGTAAGCAGTTGCGCTAAACAACAAATCTGTAGTTCTAACTTCTAATGAGGATGAAGACCTTGACATCTCAAGATATATGTATAGCCGTGATACTTAGCATCAACTTCTGAGAATTGGCAAGCACGACAGAGCAATCAAATTTGGCCCCAGCAGAAAACATTCAAGAACAAAATCTGCCACAGGAAATAGCTTAACTCCCCCTTCTGAGCAGCCCTACTAAAGTATTGTTATGTAGAAACAGCATGCACATACTGACATACAAAGAAGAGCTTACAACAACTAATTCTGAAAATTATACTACAATTTATAATCCAAATCCAGGTTCCAAAAGATCAATTTTCCCCAGATAAATCTTGATTAGCTCAGGAAGATCATTCTTATACTTACTGACAAACCTATCCAAGAATCGCTTCTCAGGCTGCACTACAAAAGAAACTGGTCTCAAAGTTTTCTTTACCAAACCCTTGGACATCAGGACTTTAATCACACGGCATCTTGGGATAATCCTCTTCTCCAAATTATAAAAGAGAACTGAAGGAGTTCTGGCAATGATTGCAGCCTCCCAACCCATTATATTAACAAGGACATCCATTGTCCTTGCTATATTCTCATCGGTAATATACATAAAAAAGGGATGCTTCCTAAATCCTAATAAAATCTCCTCATCAGACAAACCCCAACTCCTATAAATCTACATTCTGCAATCTCAAGTATCTTTACTTAATCCACATTTCACATGCACTGCGAGGACAAATATAACTTGCAAAGGGTCAAACCCCATTTTGATAACATCCTCGACAGATCTCTTAAGCTTAACATGACTTTGATATGCTACACGGGAAATTCATAAGCATGAACAAAATACGAGATTGAGGCAACCCAACTCCTCTTAAAAATTCCACATTCAAATCAACAGTCCCCGTAGACTTAGCAACACCTTTTTCATTATCACAAAGTAAACTTTTGAGGAAATTATAAACCGGGACTGTCTTTTTTTCTAGGATTCTCGACAACAGAATCGGAGTATATGAAATTACTGCTGGAATGTCAGTACCAGAGATGCCTATAGAGCTTAAAAATTCAATTTTGCGTAAAAGGGGTTTCTGGGTATTAGCTGATAGAACTTGAGGACTTGCTTTGACAATTTTGGAGATTTGAGTATCAGTAAATCCATGATTTCTTAGAAATGTCATAATCCTCCCTGATTTTTCTTGTTTTTTCGCAGATGAGGAAAAATAGCAGGAAAAAAGACCGATTGTATGCGATTCATTTTGCAATTGGAAATTGTATGAACTACCCACAAGTCTTCTTCTACAAATAAAGATTAACATGATTTATGCAAATGGGGAAGTTTATAACGCAATGTATTTACTCACCGGTTCAGATTTCTCAGTTGCGTGTGTTATTCCCGTCGTTAGCTAAACGAAACTCTCCTTCCTTCTAAATTCTCACTATCGCTCTCGCTCAGGCCCAAAGCCCTAGCCCTAATGTCATAGTAAAATTATTAGGATCCTTAACACTATGATACAATAATAGAAAGTAATTACAGTATTAGTACATCCACAAAATAATTACAAAAATAATGCAAGTCATATTAATAAGAAAATTTAAAATCAAGGAGAAATAACTGTCATAATTAATAATTTATATTCAAATATCTGGGATCTAACAACAAAAATAAATTCAAAATAATAATTTTAATTCAAATATTCATCTCCCTCACAGTAGCCCTCTCATCCGCTACTCCGCCGCGAATCTCCTTCTTCACAAGTTGTCCTCTCCTCCGCTACTCCGTCGTTACTCTATCGCGAATCTCCGTTGTCCAAAACGCCAATGCGAAGAAGAAGAAGAAGATTCGCCCTACAAAAAGTTTAAAAATAAATAGATGCAACTCATATTGTTCTAAATTTTTTTTATGACTATTTGGTTACCCAAAAAAACTAAAATGGTTACCTTTGTATGAATGGTTGGCTACCAACTACATTACATTCAGACAAAATTGGTAAATTAATAAAACTGAATTGGTTACCTTGGTCTGAAGGTTTGACAATGTCATCTTCCACATCCCCCTTCACTTGTGAGACAAAGCGAGAGTCAACCACAAAATGGTCGATGGGATGGAGAAAGGGGGTGGATATTTGATTTTTCATTATTTTTTCATGTCCAAAAATTCTAATTCCAATTTCATGTCCAAAGGAAAATAAGAACACTGCATAGGAAAGAGAGAGATAAGATAGTGATGTGTAATGTAATGTTGATAACCAAATATTCGTACAAAGGTAACCAAACTTTATACCAAGGTAACCAAACCTTTATACCAAGGTAACCAATCTACCTCCACACCTGCAATATGAATTGGTTACATGGGTCTGAAAGTTTGACAACCAACTGCATGAAGGTTTGGCTACCAACTGTATCACATTCAAAATAAATTGGTAACCTAATAACACTGAATTGGTTACCTTGGTATGAATATTTGGCTACCAACTGCACTATGAAAAAACTGCAGGTGTGGATGTGGATTAGTTACCTTGGTATGAAGGTTTTGTTACCTTGGTATGAAGGTTTGGTTACCTTGGTGTGAATGTTTAGTTACCAACTGCACTATGAAAAAAATGAAGGTGTGGAGGTGGATTGATTACCTTGGTATGACAGTTTGGTTACCTTGGTATGAAGGTTTGGTTACCAACTGCATTACGAAAAAACTGTAGGTGTGGAGATGGATTGGTAACCTTGGTATGAAGGTTTGGTAACCTTGGTATGAATATTTGGTTACCTTGGTATGAATGTTTGGTTATCAATCTCTTCTATCAGTTGCTAATTTTATATTGACCATCGATGAGGGAGAATTACAACATAGAAGGACCTTGGCAGAAAGAAATGCCACGTGGCAAATGATGCAATTATCTTGTTCACCTCACATTAACCACATAAACTACATTACCCCAGTAGTAAGAAGAATAATGGACCCAAAGCTCATAAAGGCTCAAAATCTAAACTTCTTTATAACACCACCCAAAAGAGATCAAAAATATCAACCACTTGTTTAGTGTCGATAACGGCGGCGATGGAGCTGAGGGCTATGAGAAATGTCAAACCCTCCAACTGTTCCCCCTTCGGAGCGAAGAATCCGGTGAGGAGAAGGACACAGAGATATCAATGGCTTCCATGAACAATAACTAGACTCCTAGTCATTTTATTGAGTTCCTTCCACTTAAGAATTAATATGCAAAGTAGGAAAAAAGTGGATGAAGAAAAAAGAGAGAGAAACATGAATAGAGATAAAAAAAATGGGTCTGCTGTATTTGAATAAGAAAATAATAATTAACGGGAAGAGATAAGGAAGATAATCGTGGGCCACGATTAAAGGATACCCAAATATATTAATTTTATAAATAAATATGGAAAAATGTACTAATTTTGTAAGTATTTTATCTATGTACCATTATTGTAATTATGTTTAAAAATGTACTAAAATATGTAATCAATCCAAATTATTATAGGTTGTGAAGTTATTTTATTATTATAAGGCTTTACTATCCTAAACTATTGGTCATATTCTACTTTGGTGATTCACCTTTCAAAATTTTCAATTAGATGAGTAAACTATTAATTTTTTTCATTTTTGTCCAAATTCACTTGACACGTCAGAAATTGATGACGTGTCATCTTGAGTGGAGACATATGAAGCTGATGTCTATTTAAATAATAATATTTCTATCATTTTATTAATTTAAATTATTTGGCAAGGTAAATTTGGCAAATCAATTTTTATTCTCCATTAAAACAAAACAAATCTGTACACAATCAAATCTCTGCAATCAACAATGGCGATCATGGCAGAGATCTCCCAACAATTAACACAAACTGAAAACTATGAATCTATATGACAATACTGTAAGACCCCAACTTTTATGAATAAAGATTAATTTTTTTTGAAATATATTTTTGAATATTATGGTGTGGATTTGATATAATGTTATAGTTGTGGATAATATTTACAAATTTTGCAAAGTAAGCAAGTTGTTATAAAATATTCGATTGGTCGGGGAATATTTGTTTTAACAGGGAATATTCGTACGATGGCATGATCATTGGTGGATGATGAGTAAGTTTTCAACCTATGATTTATGTTCGTTTAGCTTGTTATATTGTTAGTTTTTGGTACTTTCATGTTACTTTTGATGGGTTTTGTGCTTGTTGTAGGATAATCAATGTGCCTATCAGAATGCTAGCATTGGAAGGAGATTTCAAGCAATTTTTGAACTTTCTGACTACATGGCGCGGACCGCGCTGAGATGCGTAGTGGAGTAGCGCGGAGCGCGCTGGTACGTGGACTTCTCTTGGTGCAGTAGCGTGGGCTGCGCAGTCAAAGAGTACTGTGTAGCGCGGGGCACGCTGTGTCGGCACCTGATTTGTGCAGAAAGTAATTTTGTACTGGAAGATGGGCATTGTTGGGAGCTATTAATTCTTTATGTAATGTGATCTTAATAGGATTGTGGGATGGTTGTTATTTCATTTTGTGGGAGTCTTTGACTATTGACTTGTTGGTATTGAAAAGGATTTAGATTTCTACTTAACTTTTTATGGGAGGAGTTAGAGTTGGATTAGGAATAGTGGTATGAAGCTGAGTTGTTACTATTTTTATGTGAAGGGTTGGAGCTTGGAGAGATACATTGAGACACACTTCAAGAACGAGATTGAAAGGCAAGAGCTTGGAGGAACGAAGAAGAAGAATAATTTCACGAAGATTCCAGATTTGAAGGACGAGAAGGGTGGTGTATTATTATTCTCCTTTTATTTCAAATTGTGTAATTGGGATGATGTTTTCTTTTATTTATTCAGTATTTAATTCATTAGTTATGAACTAAATTACTTATTAGGCTTATAATGGATCTTTAAGTGGAATGATGATTATGTAATCCTTGTTTGTCAGTTTAATAAGCTATTATGCAGTTTATCTATATTAATTTGAGCTTGAATTTATGAATTGCTTGATCAACAATTTTATGTGGATTTGTATGAATTCGAGAGATGAAATATGAATCTAGACTTAATTAATATATCACGTGTTCTTGATTTATGTGAATGAACAGAATCTTGATGTATGTTGGGGCAAAGATATGCTTGACATTACATGTAATCATATGAAGAACTTGAACTTAAAAAGTTCTTTAATTATAATTCACATAGAGATATAGTGAGTTAGTTAATTAAGGTATTTAACACAATTCTATCTTAATTGTGAATTTGAGTTAATATGGTATTAGTACATCGAGAGGTGGTTAGTACTATTTATGTGTTCTTGATTAATAAACTGGGATAGTGAACTAAACTGGAATAAGGTATAATAATCAGAGTGATGCTTAGAGTGAAGTTGTAAGCCTTATTCTCTAATATTTATTTAAAAATTCAGTTTTAGGGTTTGTTGGAATTTAGTTGATTTTAAATATTTTTATTTTTACTATAAACAGGAAATTTATTAGTTTAATAAAATTAGGATTAAAAGAAGATTGGTAATTTTGAAATTAATTTCTTGTTAAGTCTCTGAGGGAACAATACTCTACTTATTATTATATTACTTGTTGACTAAGTATACTTGCGTGTTGTGCGTAACTAGATTTTACCCAACAAGTTTTTGGCGCCGTTGCCGGGGACTTTAGTATAGATTTAATTATTTTGCAATATCAGTTTAATTAGTCCAGTTTTACTTAAACACTTTTTGTTTTTGTTTTGTTCTTCTTATTTCAGGTTTTTGACATTAGTTTATGCAAACTCGATCAAAAAGTCCAGACTTGCTTCCGTTTGAGGATGACATTGAGAGAAGATTTTAGAGGTTAAATATGTGGATCAAGGAAACAAGGAACGAATTCGAAAACTCTAACAACGAAGAAACAATGGTTGCCGAAGACTAGAAAGCATTGAGGGACTTTGCAACACCTAAGGTGACTGAGCTACAGTCGAGTAACACCAGGCCTACAATAGCTGTGAATACTTTCGAAATCAAGCCTGGGACAATTCAGATGATACAGAACTTGGTTCAATTTGGGGGACTTACAAATGACGATCCTAACGAGTATTTGATCAGTTTTCTGGAGATATGCGACACTTTTAAGTACAATGGGGTGTCGGATGAGGCAGTTAGACTTCACTTGTTCCCTTTCACCCTACGGGTCAAGGCGAAGAGCTGGTTACACTCTCTACCAGCGGGTTTGATAACGATATGAGATGACTTGGCTCAGAAATATTTAGCAAAATTCTTCCCGTCAGCGAAAACTGCAAAGATGAGGAACGAGATTACCAAGTTTGATCAGTAATATGGGGAATCATTGTATGAGGCATGTGAGAGATACAAAGAATTGCTCATAAAATGCCCACATCACGGATTGCCTAAGTGGTTGCAGATGAATATATTTTACAATGGACTACATGGGAATCTCAGGACGAGTATTGATGCAGCATCGGGGGGAGCTTTTATGGAAAAGAACTATGAGGAGGCATATCAGTTGATAGAGACGATGGCTGCTAATAACTATCAATGGCCCACGACAAGAATGACACAACCTACAGTCGCTAGAGTGTTAGAGGTAGATGGAGTGACGGTAATAACAACACAGATTTTAGCACTCTCAAAGAAGTTCGACGTTTGGTCAGGGGGATAGACACAACAAGTTGCAATTATTTGTGAGTTGTGCGCGTGTGAACATTCGACGGATTAATGCGGAATCAACCTAGTGTCAGTATAATTCATGAGTAGCTACAACAGAATTCCTCAGAATACATATCAGAATGCATATAATCAGGGGAATATGAATTATCCGAATTTGTTGTGGAATAATAATCAGAATCAGCAAGCTCCACGACCATCGTATCCCCCTGAATTTCAGAATCAGCAACAACCAGTTCAACATCAAGAGAGGAAATCAGATTTAGAGGAGTTGTTGTCAAAATATATAACAATTAATGAGGCAGCAATGAAAAACCAAGCAATGGCCATCAAGAATTTGGAAAATTAGATGGGAAAAATTGCCTTAGAATTGAACAACAGACCACAAGGGACTCTACCGAGTGACACCGAAAGAAATCCAAAGAGAAATCATGAACAGTGTCAGGCAATTACCTTGAGGGGTGGAAAACATTTGGATGGAAAAGATGCAGAAAATTCAGCTATCTCGGATGAAAAGATTAATGACAACAAAGTGGTTGAAGAAAAACAGGGTGAGAATACGCAAATTGAGAAAACAAAGTTAGATGACAAGCCAGTTGTGTATCCTCCACTTCCGTTTAAGCAAAGAGTCCAAAAGCAGAAATTAGATAAGCAGTTTGCAAAGTTTTTGGAAGTTTTCAAGAAACTTCAGATTAACATCCCGTTCACAGAAGCCCTAAAGCAAATGCCAAGTTATGCGAAATTCATGAAAGGGATCTTGTCCAGGAAAAAATAGTTAGAAGATTTCGAGACAGTGGCACTAACAGAGGAGTGTAGCGCGGTTTTACAGCGAAAGTTGCCACCAAAGTTGAAAGATCCCGGGAGTTTCACCATTCCATGCATGATCGGGAACATGTCATTTAATAAATGTTTATGTGATTTAGGGCCAATGTGAACCTTATGTCGTTGTCAGTTTACACAGAATTGGGTTTGCCAGCTCCAAAGCCTACGAACATCTCCTTACAGTTGGCGGATAGATCAGTCATGTAACCGAGAGGCATTGTGGAGGACATATTGGTCAAGGTTGACAAGTTTATATTCCCTGCGGATTTCATCATTCTGGATTTTGAGGAAGATAAGAACATCCTGATTATCCTAGGGAGACCTTTTTTGGCTACTAGTAGGACACTCATTGACGTATAAAAAGGTGAACTAACGATGAGGGTCCAAGATCAAGAAGTGAAGTTTAACATTTTCAAAGCCATGAAATTTTCAACGGATGAAGAAGAGTGTTTTCGGATGGATATCATTGATCAAATAGTAAGTGAAGATATGGGGAAGAGTTTGATTAACGATCCATTGGAAATAACTTTATTGGGAGATAAAGAATCAGTTGATCCAGAATTTGTGGACTACCTGCATATGCTAGACTCCCTGCCACGAGTCAACAGATTTAGAGTGCCATTAGAACCATTGCACATAGAGGAAAGATCAACAATCAGAATGAAACCGTCATTAGAGGAGCCACCAACTCTAGAACTTAAGCCACTCCCCAAATACCTCAGGTATGCGTATTTAGGCAATTCAAATTCTTTACCTATTATTATTTCTGCTGCACTTAACGATTTATAGGAAGAAAAGTTGCTGAGGGTGCTTAGGGAACATAAATCAGCAACCGGGTGGACGATCGCGGATATCAAGGGAATCAACCCTTCATTTTGCATGCACAAGATTCTGATGGAAGATGATGCAAAACAGACGGTGGAGCAACAACGCCGACTTAACCTAATTATGAAGGAAGTGGTAAAGAAGGAAATTCTAAAATTGTTGGATGACGGTATCATCTACCCGATTTCTGACAGTAAGTGGGTTAGTCCAGTTCAATGTGTGCCGAAAAAAGGGGGAATGGCTGTGGTACAGAATAAGGATAACAAGTTAATTCCAACAAGATCAATGACATATTGGAGGGTGTGCATGGATTATGGGAAGTTGAATAAGGAAACCCGAAAAGATCATTTTTTGCTACCCTTTATCGATCAAATATTGGACAGATTGGCGAGACATGAATACTACTGTTTATTGGATGGATACTCGGGCTATAAACAGATCGTCGTCGCTCCTGAGGATTAAGAGAAGACTATATTTACGTGCCCTTACAGCACATTCGCGTTCAGGAGAATGTCATTCGGTTTGTGTAATGCACCTGCTACCTTTCAACGGTGTATGATGGTCATCTTCTCAGACATGGTGGAGAAAAATGTGGAAGTCTTCATGGATGACTTTTCTGTCTATAGAGAAAATTTTGATACTTTCCTAGGGAATTTGGTAATGGTGTTACAGTGATGTAAAGATACGAACCTTGTACTTAACTGGGAAAAATGCCACTTCATGGTTGAGGAGGGCATAATTTTGGGCCACAAGGTTTCGGCTCGAGGACTGGAAGTTGACAAGGCTAAGCTGGAAACAATCGAGAAACTGCCTCCACCAAGCTCAGTAAAGGAAATTTGAAGTTTTCTGGGACATGCTGGGTTTTTCAGATTGGAATTTGCCTTTCGAGCTGATGTGTGATGTAAACAACTATGCGGTTGGGGCTGTTTTGGGACAACGCCGAGAAAAGGTATTTTATGCCATATATTATGCAAGCAAGACACTCACGGAGACTTAAATGAATTATACAACTATGGAAAAGGAATTGCTTGCAGTGGTGTATGCGTTTGATAAATTCCGGACATACTTGATCGGGACTAAGGTGATAGTCTACACGTATCATTCGGCTATTCGGTATCTAATTGCGAAAAAAGATGCTAAACCACGCCTTATCCGATGGATTCTCCTTCTTCAAGAGTTTAATCTAGAAATAAAGGATATAAAGGGGATGAAGAATCAAGTCGCCGATCATTTGTCTAGGCTGGAAAATCAAGAGAAATTGAAAGAGGACAAGTGTGAAATCAACGCATCATTCCCGGATGAGCAATTGTTTGGGATAAATGCAAAATTTCCTTGGTACGCGGATTATGCAAATTATCTAGTGAGCAATGTTCTTCCACCTGATCTCACAAGACAACAGAAAAAGAAATTTCTTCATGACGTAAAATAGTACATGTGGGACGAACCTTATTTATTCAAGAAGTGCGTCGACAAAATGATTAGAAGGTGTGTGCCCTGCAGTGAAGTGAAGAACATACTGCATGAGTGCCATTCATCTGCGTATGGCAGACATTATGGTAGTGAGAGGATAGTAGTAAAGGTGCTTCAAACTGGGTTCTATTGGCCTACACTATTTAAGGACGCCCACCAGTTTGTCAAAATATGTGATAGATGTCAATGGGTGGGCAACATTTCGAAAAGGAATGAGAAGCCTCTACAAACAATTCTTGAAGTTAAAATTTTTGATGTATTAGGCATCGATTTCATGGGGCCATTCCCTTCGTCACCTAACAATCAGTACATTCTACTCGTAGTGGATTATGTATCAAAGTGGGTTGAAGATGCAGCATTCCCATCTAATGATGCCAAGGTGGTTCTTAAATTCCTACAGAAGAACATTTTCACGAGGTTTGACACGCCAAGAGCAATTATAAGTGACGAAGGTAGTCACTTTTGCAATAAATCATTTACAGCTCTATTGGCAAGGTATGGGGTCAACCACAAGGTAGCGACGACTTATCATCCCCAAACCAGTGGGCAGGCTGAGGTATCGAACAGGGAAGTCAGGAAAATTCTGGAAAAAGTGGTGAACCCGAATCGAAAGGATTGGTCGCTCCGGTTGGATGATGTATTATGGGCATACCGGACTGCGTACAAGACACCGATCGGGATGTCACTATATCAACTACTATATAGAAAGGCTTGTCACCTACCAGTCGAGCTACAACACAAGGCCTATTGGGTCATTCAAAAACTAAACTTTGATCAAACAGTTGTGGGTGAAAAAAGGTTACTCCAACTAAATGAGCTTGATGAATTCAGATTTCATGCATACGAGAACGCTAAATTATACAAGGAAAAAGTCAAGAAATGGCACGATAAAAAGATCATGCACCGAACGTTCGAGCTGGGGCAATCAGTACTGCTGTTCAACTCACAATTGAGGTTGTTCCCAGGCAAGCTTAAGTCAAGGTGGTCGGGACCATTTACTATCAAAACAGTTTTCCCACATGGCGCCGTCGAACTCTATATTCGAAATCCATTAGAGACGCTAAAGGTCAATGGTCAACGGATAAAGCATTACTGGGGTGGCAATTCAAATTGGGACATCGTCAACATTACCCTCGCCGATGCACAGTGATACAAGAGGCACCGTCGGGCTTACGACGTTAAAACTAGCGCTACTTGGGAGGCAACCCAAGCTCTAAATTATTTCTCTTTTAATTTTTCTTATATTTTAGTTTATAATCTAGTAAATATGAAGTTGTCATAAAATTTTAACTTCATTTATGGATGATTCGCAGGTTGAAGGAGTAAATTAGAGCCAATAAGTCACTGACCCCATAACGCGGGCCGCGCTGCCCAATGCACATGCCTAGCACGGGGCGCGCTACAACCCCAGTCCCTTTCTGCTATGCCAGCGTGGGCCGCGCCAATTCGTTGATTTCGTTGAGCTGGGCGCGCCATACACAGCGCTGGGCACGCCATACACAGTGCTGGGAGTGCTATACACAGAGCGGGGCGCGCTACTATTCATCTTGCCACTGACCCCCTAGCGCGGACCGCGCTATCCAATACTGCTACGCAACGCGGGGCGCGCTAGTACGCCAGCACCTCTTGACCTCCTAGTGCGGGGCTCGTTATCTCCAGCTTATCCACGATGCGGGCCGCGCTGCTCGTAACACCCAGGCACGTACTTGCTTTAATTATCGTTTCTTAAGCCATAACTTCCCCACTAGTCCTCTCCTTCGTACAATTAACTTCCCCACCTCTCCTACACCCTTCACACTTCCATAACTCCATAACTCCTATACTAATGCCACTACCCCATCACTCCTTCTCCTTTTTAACTTCTATTCACATTAAACCCATACACCTCCCATCTCCCAACCCACGTTGGTTTTCCATCCCTTATATGAACTCCAACTATACATATAATCCAATTCATATCATATATACACACTACACTCCAATCCTAGATCTACTGCATTCCTTGCACAAATTCTTTTAATTGGGGACACCGTTACAAAGAGGAAAACATAATTTATTCAAGGTAAGTACAACTCACTTCTTGCTCAATCTTCTTCTCTATTATTAATTGCAAGTAAGTAAAACACCTTGGATATTGGGTGCCCAAGGATTGTGTGTTTGATTTCACATATTGGCTAGCAAAGTAACACCAAATAAGCTATTTTGGGGGAAAAACTCAGTCCGCTCGCCAACTATTTGATAAAAGTCCTGAACAATTTTTGAGCCAACACATCATCAAAAACACCATGTCTTCCCACAAAAGACCACGCCCATCCACCTCCACTGCTCGGCCTCAATATGATCACATAATGTTTGTTACTGAAAGGGTCGCAGAACGATTCAAGTCATCCATTGACAAGAAAACTTTGGTGCTCGAACGTGGATTGAAGCCGAATGCTAATTTAGATGGCGACATGGCTTTGCAAATTATTGAGCGTAATTGGTTTCAGTTAATTGAACAACCACTTCCAGCGGCAATCAACAAAGTGAAAGAGTTTTACGCCAATGCAATGGAACATGTAAATCACGTAGTCATGGTTCGGGGTAAACCGGTGGCATTTCATGCCAATGCTATCAACGAGTATTTTGGGTTAGAGGCACCACACACTGACCGATATGAAGATGGTTTGCCCGAGTTAGATAAGTTGATTGTCAGATTATGCAAACCAGGAACGCAATGGGTAATTCAAACCGGAACAGATGAAAAGATAAGTTTTCCCAACTCCGCACTTAGTCGGTATGGAAAAGCTTGGTATGCATTTATGTGTGCCCGTTTAATGCCCACTCGCCACCAAAATGATTTAACTAAGGCACGGGCTCGACTATTGTATGGGATTGTTCATCACCATTTTTGTGTGAACAACTCCATTGCATTCTACAATGTTGATGTAGGGGAGTGTATTCAAGAGTCCATTGACTGGTTGTTATGAGAGAGTACTATGTGAGGTTTACTGCATGGGTTCTTAATCACTGATTTATGCCAAAAAGCTGGAGAACAGTGGCAACCTTTCGAGCCTATCCAACAACCGATGGATATTATCGATCATGCGATAATTGAGAGGTACAAGGCATGGAATGGGGCGCGATCATATCCACGTGGAGAAGGCTATTTTATGATCCCACAATCCTCACCACCACTTGGAGCGGAACCAACGCATGAGCAACCACCCCGTGCTTCACGGAATCAATTTATGTGGTTGGCCCAGCGTCAGGATTCAATGCATCAGTACAATGCCAATGCATTCAACACGCTTGTTGATGCGCTTTCCCACTACAATCCTAGTGCACTTCCGGTGGTCATGCCTATTCCTCCGATTTTGCCAACATATCCTCTTTCAGATGACGAGTAGTGACTCTTTCTCAGGGAAGTCCTCATATTGTTATTTGATTTATTTTGACGTAATGAGAACATTACTTGAGTTAAGTTTGAGGGATTATGTTTCTGCTTGGTTAATTAGTGCAAGTTTTCAAGAATCATGTTAGTTAGTGTAGTTAATAAGTTGTTGAATCTTTATAATTGTTCGTATTTAAAAAAAATAAAAAAAAAATAAAAAAAATAAAAAATAATATATATATATATATATATATATATATATATATATATATATATATATATATATATATATTTGCATGTAGTTTGCATGAATCCAATTATTAGATTGTATACGTTGATTCTTGGCCAATGATGAGATTGAATTTATGTAGACAAGTACATTACTAAATATGAGAACCTTGATGTAGTTTCTGTTATGATTTGGATCTTGTTCTGATTTGAAACTGGTATAATATGAGTAGCACATTAATAACATTTTTGTTAATGGATTAGTTCAAATTGTTACATAAGGATTTTCTAAAGGATAATGCTAGTGTAAGCGAGAATGTGACAAGGATATGCAGGGAAAACGAAAATTAGGCAAGAACCTAAGTTTGGGGGAATTTATGGGGTATATAAGCTTTATAAATAATAATAATAATAATAATAATAATAATAATAATAATAATAATAAACACCATGGCTAGTTTTGTTTTGTGGCCTTTGTTACTTGAGCAAGTACGCCCGTAGGGGTGTCTTAACACCTAGTGCCCTAAGGTCTTTTATAGTCTTAGAGTCGTTAGTTGAAAGTTCGCTAAGGGGTAGCACTGTTAGCCTAATGGAATAAGACACTGCACAGTCATATTTATAATATATATATATATATATATATATATATATATATATATATATATATATATATATATATATATATATATATATATATATATATATATATATAAAGTATAAGTACCCTATGTGAACCCTGGATAGTGGAAATTGTTTAGTTTTAGATGGAACTTATCTGCCTTTGAACTTTTTGAGTTTGTGTTGTAAATTCCTTATAAGAAAAGGGTTATGTATTGAATTTGAGTCGATATCATTTACATGGGTGTTGAACACATACACACTATACTAGTGATAACAGTTCAAGATGCAAGGAGTGATATGGAATTGCGGAGTGGTTTTGTTATGAAGTATTGACTTATTTACTTAATTTTTCTGAGGCCGTATGAGTAAACTATCTTTACTGTCTTAATACTGGATTCGTAGTTTTTAGTTGTTAGTGCATTGCATTGCATGTTGCTTGAGGACAAACAATGTTCAAGTTTGGGATAATTTGATGAGTAGGTTTTCAACCTATGATTTATGTTCGTTTAGCTTGTTATATTGTTAGTTTTTGGTACTTTCATGGTACTTTTGATGGGTTTTATGTTTGTTGTAGGCTAATCAATGTGCCTATCAGAATGCTAGCATTGGAAGGAGATTTCAAGCAATTTCTAAACTTTCTGACTACATAGCGCGGACCGCGCTGAGATGCATAGTGGAGTAGCGCGGGGAGCGCTGGTACGTGGACTTCTCTTGGTGCAGTAGCGCAGGACGCGCTGTCAAAGAGTACTGTGTAGGGTGGGGCGCGCTGTGTCGGCACCTGATCTGGGCAGAAAGTAATTTTGTGCTGGAAGATGGGCATTGTTGGGAGCTATTAATTCTTTATATAATGTGATCTTAATAGGATTGTGGGATGGTTTTTATTTCATTTTGTGGGACTCTTTGAATAATGACTTGTTGGTATTGAAAAGGATTTAGATTTCTACTTGACTTTTTATGGGAGGAGTTAGAGTTGGATTAGGAATGGTGGTATAAAGCTGAGTTGTTGCTATTTTTATGTGAAAGGTTGGAGCTTGGAGAGATACATTGAGACACACTTCGAGAACGAGATTGAAAGGCAAGAGCTCGAAGGAACAAAGAAGAAGAATAATTTCACGAAGATTCCGGATTTGAAGGACGAGAAGGGTGGTGTATTACTATTCTACTTTTATTTCAAATTGTGTAATTTGGATGATGTTTTCGTTCATGTATTCAGTATTTAATTCATTTGTTATGAACTAAATTACTTATTAGGCTTATAATGGATCTTTAAGTGGAACGATGATTATGTAATCCTTGTTTTTCCAGTTTAATAAGCTATTATGCAGTTTATCTATATTAATTTGAGCTTGAATTTATGAATTGCATGATAAACAATTTTATGTGGATTTATATGAATTCGAGAGATGAAATATGAATCTAGACTTAATTAATATAATATTTGTTCTTGATTTATGTGAATGAACATAATCTTGATGTATGTGGGGGTAGAGATATGCTTGACATCGCATGTAATCATATGAAGAACTTGAACCTTCTTTAGTTGTAATTCACATAGAGATATAGTGAGTTAGTTAATAAAGGTGTTTAACACAATTCTATCTTAATGGTGGATTTGGGTTAATACAATATTAGTACATCGAGAGGTGGTTAGTACTATTTATGTGTTCTTGATTAATAAACTAGGATAGTGAATTAAACTGGAATAAGTTGTAATAATCAGAGTGATGCTTAGAGTGAAGTTGTAAGCTTAATTCTCCAATATTTGTTTGAAATTTCAGTTTTAGGGTTTGTTGGAATCTAGTTGATTTTAAATATTTTAATTTTTACTATAAACTGGAAATTTATTAGTTTAATAAAATTAGGATTAATAGAAGATTGATAAATGTAAAATTAAGTCTATGAGGGAACGATACTCTACTTACTATTATATTACTTGTTGACTAAGTATACTTGCGTGTTGTGCGTAACTAGATTTATCCAACAGTGGACCCCACAACGAAAGTATTGCCGGAGTTAGAAAACGACGAAAATGTCTTTTTATAAAAATAACGGCGAAAGTTTTACCGTTAAACTGTTGAACTACCCGGTGGTAAAAGTACAGTAATACGCGTGGTTGCATAGTAGCACACGATATTGATTATTGATGCTTACGTGAGAAGTCACTCATTTATACTCAATTATTGCTACAGTAATGGCTGCATAATATCTCTCATATTATTGTCATAGTATCATCTGCATAATATTTTATATTTTTAAATCAATAATTGAGACGACAAAGTTATTAATATTATTATTTACCATATTGATGATGATGATGTCTAGAAAGTTCTGTCGAGGAAAGGGGTTTGGTCACCTAATTGCGCGCCAGTAGGGAGAAATCTTTATCGGAAAGCCCCCTCTTTACTTGGAATGATCTTGTTGTTAAATATTATGAGTTATAATATTAATGATGAATAATTTCGTGTTGATTAAAGATGAAATTGTTGATAAAAATATTTACATTGTGTTGAGATTATTTTTGTTAGTAGAAATCGACATTTATTTCGATAATAAGTGATTTCTAGATGTTAAATTGACCAATTGGGTAATTAATCGGATAAATGAACAATTAATTACTATTAGTTCACATGCATATAACTATTTACTCACATGAATGGAACTATTGGTTCACATGCATTACTATTAGGGGAGGTGGTGTAAGATTGATAATACTTGCAGGACTAAATTAAAAATAGAGGAAAAGATGAATGTACTATACTGTAATATTTCGAGTCCCAAAATGTGCAATTATCAAAACTATATTTTTCTATAAATAGAAGTTCATTCTTATTTCATTCTCACCAATTTACTAAGACTCACAAGAGCAATTATAGAGAGAAAAACTATAGAGAGGAAGAAGAAGAGTATTCTGCTATTTCGTTATTCCAGTATCCAGTCTTCTTCTAAGGTAAGGGATATTATTTTTGTTCAGTATTCGTAAGAAATAATATTTTGTTCCATACTCTGTAGTATGTGAGTAATATTATTTCGTTTCGCATTCCTAATTTTACACTCATTCTGTTAAAGTATTGCTTTTGTACTTCGTGAAATTAATAGAATATTCTTGATATTTGCGCTTCATCCAGTATCATTTCATGGAAATATTATTCTGAGCATTCTTGATAATTATTGATCTTTTCATGCCAGAATACTATTCACAGGGTACTATTCACGGGTACTATTCACAAATTACTATTCCCGGGTAATATTCACAAAGTACTATTCATAGGTACTATTCACTCAGGTACTATTCACCCGGGGAACTATTCATGATAAAAATTGATTTATTTGTTGTCCAAATCATTTTTGATACAATATTATTCTTGAATTTTACTTCACAAAGCAGTATCATGTTGACAATTTGGACATTATTGAATTTTGGATAAATTAAATTATAAATCTTGAAAATTTTATCCTTTGTTTTTGTAATAACCCAATATTTTCAATATAATTAAATAAAAATTTTGCATATAATTTTTTTTATATAAAGGTGGGAATATGTACAAAGTAAAGTATATGTACATATGTGATAAATAAAATTTATTTATTACATGAATAATTTTAAATAATTTCTTTTTAAGAATTATTGATCATTATAGATTATATTCTTATAATAAATTAATTTTGTAATAAAAATATTTATTATTTATTTTCCATGAAAATATAATTATTGTATATATGATATGATTATTAGGATTATTATGATAAGTGATGTAATACTCGAGAATTGTCACGTCTTATTAAATGAATATATTAATAGAAATAAATATTTATGTGAATATAGGTGTTAATGTTTTGTAAGTTGAATAATTCAAATTGATTCGTATTAGATTAATACGCATTGAGAAGTGTGGAAATGACAATGAGAATTGTGAAATGCCTTGTGTGGCATAATGTGAAGTGAGGAAATTCACTAAGTGAGTTAAAAAGGGAATTAGGAAGATTAATCGTGCATGATCATGTGATCTCATATAAGTAAGGGATACACTCTTAAACTAGTAATATCACTCATGTGGACATTAATTCATGTCGTGTAAAACGAGTATGGCGATGGAGGTTGAAACTGGCTTGAAGCTAAGCTAGTTTGGCATTGCCAGGGTACGGCACGTAGTTGCGCCCTCCCAGTAGTACAAACTGGCGCAGTTGTGCCAATGGTTAGTTGGAGAAATAAAATTAATTTTCTTCTGTAGAAATGAAATGGAACATTAATATTATGTGTAATATTAATAAAAATCATATGATATGAGTACGTTTTAATGACATGAGGTATCAAGTAGTTCAATGATATCATATGTAATTGTAATGCATAAGTAAAAATAATTATGGAACTACCCGGACAATAATACATGACCGCGTTATTTTATTGCGTATATTTAATGTACATGGACTATATGACGTGAGTATATAAATAACCCCTAATTTCCTAACATGGTAACAATTGTACATTAATGGGAATTCAAAGAACCAAACCAAGCCTTAGTTGATCAAATTATTGAGATTTTTCTCTTGTCCCAAATTAAGTGTCACAATAGTACATGAACAGTGGTCTAAAAACTAAGTTACATAACTTTCAAGCTGCTAAATCATAGGTGATCATGGCTAGAAAAATGGCTGGTATTGGGTTGTTAAACAACTCCTTAATAACCTTTGTTCCCTTCCATTACACTATGGATTCCAACATTGTGTAATGCAAATGTTCAGTCTATATTTCCTTTATAAATAGAAGCTTGATTTTCAGTTTTGTGTTGCTAAGAGTTATCTGAGAAGTCTTAATTAGAGAGTTCTAAGTTGCTGAGCATTGTAGAAGCCTATTCAGTGTGCGAGGAGTCCAATTTAAGCTTAAGAAGGTATAATTTCTAATTATGTTCTTGAGATGGGTCTTGTTTGATTCTTGTAATTACTTGAATTTCTATGTTAATCAAGATAAATTAGCATACTATAAGATGTTTAAGGAGTTTACTTATACGTATGGACTCTTTGATGATGGTTTAGAACAAGTTCAAAATGATAGGAATCAAGTTGGTTGCTACCCTGTAAAAATAGAGTCTGCTTCTGCTCCTGAACCAGACATGGCGCAGCTGCGCCCTATTGAACTAGGGCGAAGCTGTCTCTTAGTTCAGTTGAGCCATCTATTTTAAAATCTGCTAAGTGTTGGTAAAGTACTATGACTTAAACTAACATGCAAGCATGTGTAATGTGTATACACAAATATATTAACCTAATGTAAACATGTTTAGATTAACATACATGATGATCAAAAGCATATAGTTTAGATGGAAATTAGGATTTTAGAAACGAACTTGATGTGTATGTATGCCATGATTATATACTGACTTTGTAAACATGTAGGTATGGTTTAGAAATGCATGAATAAACCATTAACTTGTGTTTATGTGATTCGTAAGGAAGCATGAACATGTTGGACTTATTAGTAAACCTTACTAATGAAAATACGAACTTTGAATATAAATGTTAACATACTACCTTGAGAGTTAGAATCTGATATTGTGAACATATTTGATGATGCTCTTAGACTCACTCATGTATCATAAATAATATATATATCATGATTAAGTATTTTAATTCAAGGAAAGCATAAGCAAAGCATATTTCAAACCAAAAACGACGTTAATTACACATATGTGTTATGAACACTCACAAGCATGCCTAATATGAGTTATATGACTACCTTGTATGTTTAGAAGGCAAGCATGTTAGACTTTGTGATTACATGACCTTGAATGACTTTAAATTGTTGAAATGTTCAACTTAGAACCATGTTATGAAAAAGGATCCTAGATTGATTTGAGAAGTATGAAAATATCTTTAACATGATAAAATATATTATGTGTGAATGCTGTGTTCATGCCGGACAGAAAACACAAGGCAACAGCTGAGTCTTGGCTTGGCCAGAGGGTTACACAGCTGCGTCGGCCTTAGGCTTAGCCATGGTGCAGCTGCGCCAGTCTGGAATCTGAGATCATGCAATCTGATTTTGGACAGTTAACTTGTATGATGCCTATATTGCTAAAAGTGGTTTAAACCCTACTGATACATGTATATATGTGATGATTAAGTAATATGATGGTGTTTGCCTTGTATAATGAAAGTCCATGGGTAAAAAGGTCTTAACCTTGAGCATTATAAATTTGCTTATAAAGTAACTAGATACTTGATTTTATGATAAACCTATGAGCTGATTTTGTACCATATGTGCATATTTGAATTATGTCAAACTTGAATAAGGAATATGTTAGCTAATGAGCATCTTGTGCTTATAATACGCTATAAATAGGATTCGAAAGTGTTGATTTACTAACGTGGATAAACTATGCTTAAGGCAAGTATCTAAACTATTCTTTACATTATGCAAGTATCCTAAACCCTTGCATTACTTTATTTAACGGATATCGTAAGCAAGTATCTGAACCATCCTTTTTCATTGAGAAAGTATCCTACCCTTTGCATTTACTTTATGCAATGGACATGTGTAAGCCAGTTTCAAAACTATATTGTTATTGTTATTGTTTATGTATCTATAACTTTGTAGATATACCAGTTCTTGAATTATATCTGATCATTGTTTATCATTATAGTATTATTGTATAATCCAGATATATATTCTGTTAATAAATTTCTAAGATTAGTTATACAAGTGTCCTCACTTGGATAATTATTGAACATGTTGATACATACTTATTGATTTCCAATATATATATATATATATATCTTAATTAAAATTCGTATAAGCTATTTTTCTCGGCTAGACACAGATTTAAAAATATCTTTGAATATGATAGAACCTTATTGATATCCAACCAAATTATTTTGGTTCGGGTTCCCGACTAAGTATGAACATCTCGAACATGGGAAAATTTGTGCGCCTAAGACGGATAAGATGAACGAGAATATCGTTATGGTATGTAGTATTGATCAATACATGGCATAACGGGCTGATCACCCCCGTGCCTGTAAGTTATAACGATTTACAGATGAAGTTCTGTTAAACCTTTTCAAAAATTGAAAACAAAGTTCATAGTCTATCGACTGCTCTCCATTTATAGTCAGTACGTAGTTTTAAAATTTGAAATAGAATTGTTATGTTGTTTAGTGTTGCTTCAGTTTAATTCACAACTATTGCTTCGTTGTAGAAGTGCCAGTCAAAGAAAACATTTAATACTTTCAGCTATTGTTTATTGTTTGCTATTACTTGATGGGCACTCAAATGCTCATTCTTGCTTAATTTAAATGTTTTCAATTAAGTATGATCAACCAGAAGGCTCTGCCAAGAACAAAGGGAAAGGAAAGCTGACAAAATAAGTTTGTGTTATCTTATGTAATAGCTAGACTTAAATAAGATGATAATATTTATTATCTACCATGTAATGAAATGTTTTAAAGGTCGCGTACCTGGGATTTATACTACTCTGATATGTAAATTAAGTTTGATATTTATGACATTATTATTATTATTATTCCGCTCAAAGAAATGGTATCATGAAGCACTGAATTCGGGTTTCAAGCACCGGAATTTGGGGGCGTCACAGTTTTTTTTAATTGAATTCTTATATCATTGTCATCATCCTCATGCTTATATTGTGATGAAAGTCATCTTTGGCTTACGTGCATAGATGGACTGTTGATTGGTATGCTTATGACCAGGGATCATTCGGTATAATCATGACCCGTAATGTTCCAAATGATGTGGTAAAAGTCCTCATTGGCCCGTAGTGCATTGATGGACAGTTGTTAGCATGATCATGATCATTGATGATTACACGAATATCTTTGGCCCGTAGTGCATGGATAATTTGTGGACGTGATACTAATGAATATCATTGGCCCATAATGCATGGATAATTCAGTGATGTGGATTATTTGTTAAGATGAGTCTTAGCTATAAAGTTGATGATAAACTTTTTAAATCATAGAAGATAGTAGATATCATGCTCTACTTGACTCTTCTAATGGATTGCTTGTTCCATGATAAGTGGGCTTTATACCCGCGAATCAGTTCCTAATTCAAGCTTAATCAGTGTTAATGCCTTGTTTTTATGTTTTGTTTTTACTTATTTAGTGTTATTTTGTGTATAGGTTTGGTGGTGTTGTAATTGATCAAAAAGGGTGGACTTAAGGTGCATTGTGGCAAACAAATGAGCAAAATAAGTCAAATTATAGAAGCCATGCCCGCCGGGGCAGGCGTATTTAAGCTTAACATCCCCGCCTGAGCGGGGGGTCTTGAAGTCAAATAGCAGGAGCCATACCCGCCGGAGTGGGCTGTTTTCAAAGCAATATCTCCGCCGAGGCGGGGGCTACGGGCAAAGCAGTTGTCTAATTGGTTTCTATTGTTGCAAACTTAAGAGATTAAGTGTTTGGGATGCCTTAGGATTCATAATGGCGTGGATTTGCAGTCGGAATGCATGTCTTAGCTAGTTATATTACATCTAATAACAATATTTTACAGCAAAAACATTGGAGTGAAAATTTTGAAGAGGATTTTCATATCAATTGCAGATTAAGGCTAAAGTGAAGAGTGTTTTGAATTTTTTCTTATTCTTTAGTTTTATATTTGTAATTAGAATGATGTTATCTTTGATTAATTCAGTTATTAATTCCATAATGATGAACTAAATTACTTTTTAGGCTTATGATGGATCTTTAAGTGGAATGATGATTGTGTAATCTTTGATTTTCAGTTTAATAAGCTATTATTCAGTTTATCTATATTAATTTATTCTTGAATTTATGAATTGCCCGATCAACAATTCTTTGTGGACTTGTATGAATTCGAGAGAGGAAATACGAGTCTAGACTTAGTTAATATATCATGTGTTCTTGAATTCTGTGAATGAATGAAATCTTGATGAATGTTAGGGTAGAAATATGCTTAACATCACATGTAATCGGATAGAGAACTTGATCTTGACCCTTCTTTGATTGTAATTCACATAGAGATATAGTGAGTTAATTAATTAAGGTATTTAACTTATTTCTAACTAAATTGTGGATTTGAGTTAATATGGTGTTAGTGCATCGAGAGGTGGCTAATTCTACTTTCGTGTTCTTGATTAATAAACTGGGATAGTGAATTAAACTGAAATAAAGGTTAATAATCAGAGTGAAACTTAGGGTGAAGTTGTAAGCCTAATTCTCCAATACTTGTTTGAAATTTCAGTTTTTGAGATTTGTGATTGTTTTGTGAACTTAGTATTTTTCGTAATATTATTTTTTAATAATTGTAAGCATTATTTTGAATAGTTTAATAAAATTAGGATTAATAGGAAGCTGGAAATCGTGAGGATTAAATTCATACTAATTTTTCTGTGGGAACGATACTCTACTTACTATTATATTACTTGTTGACCATGTATACTTGCGCGTTGTGCGTAATTAGAAATTAACCAACACGTTTTTGGCATCGTTGCCGGGGATAATTAGTATAGATTTTAATATTCTACGATATCAGTTTAATTAGTCCAGTTTTACTTAAATATTTTTATTTTTGTTTTGTTCGTCTTATTTCAGGTTTTTGAAGTTGGTTTATGTAAACTCGATCCAAAAATTCAGACTTGCTTCCTTTTGAGGATAACATAAAGAGACGTTTTCAAAGGTTAACTAAGTGGATCAAGGAGACAAAGGGAGACTTCGAAAGCTCTGAAAAATAAGAAGCAATGGCTGCCGAAGACCAAAAAGCGTTGAGGGACTTTGCTACACCCAAGGTGACTGAGTTGCAATCGAGTATCACCAGGCCTGCTATAGCTGCGAACACATTTGAGATTAAACCTAAGACTATTCAGATGATCCAAAACTTGGTTCAGTTTGGGGGACTTGAAAATGATGTCCCGAATGAACATTTGATCAGTTTTTTGGAGATATGTGACACTTTCAAATACAATGGGGTGTCGGATGACGCAGTCAGACTTCACTTATTCCCATTCACTCTGCGGGACAATGCAAAGAGTTCGTTACACTCTCTACCGTCGAGTTCAATAACTACTTGGGATAACTTGGCTCAAAAGTTCCTAGCTAAATTTTTCCCGCCAGCGAAGACTTCAAAGATGAGAAACGAGATTACTATGTTTAAACAGCAACATAGGGAATCATTGTACGAGGCATGGGAGAGATACAAAGAGTTTCTCAGAAAATTCCCACATCACGGATTGCCTAAGTAGTTGTAGATGAACACATTTTACAATGGATTACATAGGAATCTCAGGACCAATATTGATGCAGCTTCGGGTGGAGCTTTTATGACAAGTAATTATGAGGAGGTGTATGAATTGATAGAGACAATGGCAGCTAACAATTACCAGTGGCCCATGGGAAGAATGACATAACCTAAGGCAGCTGGAGTGTTAGAGGTAGATGGAGTGACAACAATAGCATCACAGATTTCAGTGATATCTAAGAAGTTCGATGCTTTGTTAGGGGTATAGACATAACAAGTTGCAGTTATTTATGAATTTTGCGCGGGTGAACATCCTACAGATCAATGTGTAATCAACCCAACATTAGTACAATTTGTGGGTAGCTACAACAGAATACCACATAATACGTACCAAAATACATACAATCCGGGGAATAGAAATCATCCTAATTTTTCGTGGAGTAATAATCAGCATCAGCAAGCTCCACGACCATCTTATCCCCCAGGATTTTAGAATCAACAACAACAACCAGCTCAACATCAAGAGAGGAAATCATATTTAGAGCAGTTATTATCTAAGTATATAACAAACAATGAGGCAGCCATGAAAAACCAATCAATCGCCATGAAATCGCAAGAAATAGCCATCAAGAATTTAGAAAATTAGATGGGATAGATAGCTTTTGCATTGAATAACATGCCTCAAGGAACATTACCAAGTGATACAAAGAAAAATTCGAAAGGTAATCACGAGCAATGTCAAACAATTATATTGAGAAGTGGAAAACAGCTTAAGGGTCAGAAAATAGAAAATGGAAACTTTGGCTACAAAAGAAGATGATAAAGAAAGTGAAAATAAAGTGGTTGAGGACAGACAAGGGGAAGAAAAGCAAGTGGAAAAGAGCAAGACAGTTAACGAATCGATTGTTTATCCCCCCACCTTTTCAGCAAAGAGTTCAAAAATAGAAATTGGATAAACAATTCGCTAAATTTTTAGAAGTTTTTAAGAAACTTCAAATTAACATTCCGTTCGCTGAAGCCCTTGAGAAGATGCCAAGTTATGCTAAATTCATGAAAGGGATTTTGTCCAGGAAAAAGAAATTGGAAGATTTTGAAATGGTGGTATTAACCGAGGAGTGTAGTGCAGTGAAAGATGCCACCAAAGTTAAAAGATCCGTGGAGTTTTACTATTCCATGTACAATTGGGAACATGGCGTTCAACAAGTGTTTATGTGATTTGGGGGCAAATGTGAACCTTATGCCATTATCAATTTATATAGAATTGGGTTTGCTAGCTCCAAAGCCTACGAACATTTCATTGCAGTTGGCAGATAGGTCAGTTACGTACCTAAGAGGCATTGTGGAGGATATTTTGGTTAACGTTGACAAATTTATATTCCCCATGGACTTCATAATTCTGGATTTTGAGGAAGATAAGAACATCCCAATCATCCTAGGGAGACCGTTCTTGGCTACAGGAAGGACTCTCATCGATGTACAAAAAGGTGAACTAACTATAAGGGTCCAAGATCAGGAAGTAAAGTTCAATATTTTCAAAGCCATGAAATTCCCCACAGATGAAGAGGAGTATTTCAGGATGGATGCCGTTGATCAGATAATCAACGAAGAAATGGTTAAAATTTTGTCTAATGATCTATTGGAAACAACATTATTAGGAGATGAAGATTTAGATGATCCGGAATTTGTGGATTACTTGTAAATACTGGATTCCTTGCCATGAGTTAGAAGATTCAAAGCACCCGTTGAACCATTGCATATAGAGGAAAGAGCCACAACAAGGATGAAACCTTCATTGGAAGAGCCACCTACTCTTGAACTTAAGCCACTCCCTAAACACCTCAGGTATGCATATTTAGGCAATTCTAATTCTTTACCTATTATTATTTCTGCTGCACTTAATGAATTGCTGGAAAATAAGTTGCTGAGAGTGCTTAGAGAACACAAATCGGCTATAGGATGGACAATTACAGATATCAAGGGAATCAGCCCATCCTTTTGCATGCACAAAATTCTGATGGAAGAAGATACAAATCCGACAGTGGAGCAACAGAGACGGCTCAACCCAATCATTAAAGAAGTAGTGAAGAAAGAAATCGTGAAATGGTTGGATGCGAGAATCATCTACCCAATTTCAGACAGTAAGTAGGTCAGTCCGGTTCAATATGTGCAGAAAAAGGGAGGAATGACCGTAGTATAAAATGATGACAATGAGCTAATTCCAACGAGGACAGTGACTAGATAGAGGGTTTGCATGGACTACAGGAAGTTGAATAAGGCGACCCGCAAAGACCACTTTCCACTGCCTTTTATCGATCAGATGTTGGACAGATTAGTGGGACACGAGTACTACTGCTTATTGGATGGGTATTCGGGATATAATTAGATAGTCATTGCAACTGAAGATCAAGAAAAGACTACTTTTACGTGCCCATACGACACATTCGCATTCAGGAGAATGTCCTTCGGCTTGTGTAATGCACCCGCTACCTTCCAACGGTGTATGATGGCCATCTTCTCGGACATGGTGGAGAAAAATATGAAAGTCTTCATGGATGACTTTTCTGTCTATGGGGATGGTTTTGATGCTTGTCTAGAGAATTTGGTGATGGTTTTACAGAGATGCACAAAAATAAATTTTGTACTTAACTGGGAAAAGTGCCATTTCATGGTTGAAGAAGGAATAATTTTGGGCCACAAGGTCTCGGCTAAGGGATTAGAGGTTGATAAAGCAAAGCTGGAAACTATTGAAAAGCGTCCACCACCAACTTCAGTTAAGGGAATCTGCAGCTTTCTGGGACATGCCGGGTTCTACAGGAGATTTATAAAAGACTTCTCTAAAATTGCAAAACCATTGTGGAGTCTTTTAGAGAAGGATTCAGTTTTTAAGTTTGATGAGGATTATAAGTTGGCATTCGAGCTATTGAAGAAGAAATTGACTACAACTCTAGTCATCATCGTACCGGATTGGAATATGCTTTTCGAGTTAATGTGTGTTGATCGATTTCGCAATCAATGAATACGTGCAAGTATACACGGTCAACAAGTAATAAAGTGATAAGAAAAGTATCGTTCCCACGAGGAATTATTTAATAAAAATCACCAAGTACTAATTCTTAACCAAACTAATTTTATTTAAACAATCTCAAATTGTGAATTTTATAGTTAAGAAAACTAAATTAAATAATTAAAACTAAGATTTTAACGAATGAATTCAAATAAATAAAGATTAAGACTTCAATATCCTCAATTATAAATTATAAATCAATTATCCAATTATCCCAATTATTATGCCTACTGAATTGTTAATAGGAATTCTCAAATGCCAAAAGTCCTTTTCCAAGTGATCAATTGCCTTCTATTTAATCCAGATTAATCTTGTTATATTCCTATGCAAAATAAGTGAATTAAACTCCTTTAATCCCAATTTCTTATGTGTTACATGCGGTGAACAGATATTTCCATTCAATTCACAAACTTAATTATTCACCATGCAAATAACTAAGTCACATGTTATCATGCCCAGTTCTAACCCTAGAATTCCTCTTCCAATTCCTTCTAGAGTAACAAAGTAATTACTGATCAGATAATTAAGCAATATGCACAAGACAAGATAAACAACTCACTTTAACATAAATAATTGAAATATAATGAATAACTAATTCATAGCCATAAAAAGTTCAATTGAAATCTTAATAAAAAAAGTTAGTTCATAATTAATGAATGGAAACCAAGAATCCACAACTGAATAGACATTAAAAGATAAAAGTTTGATAAGAGAAGAGAATAGAATTTGTTGTCAGCAAATCTGATGCTCCCCTCTTGCTCTTGCTCTTGCTCTTGCTCTTGATCTTCAATGATCTCCAAGTTGCTTCAATCTCCAAAACTAATAAGAACTAGGGTTTATGTTCTAATCTAAAGGAGTGTTAAATCTAGTCTAATCTATATATTCCCCTCTTATTTTATGTCTTACATCATGTATTTATAGATTACAAGTCCAATTTTTAGTTTTGGAACAACCCCAATCCTATTTGGAGTCAAAAAGGTGTCAAAATTCGCCCAAAACGCGTCCAGGCCATCACCAGGCCTTTCCCCAGCGCCCCAGCGCTGGGCACGGCGCTGGGATTCTGTCCCCCAGCGCCCCGGCTCTGCCAAATACACTAGAAATAGCTCCCCGGCGCTGGCCCAAAAACTTTATATTTTCTGCTCCGACGTCCTTTGGGAAAATGACCATAACTTCTTCGTCCGAACTTCGATTTAGATGATTCAAGATGATCCGGAAAGAGGAGAAGTAGATCTACAACTTTAGTTCTTGAAGTTTTTCGAAATAATGTCTGGAGCTATAGTTAAATTGGCTCTGAAGTGACTGCTGTGTAAATGGCAAGCCGAAAACGCGAATCTAGCCACCCCAAACATCGATCCAAGTAACTTTTTTCCCAATTCCTACAAAACAATATAAACATGCATGAATAGATACAAACACATAAAAAAAATCCTAAAAGACTTGAAAACAACAATAAATTAAGCCCGAATGTATCCAATTCATGTGTATAAAACTCACTCATCAAATACCCCCAAACTTAAACCTTTGCTTGTCCTCAAGCAAAAACACCAAAATGTTATGCAATGCAATGTAATGAAACTAATCTATATGCCTACGAATCCAACAGTAATGATAGAAACAAGTCTATTCAACCGGCCTTAGAGAAATCAAGTAAACATGATAATACATCATATTAAAACAAATCAGTAATTTCCCATTCAATCATCAAATCTTAGACTGTTATCACTGATATATATAGCGCATGTGTGCTCCACAACAATGTTAACTGATATAAAATCAAATTTAAGACATAATAGATATCTTCGAAGGCATCATACAGTGAAAACTCACAAAATTCATGAACAAGCTAGATCCAACTAAAGTCAAACATCCACCAAGTTCAAGAGTCCAATCTGGGATACTTATGCTTTACTTTTCATTACGGGGGCTTTTTGCTCTTTTCCCGTTTTATTATTTTTTTTAACCATGACTGTGCAATGTCTCATTCCATTAGGCTAATAGTGTCACCCCTTAGCGAGTTTTCGACCAACGACTCCCAGACCATATAAGACCTTAGGGCGCTAGGTTTTAAGATACCCCTTCGGGCGTACTTACTCAAGTAACAAAGGCCCCGAAACAAAACTAGCCACGGTAAAAAAAAAATTTCTTTTTTTTTTGATAGATGGTTGGTGAGTGCGTTTTACGCTCCATCTCACGCTTGTTTTTATGGGGAGTGTTTCTCCTCAACCCACCACAAGACTCAACATGTTTTTTTTAAAGCTTATATACCTCAAATTTTCCCCCCAAACTTAAGTTTTTATCAAAATTTAGCCATCTCCGCCTATTCATGTCTTTCATTCCTTCACACTAGTATTATCCTTAAGAAATCTATTATGTATCAATTTAAACTTATTCAGTTAACATAGCTGTTATTAACGTGCTAACCTTGATTATACTAGTTTCAAACAGGAAAAGATTCAATTCATAACAAGAAATCACATCAAAGCCTTAATATTCAATACTATACTTATCTACTTAATTCCGGTCTCATCATTGGCCAAAATAGACTTTTACTATCTAACAGTTGGAATCATGCAAATATAAACTAACTGCAACAACATAGTAAACTAACTACTATTTTTGCGATTTAAAAATTTTTTTTTTAAACAAAAAACTGAATGCAAAAACTAAATGTAAATAACCTGAAAACATAACGAACTTACAATGTAAATAACTAACTATATGCAATACGACACTAAAATGCCCCCAAACTTAAACTAGACATTGTCCTCAATGACTGAAATAGAAAAAATTAAAGCAGAGGACTTCCCTGAAAATATAGCAATCTTCCTCTTTGTCCGCTAAGTTTGGAGAATAGGCTAAGCACATGGAACAAATTGGGCACCACACTTGAATTTAACTTGAATAACCTGTAAAACCATGATAGAAGCAATTTTATTAAATCCTAAATAAATGCAAATTCAAAACTACTAATATAAAACTTAATAAAAACTAAAAATAAAAATTAAACTTGGGTTGCCTCCCAATAAGCGCTTGTTTTATAGTCTCAGCCTGACTTTGTCTGGTCAATGCTATCCAATTCCTCTTCGAAATTTGAGGAACCCTCCATCCATCGGAAATAATATAGCTTTTGGTAGGTTCCCATTTACGATAGCCATTGTATTAAAGTCACCTAGCATGCTTTCTTTAGATAAGATCACATTCAAGAATGTCCAACATCTAGGTGGTTTCTCCATTGTGTCTGCGAATATATTCTGGCATTGAGGCTTGTCAGACACAACAATTTCTTCTTCTATCTTCTCCAGCTCATCTCACCATGGTTTCGAAGGTGTACTTACTTTTACATCACAGAGAGTATTGCCGACGACATGACTACCAATCGGACAAGGTTTTGCAAATCTAACCGGACTCTTGAACTGTGGAGGAGAAGGCACTTGAGGCATAAACAACATTGGCTCATCATCATTGGGTCTCACAATTAGTTCTTCACCGACCTTGTTGTCATTATCCCCACTTGTCTCCTCTTTTTCATCTCGTGGCTCATCCAGTTGTAGATTTGGCTCGGGCTCACCATCAGTCTTGGAATCTGTGTCATAGGCCCAGGTGTATTGAGGACGGTTGTTCAACTCATGTGCTATCTGTTCCAATTGATTTTCCAGTTTCTTTAACGATGCCCCATGGCTTTGCAAAGTAAGATCTACTTGACTCAATTTCTTATCTTGTTCCTCGTTCTTTTTGTTAGAAGCTCTAATGAATTTTTCTAAGGCTTCTTCCAAACTTGATATCATCTCTGGTTGTTGAGTCGGATTTTGAAATCCGGTGGTGTGTTGTTGTCTAGGTGGTTGAGCTGCAGCTTGATTGTTACTCCATGAAAAATCTGTGTGATACCCCTAATCATGATGATAGTTGTTGGGATAGACATAATTATTGGGGTAATCACCACTATATTGTACCGGCTCGAAACTGATGGCGCATTGATGACTCATATGATTTCCAGCACAATAATCACAAGTAACCGCCATACTTTGACGACGCTGAGCTTCAAAAGCTTCAAACATCCTCGAAAGTGTCTCAATCTGTGCAGACAATGTAGAAAGTTTCTCGAGTATTTCAATCTCCGCTCCCCTTGGTTGAGTCATGTTCGTGTATGGCCATTGATACACAAAGTCATCCATGGTACCTGAAAAGAGAGAATTATAGAAAGAGAATTAAAAATAAAAATATAAATATTTAAATTAAGACTAATTTGATTGAAATTAATATTGGACAATAATTATTAAATTAATTCCCCGGCAACGGCGCCAAAAACTTGTTGATCGATTTCGCAATCAATGAATACGTACAAGTATACACGGTCAACAAGTAATAAAGTGATAAGAAAAGTATCATTCCCACGAGGAATTATTTAATAAAAATCACCAAGTACTAATTCTTAACCAAACTAATTTTATTTAAACAATCTCAAATTGTGAATTTTATAGTTAAGAAAACTAAATTAAATAATTAAAACTAAGATTTCAACGAATGAATTCAAATAAATAAAGATTAAGACTTCAATATCCTCAATTATAAATTATAAATCAATTATCCAATTATCCCAATTATTATGCCTACTGAATTGTTAACAGGAATTCTCAAATGCCAAAAGTCCTTTTCCAAGTGATCAATTGCCTTCTATTTAATCCAGATTAATCTTGCTATATTCCTATGCAAAATAAGTGAATTAAACTCCTTTAATCCCAATTCCTTATGTGTTACATGCGGTGAACAAATATTTCCATTCAATTCACAAACTTAATAATTCACCATGCAAATAACTAAGTCACATGTTATCATGCCCAGTTCTAACCCTAGAATTCCTCTTCCAATTCCTTCTAGAGTAACAAAATAATTACTGATCAGATAATTAAGCAATATGCACAATACAAGATAAACAACTCACTTTAACATAAATAATTGAAATATAATGAATAACTAATTCATAGCCATAAAAAGTTCAATTGAAATCTTAATAAAAAAAGTTAGTTCATAATTAATGAATGGAAACCAAGAATCCACAACTGAATAGACATTAAAAGATAAAAGTATGATAAGAGAAGAGAATAGAATCTGTTGTCAGCAAATCTGATGCTCCCCTCTTGCTCTTACTCTTGATCTTCAATGATCTCCAAGTTGCTTCAATCTCCAAAACTAATAAGAACTAGGGTTTATGTTCTAATCTAAAGGAGTGTTTAATCTAGTCTAATCTATGTAATCCCCTCTTATTTTATGCCTTACATCATGTATTTATAGATTACAAGTCCAATTTTTAGTTTTGGAACAAACCCAATCCTATTTGGAGTCGAAAAAGTGTTAAAATTCGCCCAAAACGCGTCCAGGCCATCACCAGGCCCTTCCCCAGTGCCCCAGCGCTGGGCACGGTGCTGGGATTCTGTTCCCCAGTGCCCCGGTGCTGCCTAATACACTAGAAATAGCGCCCCGACGCTGGCCCAAAAACTTGATATTTTCTGCTCCGACGTCCTTTGGGAAAATGGCCATAACTTCTTCGTCCGAACTCCGATTTTGATTATTCAAGATGATCCGGAAATAGGAGAAGTAGATCTACAACTTTCGTTCTTTAAGGTTTTCGAAATAATATTTGAGCTATAGTTAAATTGGCTCTGAAGTGACTACTGTGTAAATAGCAAGCCGAAAACACGAATCTAGCCACCCCAAACATCGATCCAAGTAACTTTTGTCCCAATTCCTACAAAACAATATAAAACATGCATGAATAGACACAAATACATAAAAAAATCCTAAAAGACTTGAGAACAATAATAAATTAAGCCCGAATGTATCCAATTCATGTGTATAAAACTCACTCATCAATGTGTGATTCAAGCCACTATACGGTTGGGGCTGTCTTGGGTCAACGTCGAGAGAAGGTATTCCATGCTATATACTATGCAAGTAAGACACTTACGGAGACCCAAATGAATTACAAAACTAAGGAAAAGGAATTACTTGCAGTAGTATATGCATTCGATAAATATCGGTCATATTTAATTGGGACAAAGGTTGTGGTTTATATGGATCACTCGGCCATTCGATACCTAATCTCAAAGAAAGATGCTAAGCCGCGACTTATCAGGTGGATACTTCTCCTACAAGAATTCAATTTGGATACTTCTCCTACAAGAATTCAATCATTTATCGAAGCTGGAAAATTAGGGGAAAAAGGAAGAGGACAAATGTGTAATTAATGAGTCATTTTCGGATGAGCAGCTGTTTGGGACTAATACGGAATTTCCATGGTATGAGGATTTTGATAACTATCTAGTGAGAAACATCCTTCCACCAGATCTTACACGACAGCAGAAAAAGAAATTCTTATATGACATCAAGTGGTACATGTGGGATGAGCCATACCTATTCAAACAGTGCACCGATAAGATGATTAGAAGGTGTATGCCCTACAGTGAAGTGAAGAACATATTTCACGAATGTCACTCATATGCATATGGGGGACATTATGGTACTGAGAGAATAGTGGCAAAAGTGCTTTAAGCCAAAAGCTATTTAAGAGGGAGATTATTGATCAAGGACAAACAGAGTTTGAGACAGAGGCTTGAGATTGGACTTGAATATTGCAAGGGAGCACACAAGGATTTCAGATTGGAGATTGAAAATTGGAGACAATTATTGAGTTTTTATTCTTATTCTCTATTTGTAACTTATTTATGATGTTTTCTATGGGATTTTTGGTTTTAATTTTCAATATGAATTAATTTACTAATTAAGGCTACAATTGAACCTTTTATGCTTATGAATTAATTATCTATATTAATCCAATTATTTATTCAAATTGAGTTGTCTATCATATTCTGTGGTTATTGATTAATTATTTGGCCAACGATTACCGTGTTGCACTAGATGAATTCAGGAGATAAAATCTAGGGTTAGACATGAATGTGATAGCATGTATTCTTAGTTATTTACATGAGATGAATAATTAGGGTTGTGAATTGAATAAGGATATCTATTTTCACTGCATGTAATAATTGAGAATTGGTGGTTAATGATTTTGATTTTTTTGTTTTGTATAGGAATATTGCATAAATTATTGAATTGAATAATTTTATTTGATTACTTGGAAAATGGCTTATAAATGCTTTGAATTCCTGTTAAACACTCAAGTGGATTTAATAAGGGGATAAAATATGTACTTGATTTATAGTGCATAATTTGGGATATTATAGTCTTAAGCCATTATCATCTGAATCAATTCTTTGTGTTAAGATTAACATTAGTTACTTTAAATTTGTTTTTAATTAATCATCACAAAATTCAGTTGTTTAAATAAAATTGGATTGATATAAAACTAGTAGTTGGAATTTGTTAAATAAGGGTTCATATGGGTTCGACACCCGATTTTATCACTTTATTAGTTGATTGACCGCGTGTATACTTGCGCATATTTGTCATTACGAAAGCGAACAACAAGTTTTTGGGGTCGTTTTCAGGGAACTCTATACTTAATATTTAATTCCATATTAGTTATAATCAATTCAATCTTAATTTAAATGTTTTTCTTTTATTTTAATTATTTAATTCTTCTTACAGGTTTCTCATTTGTGTATGCACACTAGATCAAAGGGTAAGGAGGAACTTTTTCCATACACCGAAAATATCGAAAGAAAGTTTCAAAAATTGAGGAGAACTAGTGAGGAAATACGCACAGAAGAAGAATTGTAAGGGGACGTAGAAAATCATTTAGACATAGATGCAGATGATCAAAGGCCACTTAGGGATTTCACCATGCTGACAGTGAAAGACATTCAATCTAGCATTCTACGACCTGCAATCAGTGCGAATAGTTTCGAGATCGAAGCAGGGACTATTTAAATGTTACAGAACTCAGTACAGTTTAGGGGTGGTCTGAATGATGATCCTAATGAATACATTATGAGCTTCTTGGAAATCTGGGATATGTTCAAATTTATTGGGGTTACCGAGGAGGCATTAAGGTTGAGACTTTTCTCATTTACACTCCGTGAAAAAGAAAAAAGTTGGTTGCACTCTTTACCATCAGGTTCAATCACCGCTTGGGACGATTTAGCTCAAAAATTCCTTGCTAAATTTTTCCCACCTGTAAAAATGACAAAGATGAGGAATGACATTACCACATTCATTCAGCTTGATTCAGAGACAGTTTATGAGGCATGGAAAAGGTTTAAGGACTTGCTCTGTAATTGCCCACATTATGGGGTCCCAAAATGGTTGCAGGTACAGTCGTTTTATGATGGATTGCATGGACCAACTAGGACTACTATTGACATAGCAGCTGGAGGTTCTCTTATGGGGAAGAGTTTTGATCATGCTTACCAGTTATTCGAAACTATGGCAAGCAATAACTATCATCGGCCTACGATAAGGTCTCATCAGCCAAAAATAGCAAGAAAGTTAGAATTTGACGCAGTTACAATATTATTTGCACAGGTAGCGGCATTGACTAAGAAAATTGAGACTTGGAGACCATAAGAAAATGCACATGTAGTAATGGTTTATGAATTATGTGTTGGAAATCATTTTACAGATCAGTGCGCTATCCGTACAAAGTTCGTATAGTTTTTAGGGAGTTATAATCGACCGCAACAACCCTACCAGAATGTCTATAATTAGGGGTGGAGGAATCATCTAGGTTTCTTTTGGAGTAATAATCAGGCTCAAACGCAAGATCCAAGGCCATAATATCCACCCGGGTTCTAAAATCTTGTTCCACAATAGGCAGAGAGGAAACCGAGCTTAGAAGAAGCATTGAAAAAATTCATTACCGTTTCATAGAAGAGAATGAATGATTAGGATAAGCTGCTAAATCAGGTTGATTTGAATGTGAAAAGCCAAGCGGTGTCAATCAAGAATTTAGAGAATCAAATGGGTCAGTTAGCTCACGCGTTGAATAGTTTCCCGCAAAGAACACTACTGAGCGACACTGAGGTTAATCCAAGAAGAGATGGAGAGGAACACTGTAAAGCTGTGACTTTAAGAAGCGAAAAAGAACTGTCTGATTCGGTTAAAGGAGATGCAAAGCCAGACACAATAGTTATGGAGGAAGAAGAGGAAGTCAAGGAGAAAGATGAGGTTGAGAATACCCATAAGGTGGAGGATACAGATTTAGAGGATAAAACTAACTTTAACAAACAAAAGAGTATATTACCTCCCTTTCCTTTTCCTCAAAGATTTCAAAAATCAAAATTAGACAACCAGTTCTCCAAATTTTTAGATGTCTTCAAAGAGTTTCACATCAAAATACCATTTGGGGAAGCTCTAAAATAAATGACCATTTATGCCAAATTTATGAAGGAGGTTTTGTCTAAGAAACAAAGATTGGGTGAATTCGAGACGGTGGCATTAATCAAATATTGCAGTGCTATCTTACAAAATAAATTACCGTAAAAGTTGAAGGATCAAAGGAGTTTTACTATTCCATGCGTGATCGGTAATCAGTTTTTTTGAAGGGCATTGTGTGATTTGGGGGCTAATATCAATTTAATGCCGCTATCAGTTTACACTCAATTGGGATTAAAGGCACTAAATCCGATAAATTTCAGCAAAAACTTGGCAGACAGGTCAGTAACATATCCGAGGGGGATTTTGGAAGATATTTTGGTCAAGGTTGATAAATTTATTTTTCCAGCAGACTTCATCATTCTGGATTATGAGGAAGATAAGGAAATCCCAATCATTCTTGGTCATCCATTCTTAGTGATAGGGAGAACTTTGATTGATGTTCATAAAGGTGAATTGACAATGAGAGTTTAAGATCAGAAAGTTACTTTCAATGTTTTCAAATCAATGAAGTTTCCTAAAGAAGACGATGAGTGTTTACGGATAGACATAGTTGATGGAGTAGTGAATGAGAAAATCAACGACAGTTACATAGAGGATCTATTAGAAGTTACTTTGGTTGGTGTATCTACATTCGATGATTTGAAAGATATGGATTACGTCAAGTCTTAGAAATTCAGCAAGTAGTTTGATACTTTTGACCGTCCCGGAGGAGGAGAAAAGAGGTCCAAAATATCATTAGAAGAGCCATCGGTGCTTGAACTAAAACCTCTTCCTTCTCATTTACGATACGCCTACTTGGCTAATTCAGAAACTCTGCCAGTTACTGTGTCTTCTAATTTAAATGAGAATTAAAAAGAAAAGTTTTTAAGGGTGATACGGGAATACAAAATGACAATTGGGTGGACCATAGCATATATTAAAAGGGACCAGTCCATCATTTTACATGCATAAAATTCTCCTTGAGATGGAGCAAAATCGAGCATTGAGCAAAAAAGAAGATTAAATTCAATCATGAAGGAAGTGTTAAAGAAATAAATCATGACATGGTTGGACACCGGTATTATCTATCAAATTTTAGACAGTTCTTGGATAAGTCATGTGCAGTATGTACCAAAAAAAAAAGAATGATTGTGGTTGAAAATGAGAATAACGAACTCATTCCTATAAGAACAGTTATAGGTTGGAGAGTTTGAATGGATTACCGCAAGTTGAACAAAGCCACTTGCAAGAATCACTTTCACTTGCCATTCATTGATCAAATGTTGGATAAGTTGTCGGGTCATTAGTTCTACTGTCTTCTTGATGGATATTCGAGATATAACAAGATTATAATAGCTCTATAGGATTAAGAGTGAACTACGTTTGCGTGTCCCTATGGAACTTTTGCATTCCAGCGAATGTCTTTTGGACTTTGCAACGCTCCGGCTACCTTTCAGAGATGTATGATGGAAATCTTCTTGGGTATGGTTGAGCAGAACTTAGAAGTTTTCATGGATGGTTTCTCTATTTTTAGGGATAGTTTTGACTTATGCCTCGATAATCTGATTGGTTTTGAAACGTTGTGTGAAGACAAATCTGGTACTTAATTGGGAGAAGTGACACTTCATGGTGCAAAAAGGAATAATTTTGGGTCACAAGGATTCCGCAGCCGGCTCAGAGGTAGATAAAGTAAAGATTAAAACTATTGATAAACTACCTCCGCCAACATCTGTGAAGGAAATAAGAAGTTTTCTCGGACACGTGGGTTTTTACCGACGCTTCATCAAGGATTTTCTAAAATTTCAAAACCCTTGTGTTTGCTCCTTAAAAAAGATGTATGGTTTAAAATGGATAAGTCATGCATTAACGCCTAGTGATTACAATGTTAGGGCAACGTAGAGATAAAGTCATCCACACCATCTACTACCCAAGCAAAACATTGACGGATTAATTACACCACCACTCAAAAGGAGTTACTAGCGGAAGTGTTTGCTTTAAACAATTTCCGAGCTTATCTAATTAGGACTAAGGTAATTTTCTACACTGATCACTCTGCCATAAAATATTTGATTGCAAAGAAGGATGTAAAATCAAGGTTGATTATATAGGTCCTTCAACTGTAAGATTTCAATTTGGAGATTTGACGAGATAGAAAGGGTACTGAAAATTAGGTGGTTGGTCATATTTCTAGATTAGAAAATTTAGAAACTCAGAAAAGGGATGAAGTAGTGATTAATGAGTCATTTTTGGATGAGCAAATTTTTAGAATAATTATGGAAATAATTTGGTATACGGACTACGTGAACTAACTAGTAAGTAATGTACTTCTGCCGGATTTGAATTCTCAAAAACAAAAAAGTTCCTCCATGATGTCAAGCAACATTTTTGGGATGAACCATTTATGTTCAAAACTTGTGTGTGTCAAATGATACGAAAGTGTGTGTCACGTGAAGAGATGGAAAGCATACTGAGTCATTGCTACTCATTAGATTATGGGGGACATTACAGAGGAGATAGAACAATGGAAAAAGTGTTAGAATCGAGGTTTTTATGACCTACATTGTTCATAGATGCCCACTTCTTTGTTCTTAAGTGCTACCGATGCCAACGAGTGGACAATATTTTAAAACGTCATAAGATGCCTCTCAAAAATATTTTTAAAGTTGAGCTCTGGGGCCATTTCCATCATTATTCAATAACCAATATATTCTATTGGAAGTGGATTATGAGTCAAAATGGGTAAAAGCAGTTGCGTTACCCACAAACGATGCCAAAATAGTGTTGCGGTTCTTTAGGAAGAATATATTCGCCCAATTTGGAACACCAAGGGGCCATTTTCAGTGCTGAGGGCACTCATTTTTGCAAAAAACACTTCACCAAACTGCTAGCCAAATACGGGGTTAGACACAAGATTGTTACAACCTATCATCCACTAACTAGTGGCCAAGCGGAAGTCTCGAATCGAGAGATTAAACGAATCTTGGAAAAAGTTATGAATCCATATCGTAAGGATTGGGCAATTAGATTAGACGATGCTTTATAGGCGTATCGAATGACTTACAAGAATCCTATCGGAATGTCACATTACCGGATGGTTTATGGAAAAACGTTTCATTTACCAGTAGAGCTTGAACATAATGCGTATTGGGCCATTCGGAAGTTGAACTTTGACTTACAAGCATCAGGCGAGAAAAGGTTTCTTCAATTAAATGAGATGGAGGAATTCCAACACCAAGCATATGAGAACGCCAAGTTGTATAAAGAAAAAGTCAATAAATGACATGACAAGAGGATTCTCGATCGAAAATTCAAATAAGGTCAAGCTATGTTGATATTCAACTCCAGCTTGCAGCTCTTCCTGGCAAATTAAAATCTAGGTGGTTTGGTCCATTTTTGGTTACATTTGTTGCTGCACATAGAGCAATTGAGGTCGAAGAACCTAACTCCAAGCGTACATTCAAGGTCAATGATCAAAGATTAAAACATTATTGGGATAGTGACATTGATCGACATCCAGCATCAATTGATCTAATGAACACAGTTGATACTTGAGCACAACAGGAAAGTCAGACTAATGACTATAAACCAAACACTATTGGGAGGCAGCCCAAAAATTTTATTTTATTTTATTTAGTCAATTCCCAGTTCCATTTAATTTAATTTCTACAATAGAGTAGTTTCAAGTTTATACATCTTCATATTAGCCTTTTATTGAACCTCTCAATCTCTGCAACAGGTTATTGGTATAGAAAATGGAAGTCTGATAGAATTTTTATTATTGATCAAGAAAGGCTGAAGTGGCCCGGCGCTGAAAAGAACAAAGAAACCAACACCCTTACGCCATTAGCCCAGGAATCGAAACATATGCAGTGCCCCAATGATCCGATTGCATACATCTTTAGCGCCCTGACGCTAGGCAAAACCTCATTCCATGTTGTTCAGAGCCCCAACGCTCTTCTAAATCACAATCTCAGCGCCCCGTCACTTGGTATCAGGTATTAAAAAAAATAGAGGGCTTAAGCATGTTTCAGGTAAGTGCCTTCCCCACTTATCCTAATTCATCTCAACCTCTATCACACCCACACATCCCTCTCCTTATCAAATAACCACCACGATTCCTACTCACGATCTATACACCTATTCACCACCTACTTCTTCACATATCACTGTTATGAATTTGTAAGGACCGCCAAACAATCTCAATTCTTTCATCTTTATTTCTTACTGTCAGGAATAAGCATGTGAATGCTATTCCTATTTATATATGATTTGATTATGATATCTATATAATAAAATAGAACCCATTTTGAATCTTTCATTTGACAAAGCACAAGAACGGTTTAGATTCATTCTAACTTAATTCTTCCAACTTAATCTAAAGGCTCATATTTCTTTCCGCCCAAATCAAATTCACTCATACATCATACTCTCTCTCATGTTCACACACAAAATCTTTTTCTCTCCTCTCTTCTTCACACACACAAACAAATAATAATAATAATAATAATAATAATAATTATTATTATAAAAATAATTATAATATCTATATAATAAAATAGAAACCATTTTGAATATTTCATTTGATAAACCACAAGAACGGTTCAAATTTCATCTCAATTCTTCCAACTTAATCTAAAGGCTCACATTTCATCTCATACTAAAAATTCCCGCCCAAATCAAATAACAATAATAATAACAATAATGATAATAATAATAATAATAATAATAATAATAATTATTATTATTATAATAATAGTAGTAGTAGTAGTAGTAATAATAATTATTATTATAATAATAGTAGTAGTAGTAGTAGTAATTTTTAAATTTCAAATATTTTCAGGTATATATTGAAGGATACATGATGAAAGTTGTAAAGAATATACTTGGTGTAAGCTGTAAAGTAGAGGGTCTTATGCTCAACATGTTGTTTCTCTATTTTCTGCATGTATGTATTTTTTGTGTTCTGCCTTTTGTAAAGTTAGCTAATTATACTTGGTTATGATGGTTTTCTGCATGTATGCTCAACATGTATGTCTTATGGATGATTGTAAGTTTTGTAAACAGGTTTAGATTTTTCTGGATATCTATTTTTAAAGGAAACTCTGCCGAAATTTCTTGAAATTAGTAGCTTGATGTTTTGGTGGTTAGATGTGTTGATGATTGAGTATGTATTGATTTCTTCATGTATGTATTTTTTTGTTCTGCATTTTATAAAGTTAACTAATTATACATGTTTATGATGATTTTGGGTATGGAATGATTGTTTTTTTGGAGGTTTGGATATGTATGGATGATTGTAAGTTTTATACACAGGTTTATATTTGTCTGGATATCTATTTTTAAAGGAAATTCTGTCGAAATTTTTTAAAATTAGTAGCGACTAGCTTGATATTTTGGTGGTTAGATATGTGTTGATGATTGTGTGTATTTTGTGTATTACATCTTTTGTAAAGTTAACTGATTTTTGGGTATGGAATGATAGTTTTTTTTATGATTTTATTTTGGTGGTTAGATATGTATTGATGATTGTAAGTTTTGTAGACAATTTTAGAAAATTTTATCGATTTTTTTTGGAAATTAGTACCAACTAGCTTGATGTTTTGGTAGTTGGACATGTGTTGATGAATGAGTATGTATTATGGTAGTATAGTGAATTGTGGTAGTATGATGAATTATGGATATATATTTTTTAATTTTAATTTAATTTTTTTTACGTCGTGCCTTTAGGCACGGGCATATACTAGTATATGTATATGGATGAATAATATGCAAGTATGCTTGCATTAAGAAAAGCTGTAAAGTCCTTTGATAGATAATAGAAATATATGTACAAGGACTTAGAATGAATTGATCAAATATGTTAGGTTGATCCTACATGAGCAAAACAACTTTGTAAAGTCCTTAAAAAGAAATGATGTACAAGGACTATAAATATAGAAAGATCAAGCTTGTTAGGTTGATCTTATGATGTAATAGATAGGCTAGTCTGATCGTCGAGCACTGCCCCAGAAGTCGTAGTCTTCCAGGTGAGTCGAGGTTAACTCGGGAGCTATCGAGGCAGAATAGGAGTATGTAAGATAGTAGATCTCGGAGTTCGTAGTCTACCAGGGGAAACGAAGAAGGATCGTAGTGTATCGAGAAGAGCTTCCTCGAGATCGTAGTGTGCTGAGGAAGTCATGTTCAGAATCGTAGAGACAGCCTGCCTAAGAGACGAACGATCATCTGCCAAAGCCAAGTCCAAAACGTAGACTACACTCAAAGTCGTAGAGCTTAGTAATGCCGAAGCCAAGTCAAGGATCGTAGACTACACTCTGAGTTCGTAGAGTCCATTGAGTGCATACAGAGATCATAGTCGGGCAAGATCAGATGAAGACAACAAGCACAAGGCAAAAATCGTAGAGTGTCAAGTTCCGATCACAGGATCGTAGTGTCTGTACAGCCAAAGCTGAATCGTAGAGTGCAGAACTACGACTCCAACAGAAGTGCTCAAAATGCCAAGTCAGAATCGTAGAGCAGATACGGTTCTCAAAGAATGAGCACTCCCAGAATATCCAAAGGTACGAAGCCTCTGGTTGGCACTACAAAGATGCAATCCACAGTAAGGGAACCAGAAAGCACTCAACGAATGGCATGCAAGCTAGCAGAAGAACTAAGCACCAATCTAATCAGCATTAAGATTGAGTTGAAAGGCCATTCATGATGAAGTCTTCCACAAGATGATTTAAAGAAGACTTCAACAGCTGACTAAGGAAAAGACAGCTAATGCAGTTGCTGTCAAGAGAACAGAAGACAACGATCTTGGAAGCAACCAGGATCGTAGTGTTTGTCAGTCAAAGAAAGAACTAATGGAAGGTGAACTAAGATACTGGTCAGCTTCTGAAGAGTAAGGCTAAAGTGATTAAGTGCGGGGTCAGTTCATTGATGATAAGTGAGCGGAAGATCACCAGGAGAAAGCAAGCTGGACGCACCACAAATCTGAAGTGTCTTGATATTCAGAAGGGGACCAGAGCAAGGAATTAGGCCATCAGTAGCTGAGAACAGTCGAAGCAAACAAAAGTATTGAAGCACTGCACAATACAAGGAAGAGGTGTTCTATATTAAAGATCCAATCAACAGTCTTCAGGATCGTAGTGTTAACTCTACTATGTAAACAAGCAACACTCAACAAGACACTACGATCAGGTCCTTGAAGACGTGCATTAGAATCGTAGAGTTCGGTTACCTAAAGACTGAAGCATTGGCAACAGTTTAATCTGCAGGGTAATATTCAGACAAGTGCTTATTGAGAGCATCGATGCAAAAGGACAACCTCTGATCAAGATATCAGAAGAAATAAAGTCTTCAACCTGCCCAAGATAGTAAAGTGATACATCTGACAGGGTAGGTGAAACAGTAGACTGCAGAGTCAGAAAATCTATGACATGTCACATCAAGCAGTCTACGTCAATCAACTCGAGATCTCTGAAGACATTTGAATAGCTTCCAACGACTACTTTCCAATGGAAGGATTGGGAAGATGTATAAATGTAGAAGAGCTTCAAAGATCAAAGGCTGCTTGAGTTATGTATTCCTGGAGAAAAGGTGGACTGATCCAACTGAGTAATAGTGAGTCCTAAGGCTCACTCTATGATCCACCAAGAACACTCAGAAGTTAGATCAAGAAAGAAGTAGAAGTGTGAGTTCTACTATGTAGAAGTGAGAGTTCTACTACATGAAGAGTGTTCTGAACTGCCGAGAGAAAGAAGAGCATAATGTCATCTGGATGTCCATCATGGGAAGACTCTAAGTACAATAGAGAAGAGCTTACGGTAATCTTTGCAAGTCCATCATAGGAAGGCATCGAGTAGTAAGAAGGGAGATCACAAAAGCCATCTTGGTGTCAAGCATGAGAAAGCTTCTAAGTACCTTACAGAAGAGCTTACAGTCATCTTAGAAGCCTCTCATGTGCAGCCATCAAGTATCAAGGAGAATGATCTTCAAGGAAGTTCATCAAGGGATCATTCAGAGTAGTTGAGCAACCTAAGAAGCTGAGCATCATGCAATACTCAACTGCTCCTCAAGGATGATCAAGCCAAGCTGCTAAGGATAGAAGATGTTCAGAGCATGAAGACATCTTAGCACCGACTCCAATAACAACAAACAAATAACTCAACGAAGCCAGGTCCTGAGGGGTCCTTGTCCAGAGGGACTAAATGAAGTAGGGCCAAAGGGTCCTTGTTCGGAGGGACTAAACAAAGCAGGGCAAAAGGGTCCTTGTCTAGAGGGACTAAACGAAGTTCCAGGCCTGCTGGGCTTGAAGAGTTCCAAGGGAACTAGAAGAGTCCCAAGGCTGCTGGCCTTGAAGAGTTCTTAGTGAACTGAATTTCCAAGGCTGCTGGCCTTGAAGGAATCGTAGAGATTCAGGGTTCTGCCCTTCCTTAGTGGAAATCCTGCTAGTTGAAAGCAGAAGAGTGGATTAGGAGCTTGAGTCTCTGAACCACTTAAACCTCTTGTTTTTTTTACATTATGTATATAACTGCTATAACTGCTATGTATGTTTTAACTGCTTACAACTAAACTAACTCAACGAACAATGTACATATGACTATGAATATATCAATGAAGGGGAATCTTTTACTTATTCCACTGTGCTTGAAAAGATTCTTATGTTTGTCATATACTCTAATATGAAAAATACATCATAAACCAGAAAATTATTTGAAATAAAAAGGATCTATTCAATCCCCCCTTCTAGATCTATTGTGCCCTCTTGAACTAACAATTGGTATCAAAACAGGTTCTCGTGCTATATTCAAAAGCTAATCGCTTTGAGTCTCATCCCAGGCACTAACATTGTTCTAAACTTAGTTTAGTAGTAAGTAACTTGTTATATGCAAAAGAGCTCACTCGTTGGAAATATTGTGTATAGGTTAAAATGTGTATACACCTGAAGCTGCTCAGATTGGTCCATATCCTCGATTATTATATCAACAAGACCAATCCTAGTCTGCAGTCAATCTTGTAGTCTAAAGATCAGATGAGAGAAAGAGAGCAAGAGACATCAGTGATAAAGAGTAAAGCATTCATCAGTCTGAAAGATGAAGAGGTCACGCGTTTTAAGAAATGCTGATCGAGAGGAGAAAGAAGATCTTCTCAAACCTATGAGTGACCAACCATCAACTGGGTGCTATCCTTGTAAACTCAAAGATGTCAAAGATCTTAATACCACGATTCCCTTAATCTACATCTTCAAGACCACGACTGATTGATGAAAGGCCAACAAGAGCATTAAGCTGAAAGGAGTAAAAGTAAAAGCTATGCACATCAATACCTGAACTCAGTATATCTAAGGTAAATGACTGTTTTGTTACTGACAGTAAAAAGGTACGGTTCCTCACTATTATAAATGTACATCATTATTGCATCTCCTTATTAACTATAACAGTATTCTGTCAAGGAGTCATAATCTACCTAAAAAGGTGAAGAGAGAAAGTAACATAAGGATAGATACTCAAATGACTATAAACTTTCTCTCCATCCAAGTTTTGGGTTGAAGATGATATCTTGAAGGAAGTCTGAAATGGGTTATAAGAGCATCACAGACCTAATGAATGAAATGTGAAGTAATCTTTGCTGATGGGTTAGTATGTATGCACAAGCCTATGTTCTAAGTGTTCGACAACACACAGAGCATGATCAGTTCTGCAAGAGGATCTTACTGACTTGTAGAAACTGATCACCTCTATGAATCAACTAGATACTCCTAAAATCGTAGAGCTGATTCTCACTCCGTGAACACTTAAAATATTGTGAACATAACTCAGTGAATGATGAAACCATCATAGATAGAGAGTGTGTTATTAAATGCCATATCTCACACACACTCACCAGCATGCATCTCGAAATATATTATCATAAGATAGTTGCATATATGGATATGTCTGTTGATGATAAATATGATGATTATCCAAATAAGAGGAACGGGGGTTTAGAAAACTAACCTAGCAGGACCCATTTAACTATGGGTACCAAAAATAGAAATATATTTAAACCTGCAGGTATTTGGTCAGTCTGACCACTCTAAGGAATGATGAATTAGAAGACTTCAGTCAAGAAGATACGACCAACAGAAGGCTAAGGACTGTTCAGAAATGAGTCTGATAAAGTTCCTATATGTCCAAGCTTGTCCTTGAAGACCCTCTGAGCTAACCGGAATGGAGCTCATATAGCTGCAAATCTGTATATGGGAGCATGCCATGCAGCAGAAGATAAAGAGGATTTTATATGCCCATATCAAGAGAGATATGCTTTATGGAAAGGATCCTCAAGGGAAGCTCACAACAGAAGATCATTGAACTTAAGAAAAAAGGAGTTCTTTATGAAGTAGAACTTCTCAAAATAAAGGACTATCAAAGAAGACTACGTTCGTAGTACTGTCAAATGATCGTAGAGTGATCAATCCTGAACATACTCATCTCTACGATACAAGGAAAATAAAGCAACGATGATGATTCCAGTCAGAAGGAGAAATGCTGGGCAGCCTTCAAATGAACATGAAGAAGGAATCACATCTATCTGAGAAGACAACATCAATAATGGGGGAGCAGTGATCTGTTAAGGAATAACAGCACTATTAAACCTGGAAGAGATGTACCAGCTACAGAGTCCAAAAACCTTGTGGCTGATGAACCAAATGAAGATCCATAGTCAGTAGGAACGTCTCAAAACTTACTACTGATAACCCTTCATCCACCCAATTCATAATCGTGAAGTTCCTACGATCAAACACATGATCGTAGTGTAAGAGAAGAAGGACACCACGATTTCAGCATTGCAGATATCCAGAGCTGGTAGAAAGACCTCCCCATCAGAAAAGATCTAATGAGATGTCATTGAAAATCACTATCTTAGTACTTCATCTGAAGAGCGCCTCAGGGACAAACCTGACCCTTAGCTCACTCTAAGATGTTGGCCCATTCTGAACCACCTTATCACAGAAGGAATGCTTGATCTAGTTCATCTCAAAAGAACCAAGTCAGTCGACGATCGTAGAGTTGAGTTTGAAAAGGACTAAAAAATCGTAGTGCAACCGCAGTGATCGTAGAAGACAACTCAACGATCATAGTTCTACCAAAGGGTACTCCAATTCACAAGGAGCATGAAGAGTGAGACATCTGCTAAGCCATTCAAGTTAAGGAGATAAGTTCGAATACATCAGTGATTGAGCTATGATGCATCGAAGTAAGGAGGAAAGACGAAGCCATCCACTGCAGCATCTCTCAGAAATTGATCGTTGAGTCAACAAATGAAATCGTAGAGTCTATAGCTATCTCATCATGTTACTCTACAAATCAAAAGGTTAACGGTCAAAGCCACGACAATTAAACGTCCACTCCTCTAATAACTGAAAAGTTATGGGCAATTACAGCTCATTACTGGACAACGTGCAACCAATGGACAGTTGACACATCATTGAGTATGCAGAGTTAGAAGGAACTGCCATAAAGACAAGTTCAAATCTGCAGACAGTTACCAAAAGATATCGAACCTTTCTCCCTCCCATTTTCAAAAACCTAGAAAGCTTTTCAAGAGAAAAATCAGTTAACCTCCAGAGCCTTACCAACCAGACAGCCATCTCGCATAAACTTTTCTATATCTAATACCCACATTCTTCAAACTACTCAAAATGGAAAACTGGCAAGTGATTACTGGTATTCAGCTTGGAACAAAATCGTTTGAAAAATCTAAAAAGAAGTTCAGGGACATTCTTGAGCTTGTAAAGAAGGCTGGATTTTCAGAATACCTTGAGGCAAATACTCGAGTCTACTGCAACCTGGTTAAAGAATTCTACTCAAACGTCTCTATAAATTCAGAAACTCTTACTAACAAGGTTAAAGGTCAGTCTCTCAAGTTAAAATCTTCTGACCTCAATCAATGCCTAGGTTTTCCCAACCAAGGGCTAAAGAACCTTGACAATGTCAACACTGAATTAGCAAAGGAAGTTATGGGATATCAAAGAAACTCTAGTTTCAAGGACATGAAGAAGAAGGAGTTTCCTGAGCAATATGATTTCCTTGCTGAAATAGTTGGAAAGTGCATACTATGTAAGAACACTGCACATGACACAGTGATCGACCAACAGTTGAAAATCATGTTAGCAATAGTTTTGAAGAAATAAATCGACTTTGGAGCTATCTTGTTTGATCAGATCTCCAAATGGGTAGAGAAGGCTGAGAAGAAGCCCCTAACCAAGGTATTTCATGGGAGGCTGCTGAGTATCATACTGAAGAAAAAGCTAGGGGGAAAGATCAAGGATGAAGAGGGAGAAGCCCTGAATGTGCACAAGGTGATGTCTCCACATTTATTTGAAATCTGGAAAAAGAATCCCAAGGAGAACAAAAGGCTGACAGCTGGGAGCAGCAGTAGAGCCTCTGCAAAGAAGAGAAAGATAGTAAAGAAAGAGAGCTCTGAGTCCAGTGACTCTTCAGCAGCTGAAATCACACCTGCCAGAAAGAAATCAAAAGTGGTGAAAAGTGCTGGTGATGTGAAGAAAGCCCAGGCCCCACCAAGGAGAGTCTCCTCCTTGAACAAGAATGAAGAAGAAAAGGCCCAAACTGCTGAAACCACAAAAAGAAGAAGTAGGTTTCTTCAAGGGCCAGTCAGCAAGAAAGCTAAGGTGGATGACAAACTAGCCTTAGCTTCTCAAATCAATACAACTGCTGAAGAAAGGGACTTAGAGTTGGCAGGAGAGAAAGAAACTGAAACTGCTGATGAAGAAAAGTGCTCAAGCCCCATGGCAAATTCTCAGAGAAGCAACTCTGATGAAGAAAAAGAAATTCAGAATGATCAAAGTGCATCTACAAATGCAACTGCCCCAACCAGCCCAGAGAATGGGTCAGAAAATGTTATTCTAGAAGAAGAAGAAGAAGAACATGTCCCCTCAAACCAAGAAAGCTCTCATGATGGCTCAGAAAGTACTGAGGCCAAGAAAGAAGAGTCTGCTCCTGCCAGTGATGATCTCCAAAGAAGTTTATCTGATGAGCAAGTGGAGTTAGAGACTGAAGAAGAAGAAGAGTTTGTCTCTCCAATAGTTGAACCTCCACAAAGAAGGAAGAGCTACAGGCTGCAAGCCTAGTTTGCCTCCAAAAGGAACAACAACCAATCTAATGCCATCATTGAATTAAGTGATGATGAATCTGTATCCCAACGAGAAGATGCTAAAGAAGAAACCAGCAGTGGAGAAGAAGAATCTAAGGAAAGACTTGCTGAAGAAAGTTTAGATAATTAAATATAGCAAGAAGGATTTTCTATTGGAGATGATCAAGAAAAGTCTGAACATGAAATGCAACAAGAAGATCCCTCTGCTGAAGCTAATTTAAATGGTTCTGGTTCTGAGAAGGAAGAAGCAGGAAATGATTCTAACTCTGAAGATCAGTAATCAGAAAACTCAGAACTCCACCCTGTTCTCTCACCTGCAAGATTTATCAAGAAAATAGTAGTAGAAGTTCCCAATGAACCATCAGAGACTCCTCCTGACAGATGGGTAAACTATGGAGACGAGCAACTCAGAGTAGTAAGAATGACTACTTCTGACTTAGTCAAGAACTGGAATAATATGGAGCTAGACTGCTCAACCATTCTCTATAACCCAGATGATCTGCTGATGAGATGGTTCTTCCAGTGGATGCCATGGCTAAAGGCCATTACTGAAAAAGATAGAAGCTACTTCAGTTGGTGTTACAAGCAGTTTCCAAGCATGGAACTGGTGGCTTAGAACTTTCCAAGAGTGAAGAAGTTTGCCACCAAGATGATCACAAACCAGCCCCACTTCAAGGTCTATCGACATGCTGGAAATCTCTACATCCCCTATGATCGTAGAGTGGATTCTAAAGGAAGAAGAGCCATGACCAAGAAGATGATCGTAGAGTCTGATCACTCTACTGCTTATGATGTTCAAATCCAAAACCAGAAGCCTCCTTATGATCAAGCACTGCTATCAGACACTCCATCCTCCTCCAAAAGTATTTGGTATTCCACGATTGTTCAGATTATCCAAACATTTGAAAATATGTCCAAAGATGACAATCGTAGAGTCCAATCCATTGCCTAAAATGAAGCTACCAATCAAGAGGATCAAATTGCTTTGGAGCAAGAATTACAGAAAAGTTCTGATGATTTAAACAGAAAGATCTCTATGCTCACTAAAGAATCATAGAAGCAGATAGAATCAGGAGATGATTCTTTCCAGCACAAGCTTCAAGCTATCTTGGCTGATGTATCTCTCAAACTACAAGAGAGAGATAACATCTATCAGAAGGCCATCCAAGATCAGAAGGCAGTAGCTCTACAAGTTCAGGAGGCCAATGCAAAGCAGATCGAAGCCCTCTCTAACAAGATTGACGATCTGAAACAGTCCTTCTCTGTGCAACTTGAGCTCAGCCAACAAGAACTAAAGTTTGAAGTTGCAAACAACTCCTACCTGACGGAGCAGCTTAATTCCAACATGGAGCAGTTGTCTTAAATGATTAATGACAAAAAGGTGGAGAAAAAGAGGCATAGAAAGAAGAGGAGCAAGGGGCATCAGAAGAAGAGCAAAGGGTCAAGAGGAGAGAAGGAGTCAAAGAAGACAGAAACTGTTGAAAGAGTATCATCATCTAAGGGGGAGCCGAAAGATGATGATCCCATGATAGCAAAGTTTGAGGGGGAGCCAGATAAGAAAGATGATGAAGGGGAACCAAGCAGAGACAAAAGGTCATCATCTAAAGGGGAGCAAGAACAAGAGCAAGAAGAGAAATCAGATGAGTAGATGATCAACAAAAATCTTGGAAACATACAAGGAACCAAGGAGGTACAACTCTAATATGTTAGGAATGTGTTCTGGATCCAGGATGTAGAATGTCTTAATGTATAAATTGTCATATCAATATAAATGACATCCATGATTAACTGTTTTAGAAATATAGTTGCTCACTGTATATAAGATTCAGTCATAACATGCATATGCACTTATTATTTTTGTTATAATCAAATAGGGGGAGATTGTCAGGAATAAGCATTTGAATGCTATTCCTATTTATATATGATTTGATTATGACATATATGTATATGGATGAATAATATGCAAGTATGCTTGCATTAAGAAAAGCTGTAAAGTCCTTTGATAGATAATAGAAATATATATACAAGGACTTAGAATGAATTGATCAAATACGTTAGGTTAATCCTACATGAGCAAAATAGCTTTGTAAAGTCCTTAAAAAGAAATGATGTACAAGGACTATAAATATAGAAAGATCAAGCTTGTTAGGTTGATCTTATGATGTAATAGATAGGTAGTCTGATCGTCAAGCACTGCACCAAAAATTCATAGTCTGCCAGGTGAGTCAAGTTTAACTCGGGAGCTATCAAGGCAGAATAGGAGTATGCAAGATAGTAGATCTCGGAGTTCGTAGACTTCCAGGGGAAACGAAGAAGGATCGTAGTGTATCGAGAAGAGCTTCCTCGGGATCGTAGTGTGCTGAGGAAGTCATGTTCAGAATCGTAGAGACAGCCTGCCTAAGAGACGAACGATCATCTGCCAAAGCCAAGTCCGAAACGTAGACTACACTCAGAGTCGTAGAGACTAGTAATGCCGAAGCCAAGTCAAGGATCGTAGAATACACTCTGATTTCGTAGAGTCCATTGAGTGCATACAGAGATCGTAGTCGGGCAAGATCAGATGAAGATAACAAGCACAAGGCAGAAATCGTAGAGTGTCAAGGTCTGATCTCAGGATCGTAGTGTCTGCACAGCCAAAGCTGAATCGTAGAGTGCAGAATTACGACTCCAACAGAAGTGCTCACAATGCCAAGTCAAAATCGTAGAGCAGATACGGTTATAAAAGAATGAACACTCCCAGAATATCCAAAGGTACGAAGCCTCTGGTTGGCACTTGATGAGTGAGTTTTATACACATGAATTGGATACATTCGAGCTTAATTTATTGTTGATCTCGAGTCTTTTAGTATGTTTTTATGTGTTTGTGTCTATTCATGCATGTTTTATATTGTTTTGTAGGAATTGGGACAAAAGTTACTTGGATCGATGTTTGGGGTGGCTAGATTCGCGTTTTCGGCTTGCCATTTACACAGCAGTCACTTCAGAGCCAATTTGACTATAGCTCCGGATATTATTTCACGAAACTTCAAGAATGAAAGTTGTAGATCTACTTTTCCTCTTTCCGGATCATCTTGAATCATCTAAATCGGAGTTCGGACGAAGAAGTTATGGCCATTTTCCCAAAGGACGTCGGAGCAGAAAATGTTGGAAAAACAGCAAGTGCCTAGGCGCTCCAGCCAAGGCCAAATCAAGCGCCTAGGCGCTCCAAGTCAGTAACATTAAGCGCCTAGGCGGTCCAGACAGTACATTTTCAAGCGCCTAGGCGCTAGGAAGCAGAGTTTTGCGTTTTGGGCGAATTTTGACATCTTTTTGACTCCAAATTGGATTGGGATTGTTCCTAAGCTAAAAATTGGACTTGTAACCTATAAATACATGATGTAAGGCATAGAATAAGGGGAGATTACATAGCTTAGCTTAGGAGATTACATAGTTTAGCTTAGAGATTACATAGCTTAGCTTAGAGATTAAATAGATTAGACTAGATTAAACACTCCTTTAGATTAGAACAAAACATTAGTTCTAATTAGATTTGGAGATTGAAGCAACTTGGAGACCATTGAAGATTCAAAGTAGGAGCAAGGAGGGAGCGTCAAGTCTACTGACAATAGATTATTTCTTCTCATCTTCTTCTATCTTTATCTTTGAATGATTATTCAATTGTGGATTCTTAGTTTTAATTCAATAATCATGAACTAATTCTTTGTTTGAGATTACAATGGATCTTATTGTGTAGTTTATTTTAATATGCTTCGTTATCAATTATTATGTTCTATTTAGAGGATTGTCTATTGTGATTTGGACTTAATTGTTTAATTGCTTGGCCATCAATTACTGTGATAATCTATATGAACTCGAGAGATGAAGTATAGATTTAGATCTAATCATGATAGCATGTGTTCAGGATTTTGTTAGTAGCTTAAACTTGATGAGTGTTAAGGTAGAGATATGCTTGACGCCGCATGTAATCTTATAGAGAACTTGTTCTTCAACTTTCTTCAATTGTAATTCACATAGAGATATAGTGGGTTAGTTGGTTAAGGTGTTTAACGGATTTCTATCTTAATTGTGGATTGTCGTTAATACGGTATTAGTGCATCGAGAGGTGGTTAATACTACTTTCGTGTTCTTGATTAACAATTTGGGATAGAGAATAATTGATGAGAAGTGTGTTAACCTAAATGAAGCAATAAGTGAAGTTGTGATCTTAAATCTCCATAATCTGATTTTTAATTAGTGGTAATTAGAATTAGTTTAGTTAGATATTTTAATTTATAACATTAAATTCATTTGTTTAAATAAGATTGAGTTGGTTACGGGTTAGTACTTGGTGATTTTTATTAAATAATTCTCTGTGGGAACGATACTCAACTTATCACTTTATTACTTGTTGACCACGTATACTTGCGTGTTGTGCGTATATAGATTTTACCCAACAAGTTTTTGGCGCCGTTGCCGGGGAATTAGTTTAATACTGTTTTACCAATATTAGCTTCAATCAAATTAGTCTTAATTTAAACATTTTTATTTTTATTTTTAATTCTCTTCCTATATTTCTCTCTTTTCAGGTACCATGGATGACTTTGCGTATCAATGGCCATACACGAACATGACTCAACCAAAAGAAAAGGAGATTGACAGACTCGCGACACTTTCCGCAATGTCAGCACAAATTAAAGAACTTTCGAGGGAGTTGGACGTTATCGCAACCCAACAGAGTCAAAGGATGGCAATCATGTGTGACTATTGTGCTGGCAACCATCCGAGTCATCAATGCACCGTTAGTTTTGGGCGGGGAAAACAAGGTGGTATATACCTCAACCAGTATGCTTATGATAATTACCATCAAGTTTGGGGGTATCACCCGGATTCTTCATGGAGCTATAACTATCAGAACCAATACTCTGCTCCAAATCCAACATATCCATCAAATTTCTCAAATCCACCTCCAATGCAACAAGAAGACAATTCAGATTTCAAGGAATTCATGTTAAGGATTATAGCAGAACAAGAAGAGATGATAATGAGTCAGGAGTTATCAACCCAAAATTTTAATAATCGAATGGAACAACTCCTCACTGCCTCAACCAATGGTCCTCAATACATGGCTTCCGAGACTGAAACAGAAAATTCAAGGTTGGAGGAATTGGTGTCCAAGTTCATAGCATCAAATGAGGAGAGAATGAGTAATCAAGCGAGGTCAATTCAAAATCTTGCGGATCAGATAGAGCAAATGACCAAAGACGTAAGCAACCTTCCTCCAAACACTTGGTTTTATGGCATGGATGATGAAATTGACGGAGAACCCGAACCAAATCTGCAACTGGATGAGCCACAAGGTATAGGAAGTGTGGAGACAATTGGGGATAATGAAATAGAGGTCCACAAAGATCTAAATGGGTCTCCACCAAGGTTCAACGATCTGGTTAGATTTGCAAAACCGTGCCCGCTTGGTAGTCATGTCGTCGGCGAAGATCTTATTGACATAAGAGTGAGTACAATTTTGAATCCATGGTGGGACGAGAAAGAGAAGATAGACGAAGAGCACATTGTGTGTGACAAGCTTCCATGCCCCAAAGTGATCACATACACAATGAAGAAAACACCTAGCTGTGGGACGTTCTTGGTTGAGATCATACCAAACCAGAGCATGCTAGGTGACTTTGATGTAATGGCTATCACAAATGGGAACCTACCAAAAGCTATATTATTTCCGATGGATGGAGGGTTCCTCAATTTTCGTAGGGGAATTGGATAGAGAATTGAAGAAGTCAGGCTGAGACTATAAAACAAGCGCTTATTGGGAGGCAACCCAAGTTTAATTTTTATTTTTAGTTTTATTAAGTTTTATATTAGTAGTTTTGAATTTGCATTTATTTAGGATTTAATAAAATTGCTTCTATCATGGTTTTACAGGTTATTCAAGTCAAATTCAAGTGTGGTGCCCAATTTGTTCCATGTGCTTAGCCTTTTCTCCAAACTTAGCGGGCAAGGAGGACGATTGCTATATTTTCAGAAAAGTCCTCTGCTTTAATTTTTTCTATTTTAGTCATTGAGGACAATGTCTAGTTTAAGTTTGGGGGTGTAATTGTCCAGCTCCAATTCATGCATGTAGTATTCATCTAGTGCATTCATATAGTATTTAGTTGATAAGTTTTTCATGTAGTTTGCATTCATTAAAAAAAAAAATTTAGTATTTGCATGTTTCCAGCCGTTAGATAGTTTAAGTCTATTTTGGCCAGTGATGAGATTGGAATTGAGTAGACAAGTATAGTATTGTCTGTTAAGACTTTGATGTGATTTCTTGTCATGATTTGAATCTTTACCTGTTTGAAACTGATATAATAAGGATAGCACAGTAAAAATAACTATGTTGACTGATTGACTTTAAATTGACACATAATGGACTTCTAGAGGATAATGCTAGTTTGAAGGAATGAAAGACATGAATAGGCGGAGATGGCTAAATTTTGATAAAAACTTAAGTTTGGGGGGAAAATTTGGGATATATAAGCTTCGTTAAAAAAAAAAAAAAGAAAGAAAAAAATAAGATAAAAATAATACCTTGGCTAGTTTTGTTTCGGGGCCTTTGTTACTTGAGCAAGTACGTCCGAAGGGGTATCTTAAAACCTAGCGCCCTAAGGTCTTATATGGTCTGGGAGTCGTTGGTCGAAAGCTCGCTAAGGGGTGACACTGTTAGCCTAATGGAATGAGACATTGCACAGTCATGGTAAAAAAAAAAAAAAAGGAAAAAAAAAAAAAAGAAATATAATAAAACGGGAAAAGAGCAAAAAGCCCCCGTGATGAAAAGTAAAGCATAAGTATCCCGGATTGGACTCTTGAACTTGGTGGATGTTTGACTTTAGTTGGTTCTAGCTTGTTCGTGAATTTTGTGAATTTGCACTGTATGATGCCTTCGAAGATATCTATTATGTCTTAAATTTGATTTTATATCAGTTAACATTGTTGTGGAGCACACATGCACTATATCAGTGATAACAGTCTAAGATTTGATGATTGATTGGAAAATTACTGATTTGTTTAAATATGATGTATTATCATGTTTACTTGATTTCTCTAAGGCCGGTTAAATAGACTTGTTTCTGTCATTACTGTTGGATTCGTAGGCATATAGATTAGTTTCATTACATAGCATTGCATAACATTTTTGTGTTTTTGCTTGAGGACAAGCAAAGGTTTAAGTTTGGGGGTATTTGATGAGTGAGTTTTATACACATGAATTGGATACATTCGAGCTTAATTTATTGTTGATCTCGAGTCTTTTAGTATGTTTTTATGTGTTTGTGTCTATTCATGCATGTTTTATATTGTTTTGTAGGAATTGGGACAAAAGTTACTTGGATCGATGTTTGGGGTGGCTAGATTCGCGTTTTCGGCTTGCCATTTACACAGCAGTCACTTCAGAGCCAATTTGACTATAGCTCCGGATATTATTTCACAAAACTTCAAGAATGAAAGTTGTAGATCTACTTTTCCTCTTTCCGGATCATCTTGAATCATCTAAATCGGAGTTCGGACGAAGAAGTTATGGCCATTTTCCCAAAGGACGTCGGAGCAGAAAATGTTGGAAAAACAGCAAGTGCCTAGGCGCTCCAGCCAAGGCCAAATCAAGCGCCTAGGCGCTCCAAGTCAGTAACATTAAGCGCCTAGGCGGTCCAGACAGTACATTTTCAAGCGCCTAGGCGCTAGGAAGCAGAGTTTTGCGTTTTGGGCGAATTTTGACATCTTTTTGACTCCAAATTGGATTGGGATTGTTCCTAAGCTAAAAATTGGACTTGTAACCTATAAATACATGATGTAAGGCATAGAATAAGGGGAGATTACATAGCTTAGCTTAGGAGATTACATAGTTTAGCTTAGAGATTACATAGCTTAGCTTAGAGATTAAATAGATTAGACTAGATTAAACACTCCTTTAGATTAGAACAAAACATTAGTTCTAATTAGATTTGGAGATTGAAGCAACTTGGAGACCATTGAAGATTCAAAGTAGGAGCAAGGAGGGAGCGTCAAGTCTACTGACAATAGATTATTTCTTCTCATCTTCTTCTATCTTTATCTTTGAATGATTATTCAATTGTGGATTCTTAGTTTTAATTCAATAATCATGAACTAATTCTTTGTTTGAGATTACAATGGATCTTATTGTGTAGTTTATTTTAATATGCTTCGTTATCAATTATTATGTTCTATTTAGAGGATTGTCTATTGTGATTTGGACTTAATTGTTTAATTGCTTGGCCATCAATTACTGTGATAATCTATATGAACTCGAGAGATGAAGTATAGATTTAGATCTAATCATGATAGCATGTGTTCAGGATTTTGTTAGTAGCTTAAACTTGATGAGTGTTAAGGTAGAGATATGCTTGACGCCGCATGCAATCTTATAGAGAACTTGTTCTTCAACTTTCTTCAATTGTAATTCACATAGAGATATAGTGGGTTAGTTGGTTAAGGTGTTTAACGGATTTCTATCTTAATTGTGGATTGACGTTAATACGGTATTAGTGCATCGAGAGGACAAAGATGCAATCCACAGTAAGGGAACCAGAAAGCACTCAACGAATGGCATGCAGGCTAGCAAAAGAACTAAGAACTAATCCAATCAGCATCAAGATTGAGTTGAAAGGCCATTCGTGATGAAGTCTTCCACAAGATGATTTAAAGAAGACTTCAGCAGCTGACTAAGGAAAAGTCAGCTAATGCAGTTGCTGTCAAGAGAATAGAAGATAATGATCTTGGAAACAATCAGGATCGTAGTGTTTGTCAGTCAAAGAAAGAACTGATAGAAGGTGAACCAAGATACTGGTCAGCTTCTGAAGAGCAAGGCTAAAGTGATTAAGTGTTGGGTCAGTTCATTGATGATAAGTGAGCGGAAGATCACCAGGAGAAAGCAAGCTGGATGCGCTACAAATCTGAAGTGTCTTGATATTCAGAAGGGGACCAGAGCAAGGAATTAGGCCATCAGTATCTGAGAATAGTCGAAGCAAACAGAAGTATTGAAGCACTGCACAATACAAGGAAGAGGTGTTCTACATTAAAGATCCAATCAGCACTCTTCAGGATCGTAGTGTTAACTCTACTATGTCAACGAGAAACACTCAGCAAGACACTACGATCAGGCCCTTGAAGATGTGCATCAGAATTGTAGAGTTCGGTTACTTGAAGACTGAAGCATTGGCAACGGTTTAATCTGCAGGGTAATATTTGGACAAGTGCTTATTGAGAGCATCGATGCAAAAGGACAACCTCTGATCAAGATATCAGAAGAAATAAAGTCTTCAACATGCCCAAGATAGTAAAGTGATACATCTGACAGGGTAGGTGAAATAGTAGACTGCAGAGTCAGAAAATATATGACATGTCACATCAAGCAGTCTACATCAATCAACTCAAGATCTGTGAAGATATTTGAATAGCTTCCAACGGCTACTTTCCAACTGAAAGATTGGGAAGATGTATAAATATAGAAGAGCTTCAAAGATCAAAGGCTGCTGGAGTTGTGTATTCTTGGAGAAAAAGTGGACTGATTCAACCGAGTAATAGTGAGTCCGAAGGCTCACTCTACAATCCACCAAGAACACTCAGAAGTTAGATCAAGAAAGAAGTAGAAGTGTGAGTTCTACTATGTAGAAGTGAGAGTTCTACTACATGAAGAGTGTTCTGACCCACCGAGAGAAAGAAGAGCATAATGTCATCTGGATGTCCATCATGGGAAGACTCTAAGTACAATAGAGAAGAGCTTACGGTCATCTTAGCAAGTCCATCATGGGAAGGCATCGAGTAGTAAGAAGGGAGATCACAAAAGCCATCTTGGTGTCAAGCATGAGAAAGCTTCTAAGTACCTTACAGAAGAGCTTACAGTCATCTTAGAAGCCTCTCATGTGCAGCCATCAAGTATCAAGGAGAATGATCTTCAAGGAAGTTCATCAAGGGATCATTCGGAGTAGTTGAGCAACCTAAGAAGCTGAGCATTATGCAATACTCAACTGCTCCTCAAGGATGATCAAGCCAAGCTGCTAAGGATAAAAGATGTTCAGAGCATGAAGACATCTTAGCAGCTCAGCACCGACTCCAACAACAACAAATAAACAACTCAACGAAGCCAGGGCTTGAGGGGTCCTTGTCCAGAGGGACTAAATGAAGCAGGGCCAAAGGGTCCTTGTCCGGAGGGACTAAACAAAGCAGGGCAAAATGGTCCTTGTCTAGAGGGACTAAACGAAGTTCCATGCCTTCTGGGCTTAAAGAGTTCCAAGGGAACTAGAAGAGTCCCAAGGCTGCTGGCCTTGAAGAGTTCTTAGTGAACTGAAGTTCCAAGGCTGCTGGCCTTGAAGGAATTGTAGAGATTCAGGGTACTGCCCTTCCTTAGTGGAAATCTTGCTAGTTGAAAGCAGAAGAGTGGATTAGGAGCTTGAGTCTCTAAACCACTTAAACCTCTTGTGTCTTTTACATTATGTCTATAACTGCTATAACTGCTATGTATGTTTTAACTGCTTACAACTAAACTAACTCAACGAACAATGTACGTATGATTATGAATATATCAATGAAGGGGAATCTTTTACTTATTCTGCTGTGCTTGAAAAGATTCTTATATTTGTCATATACTCTAATATGAACAATACATCATAAATCAGAAAATTATTTGAAATAAAAAGGATCTATTCAACCCCCCTTCTAGATCTATTGTGCCCTCTAGGAACTAACATTTACATACTTTGCTTTGAACTAAGGTCAAATCAATGAAATCTAAGAGATGCGTAGGTGAAGGTTCATCATCCACCCGAGCTAAACCATTCGACAACATGCGGTTTGTTAATGTGGATGCTCAAGACAGATATAACTGAATGGTGCCAAAAACATTAATTCCTAAGAGGGTATTGAGACCTGGCCAAACTAAAGATGGAGAGATAACATTAATGATAGTGGCGAGGGGTAGGTTTAACTTCACCGAACAACCAGATCTAGTTGTTATTGCTGTGGTGAAAGAGTTCTACACTAATGCTAAGGTTCACCAAGATTACAAAATCTATATAAGGGGCGAGATGGTATCTTTCTTGAGCACTTATATAAAAAGATATTATAATGTGGCCGCTGAAGGTGAAGATACTGCGTATACATCTTTTGTTAGTAATGGACCAAACTATGAGCAAATTATTGATCAATTGTGTCAACTAGGCTGGATATGGAGATTGTATGAGTGAGGTAGTCCGATATTTCCCCATTCAGCGCTCAACAAGTATGGAAAGGCTTGGTATTCCTTTATCTGCGCAAAATTGATGCCATGTACACATGTTAGCGATGTGACAAAGGAGAGAGTTGTCTTGTTATACTGCTTGGTGAAAGGGAAACAGATGGATGTCGGCTATATCATTAAGCGTTCTATTATATGTTCTTTAGAGGGGGTAACAGGTGGACTGCCACATCCTTCTCTTATTTGTGCCTTATATGATAAAGCTGGAGTCAAATGGAAAAATGATGAAATGATTCAGTAGCCCATGCCTATGCACGACCACAAGATGATAATGCACTATAAGGTGAGGAATGGGGGCGAGTCAGATTCGTGTGGATTAGGGTTCATAATTGCATAGTCAGATCCGCAACAACTATCTAATCATACGGCTTCGGGTTCTTTTCCCGCTACACATAGCTGATTAGTTTCAGAGGAGGTATAACAAGAGGCAAATGGTTGGCTATACAATCTGGAAGCACAGAATGTCCGTTTGGTTGAGCGCCAAGACACGATATTTGCGTACAATGCCTCTTTCAATAATGCCTAGGTGGATATGTTTTCCTGTCTAAATCCTACTGTGGACCCCAGCCAGTTTCCTGGAGTGCCTATTTTGCCAATTTTTCCCCGTTCGATCAAGATAAAGAGAGAGAACAAGAGGTTGATCACGACAATTGACCAAATCATAGAAGTTCTCTATTTTAAATTTCTTTTTTTTTGCATGAGGACATTTCTCTACTTAATTTTAGGGGTAATTTTTATTAGGTCTGCATATCGTAACAACCCGATATTTTCTATATAAATGAATCAGAAATTTTGCATATAAATTTTTTTATTTATTTTAAGGATGAGGATTTGTACAAGATAATAGGTGTATGTAATTATGTAATAACTAAAAATATATTTATTACATGAATGTTTACAAATAATTTTATTTTAGAATTATTGATTATTATAAATTATATTCTTATAATAATTACTTTTATAGAATTTTTTTTTTTATTAATTATTTTCTATGAAAATATAATTATATATTATTTAAATAATATATGAAATGATTATTAGAATTATTATAATAATTAATCTATTTTAATTATATGAATTTATGTTAGATTAATTAAGTTAATTATTTTAACTTAATTAATAATGTTATATATGAAGAATAAATCAGATATGGAATCCAAACCCTAATTTTGGATTTTTATCAATGGATAAGAATAATAATATAATAATATTATATTTTAATTTTTCAGTGTTATAGATATGTACTGTATATGTGTGAACTATTAAGGGTCGGTCAATTTTAGTGTATCATGACCAAACCCTAGCATTAATTTGTTTCACCATATTCTTAAATTCAAACAGGAAATTCGAGACTGTGTTCTAACTGTGTAATGTGAATTATGTCGTGTATTACAGAATTTAAAGTAATTAGGTAAAACCCTAATTATATTTATAAATCCTTAATTAATAGTTAGAAACCCTAATTTTTAAAATTAGAAACCCAATTTGTTAATTAGTAACCCTAATTATCCAATTGGATCCTTAATTGCTAAATTAGTAATATTAATGATAATTAATAAAACATTAAATCTAATTTTTAAAGTCTATGAAATTAGATAATTTATGTTAATTAAGGAAACCCTAAATTTTCATTTTTGAAACTAATGTTTTTCCATAATAACCCTAATTATCAAATTAGTAACCCTAATTTGCTAATTTGTTAACCCTAAATTATTAATTGTAAGCTAAATGCTAATTAGTGGACACTAAAACACTAATGTTCATGTATAGTATAATTAGAAAATTAATCATAATTAGGAAATCCTAATTTCAAAATTTTAGAAACTAATTTTTTTTATTTTGTGCAAACCCTAATTGCTAAATCCTACAAATGCTATGTATTAAATCTTAGGGTTAAACCCTAAGGATTTGCCAAATGACAATAATACAATTAAATTAGAAATACAAATGACCAAATTGCCCCTCTATTTATTATTGAGGCTACAAAATATGTTTTGACAATAGGAGGGGTTGGTGACCTAATGCAACAACTCTCTTGACTTAAAATTGACAGCACTCAGCCTCTAATTCAGCCAAATGCATTGTATATTAGTAGTATATATATATTTGAGAGAGAGAAAGTGTCATTTGCTCACTTATTATACACAACTCTCATCCTTGACTCTCTCAAGCTCTCACCTCCGAATTTCAGTAGCATATCAGTCCTATATCAAAGCCCCACGAACACCATAACTAAATCAGAAGCCCAAATTCCAGAAATCAAAGCTTAAAGGTATAAACCCTAGTTAAAAAATTCGACCTTGATCTTCTGTTAGAAGTTATGTTTAGGTGTTGTAATATGTTCTATGTAGTGTCTATAAGTGTTCTGGGTTGCTGGATGTTAGATCCATAACATCAAGAAGCTCGGATTTTAAGTTTTTCAAAAACTGGAAAAAAGTCATTTTGTTGTCTGACAGTGAATGTCAGTTATTGTAGATCCATGTATGTTATGTGTTTTTGTTGTTTAAATGTTTGAAGTTGTAGTATGTTATGATATCTTTGATCTGGAACTAGAATCAGGGTCAGGAGATGAATATATTTCATGTTATTCGTGGTCAAACTCGGTTGACCGAGCATGACCGGTAGATTTTTGGGTAACTCAGAAATCATTTTCCAGTGTCTGACAAGCTTTTTAAGGCTCCAGATCTGTCAGGTTTTTGTGGATTTGTTATTGTTCTTGCCTTCATGTTGTAGTATGTTAGATGGACTCTAGATCCATGTCTTTATACCCTTCATAACATAAATATATCGATCTAAGTGAGTGGTCAAAGTAGACCGCTCGTCACCTATTAAGCGTTTCTGGAAAACCCAAAAATCGGATGCACAAGTTTTCTAACAGCCATTGATCGATCAAGATCTTGCTAGTGTTTTGTTGTTATGGTTATGTGTTGTATTAGATCTGTAATATTACATGCTCTCTACAATCTAGATGTCTTAAATCACATAAAAGTTACCAGTATTTCAAGTTATGGAGATCTAAAGTAGGTACCTTGTATTGTTCTTCATTTATGGAAAACCCAGAAATGAAGAACAGCGTCTGACAATGGTTTTGAGAGATTAAATCTCTTTGTTGTTTAATGATTTGACCATGTAATCAGTTTGTAGTTATAGTGATGCATGAGTACTACAATATCTAATCAATCTCTAGCCCAGAAACACTTTATATTGGATTTTATAAGTGATCAAACTAGACACCCTACACACTGTCGATGAATTTCTGAGTTTGATGAAGAACACTCAAGAACACCTATAGCAACAGTTTCGTCGCTATAGGGTCCTTTAGCGACAGTTTATTTCCTAAATTATTTATTTTTACGAAATAAATAGGAAAAATTAGTTTTTAATTATTAAAAATACAAAATAAATTATTAAAAATTATTTTAAAAAACCAAAAATTAGTTTTTAATTATTTTAAATATATTTCATAAATATTTTATATTTTTGGAATATTTAAAGTATTTAATTTATTTAATTATAATATTAAATAAATTATTTAAAAATAATTTTAATACATGAAAAATTATTTAAAATTATATTATGGTATAAGAAAATAATTTAAGTTATTTTTGATAAATTTTAATATTTTGAGATGAATTTCATTAATTAATTAAAATTAATGGTAATTAAAGTTATTTAATAAATGTATTAAATAAATTATGAAAAATAGAATTAATGATTTAAAAATTCTATAATAATTATATAAAGGTTATAAAAATATTTTAAGTTATAAAATATAACTTTTGATATTTTATCATGAAAAATATTAATAATTTAATATTAATGATATTAGATTTATTTAATACTTATATTAAATAAAATAGTTTTAAAATGATTTTAATATTAGAAAAATCATTTTAAATGAAATTAAAGATTTTAAAAGTATTTTAAGTTATAAAATATAACTTTCAATATTTAAAGATAAAAATCATTAATTATTTACTATTAATGATGTTATAATTATTTAATAATTATATTAAATAGTTTAGTTTAAAAATGATTTTAATATTATAATAATCATTTTAAATAAAAATAAAGTGTTTAAAGATATTTTAAGTTATAAATTATAACTTTTAATATTTAAAAGATAATTTCATTAATAAATGATATTAATTTAATATTATTGGTATTAAATTTATATAATAATTATATTAAATAAATAGTTTAAAAATAGTTTTATTTATTTAAAAATCATTTAAAAAGGATATAAATGAATTAAAAATATTTTAAGTTATGATTAAGGACTTTTAATATTTTGATAAGTAATACATTAATACTTTAATATTAATGATAATTATTTAAAAATGATTTTAATTTTTTTAAAAAAAGTCATTTAAGTGTAATATTAACACTTTAAAAGTATTTTGAGTTATTATAAATAACTTTAATATTTTGGCAATGGTTTCATTAATAGATTAATATTAATTAAATATTAATAATAATAGAATTATTCGATATTTAAATCATTTAATAATGATTTGGGTGTTTGAAAATTTATGATAAATGATAATAAATGTTTAAAAATTATTATAAGTCATTTAAAAATAACATGACTGATACTTACAGATGTTGTGAGACCCCAAATTTTATGAAATAAAAGTATTAAATTTTTCTATTTTGGTAAATAGTTAAATTGATAAAAGTTTAAAGTAAAGGGTGATATGTGAAAATTTTTCAAAGTAGACAAGTTGTCATAAAATACCCGGTTACTATTCACTCTAGTATTGTTCACTCGAGTATTTGGGGCATTTTTTGTGTCAGAGTACTATTTACGAGTTACTATTCACCCGAATATTATTCACTCGGGTATTTAGGGTATTTTTGTGTCGGGGTACTATTCACAGGGTACTATTTCCGATGTACTATTCACGGGGTACTATTCACCCGAAAAATATATTTCTTACCGGTCCAAATTATTTTTGGGTACAATATTATTCCATGAGGAGATGTGCTAATTTTTCAGACCGTTGGTTGAAATTATAATAGTAAATCAATATGAATCGTTGAATTAAAGTTTTAATAGTAACTTGTCCCTTCAGTTTTCCAAGTGTTATTTGCCCCTTCGGTGTTTCATGAGTTATTTTCCCCTTCGGTGTTTCAAGAGTTAATTGCCCCTTCGCAAATAGTAGTTGTCTCTTCAATATTACCAAGAGTTATTTTGATCTTTCGTTAAGACCAAGAGCCACTTTTCATTTTTCTATAAATAGAAGTTCATTCCTTTATTATTTCTTACGAATTCACTGAAACTCTAGAGAGAGAAACTATAGCGAGAAAGAAGAAAAGTGTTCTACTACTTCACTTTTCCAATATCCAGTTTCTTCTAAGGTAAGGGATATTATTTGTTGTACTCGTAAGGGATTTTATTTCTTTCTTATTCGTGAAGAGAACTTCTGTTATTCCATTCTTTATTATTCTGTTGGAATAACCTGTATACGCGGGATACCCTATACTTAGTGAAATTCTTCTGTTATTCCATTCTTTATTATTATGTTGGAATAACCTGTATATGCGAAATACCGTATACATGGTGAAATTCTTCTGTTATTCCATTCTTTATTATTATGTTGGAATAACCTGTATATGCAAAGTACTGCATACATGGTGAAATTCTTCTATTATTCCATTCTTTACTATTCTGTCGGAATATCCTGTCTGTACGTTTTATGCCGGACCTGGTTCTATTATTTATTATTCTGCCAGAATATCATGTCTGTGCATTTACGCAGGACCTGGTTCAATTATTTATTATTCTATTGGAATATCCTGTCAGTGCGTATCACGCCTGACCTGGTTCCGTCTTTATTATTCAGTGGGGAATAACCTGTCTGTGCAGTCTATATCGCATGCATGGTGAATCCTTCTGTTATTCCATTCTTTATTATTATGTTGGAATAACCTATCTATGTGGATTACCACATGCATGGTGAATGATCCTTTGTATTTCATTCCTTGTTAAATTGTGGAAATGATCTGTTTACGTGGATTATGATGAAAGTCATAATAAAAGCATTGGACTAATGAAAATCATGGGTATATGTGGTATTACTAAGTGTTATGATGAGTTATGTTGGTTATTATGTGAAAACAGGAAAGTTTCTTAGAAATCACAAAGGGTTGAAAATCAGATTTTGGTGAAAATGGAACAAGAAATTCAATTGACCATATCTCCTATTATATTTTGAATTTTTGAGTGTGGTCAAGTTCTAGAGTTAGATCTATGAGTTTCCTAACTTAGCCAAGTGGAATCACTAGAAAATGTATTGTAAATTTTCGTGTGGACTGATTTTAGCGAAGGAGTCAAAAACTGAAAAGTGCCAAAAAGCTACTACCAGAAAATTTAAATGGGCATTTTCGGCCACTTAATTTGTGAGAAAAATTCTGGCCATTTGGGACATGAAAGTATATGGTATAAAGTACTTCCTGTCCAAAAATGAGCTCATTCCGACTTAAAATGAGCAAGTTATGACCATTTCAATATTTAGGTTTTTCTGACGAAAAATGCTATAACCGGAGTTCTATAACTCCGATGACCGTGAAATTTAAACTGGAAGCTCACGTTAACATGTGTAAGATCCTACTAAGATTTGGGAATTTCTGGAGTTAAACTTAAGGTAGCTAATTTCTTAAGGAATTAATTAGAAATTAATTTTTGAAAAGTAGTAAATGAATTTTAAAAATTCCGAGAAAAATATATGTTCAATATGGGACTATATTATGCTTAATCCCATAAAAGAATAATTTTGGGACTGATTTGGTATTTTTTATGAAAATAATCTAGTTACGAGTAAATGAGACGTTATTAGTTATTGGTTAAATTAATTCTTGAACTTATTTTTATTGAATTCTTATATCATTGTCATCATCCTCATATTTATATTTTGTTGAAATTCATCTGTGGCCTGTAGTGCATAGATGGACTTGGTATGATTATGACCAGGGATTATTCGGTATAATCATGACCGTAATGTTACAAATGACGTGGTAAAAGTCCTCATTGGCCCGTAGTGCATTGATAGACAATTTTTTGTATGATTATGACTATGGATTCTCTTCAGCCAAGGGTGCAAAGATGAATTGTTTTATAGCATGATCATGACCGTTGATAAAAATACGATTATCTTTGGCCCGTAGTGCATGGATAATTTCTGATTGTGATACTAATGAAAAAGTCCTCATTGGCCCGAAGTGCATTGATGGATAGTTTTTGGTATGATTATGGCTATGGATTCTCTTCGGCCAAGGGTGCAAAGATGAATTGTTTTATGGCATGATCAGGACCGTTGATGAAAACACGATTATCTTTGGCCCGTAGTGCATGGATAATTCGTGGTCGTGATACTAAAAAATATCTTTGGCCTGTAGTGCAGGGATGATTTGATGATGTGGATTAATTATTGAGCTGAGTCTCAACAATGAAATATTAATTCATGGATGTGATAATAATGAATATCATTGGCCGTAGTGCATGGATAATTCATGGATGTGATATTAACTCCTTGGTCGTAGTACAGAGGTGATTCGAAGATGTGGATTGTTTGTTAAGCTGAGTCTCAGCATTATTGGTTTTATAGTTGTATATCTTTGGCCTGTAGTACAAAGATAAATTTATTAGTATGATTATGAGCAGGAATTATGATTTGGTATAACCATGATTTGTGATATTTCAGGTGAAGATAGGTGATGAAAATCATCTTTGTCCTGGGTGCGAAAAGGGAATTCAGAATCATAATTATGATTATGAGTTATTCATATGATTGTGGATAGGAATTGTTGATTGATGTTACAGGGATAAAACATTATTGGTGGACTTTTAACATGGAGAAGATAATAGACCTGATGGTCTATTTGACTCTTCTAATGGATTGCTCGTTCCGCTGCAAATATGGTTGAAAAGTTTTATCATCTACCATATGTTCTAAATCTCTGATTTAATATTGATGAAAGCTATTGATAATTTAATTATCTTTAGTCATGATATTCTTTACTGGGCTAGTTGTGCTCACCCTTTCTTTCACTATTCTCTTTAGGAAATGAGAACGTAGCTGGGACTAGTCGGGGAACGGAGTGACGGTCCAGATGATAGCATTAGTAGTCCTCACTATTATGTGAAATAGTGTGATAATAAATGTAATGACGACTCCATTGAGTGTGGATATTGTCTAGATGACAATATCCTTATTAAAACTCCCAGCTTATGTTCTGTCGTATTTTACACGACAGTTGTATAAATAAAGTTGTATCTGAATTTTGTACCATGTATCTGGCGACTCAGAATGAGTGATGTATACCTATTTTGGGGGCGTCACTGATGTGGAATTATATGACAGAGTCTTAGACTCGATAATTACCCGATAAGGTTGTCGGTACACCGACATGTTTCAGAAATTGATCTGGACTTTGATAATTTGATTAGATATGTGTTTATTTGTGATTCAATGGTTGTGGAACATATGTGACAATGTGATTAGGTTATGTGATGACTGCAATAAGCAGTTCTATGTGTTATAATATGTTATTCTAATCGATCAAATGATCTTATTACTGATAGGTGTTATATAAAGATAGAACTAAGTTACGAACTATAATTAGTGCATCAGACAAGTATCTTACCTTTGCATTTCCTTTATGCAATGGACATGAGTAAGAAGTTTCAGAATTATATTATTATTATGTTATATTATTAACCCTATTGTGATATATTCTATATCCGATCATTGTTTATCAAATGTTAGTATATGATAATTCAGATATATATATATACTGTTCGTTAATTTCTATATATGGTTATACAAGTGTCCCCACTTGGATAATCATTGTATTTAATCACATGTTGTTATATATATATATATATATATATATATATATATATATATATATATATATATATATATACTAACTGGGTCCCGTGCCTCCGGCACTGTATGGATAATATGATTTATCTAGAACTTTGAACGATAAAATTAATTTATTGAGTGAGCGGGAAATTTAAAGTCATTTGTATTTCATTAAACTATTATTAGATTATTAGATAGATAGATGTATTTTATTAGATAGATGTATGAACGGTGAGATTTATCTCAAACTTTGGACGGTCCAGATGATTTATTGAGTGAGCGGGAAATTCAAAATCATTTGTATTTTATTAGATAAATATAAGCCATCTAAGCTACTTGATCAGCTAGACATATATTCAGAAATATCGTTGAATAAGTTAAAACTTTTTGTATCCAATCAAATTGTTTTGGTTATGATTCCAGTCTAAGTATGAACATCCCGATCACGGGAAAACTTTTATGCGCCCAAGGCGAACAGAGTGAACGATCCTATCGTTCTAGCAATGTAGTATTGATCAATACAGGGCCCATGGGAAGTACAACCTAAAGCCCGTAAGTTATGACAATTTGCAGATGAAGTTTTCCTAAACCTTATCAAAAATTTAAAATAATGTTCATAGTATGTCGACTACCCTATATATATATATATATATATATATATATATATAGTCTATACGTAATTTTAAAATTTTGAGATAGAATTGTTATGTTATTATTATCGGTTCAGTTTACTTCACAACTATAAATTCGTTGTAGAAGTGATGTACAATGAAAACATTTATTTCTTTCAACTACTAATATTTCTAATTGTTATTACTTGTTGGGCACCCAAATGCTCACCCTTGTTTAAATTTAAATGTTTTCAGCTAGGCATGAACAACTCGAAGGTTCAGACAAGAACAAGTGAAAAGGAAAGCAAACATAACATGTTTAATGGTATCTTTTGTAATAGTTAGACAATATATAGACAATGATATGTATTATATATCATGTAAAGAATTATAGTAAAGGTTGCGTAATTGGGATTAGACTCTGATAAATGTAAGATAAGTTTGATATTTATATTATTGTTATTATTATTAGTATTATTTCGCTCATAAAAATGGTATCGTGAAGCACCGAGTTCGGGTTTCAAATACCCGAGTTTGGGGGCTTGACAAGTTGGTATCAGAGCTTTAGGGTTAAAAACCTTAGGTGGGTTAGACCTTAGGCTATAACCTTGGAACAGAGGGAAACGTTGAAAATACAAATAACTCATATAGAGTTTAAAAAGGAGATTAATTGAATTAGTTCATCGTCAAACAAAATAAAAGATAACTTGTATAAAGTCATTATTTGTTGTGTGTATATATTAGTTGATAATTAGGATAACTTAAGTGTGTAAATGACAGATATCAAAGGATTAGGATACCCTCATATCGTAAAGTAGAAGTCAAGCTCCATAACCGAGCCAATATCAAAGCCAATAGCTGAAATAGAGGCTCACATTGAAAGCTACCTCAAAGAGGTGGTTATTTTGAAAAGTATAGTATGGGACCCAGAAACGATAGTATAACGGATAGGTAAAGTATAGTTAAAGAAAATGTGGTCAATGTCGAGTTCTTAAACTCATATATTTGTGATGAGTTCTTAAACTCATAATGTATGGTAAGTTGTACGAACTAGGTGTAGTTAGGTGTGAATGGATTATTGAGGATAATGGGAATTGACAGATTTCTAAGCAATTGATCCTTAGTGGAGGTGTAAGAAATAAGTAGTACTAATATTACTATGTATGATTCTATGTTGTGTATATGATAGGTATGTCTGTATAAGGTAATATTCTTAACTTTTATATAAGTTGTGTCATCGATTCCTGACTTTTGAGTCACAAATAGATAGCAGATGATTAAAGCAATATGTGCTAAGGCATGTCAAGTGATATGAGTATGAATTTATATGAGATTAATGAAATAATTTGGTATAAAAATAGTAGTTAATTATATGAGTACTAGTTACTGCAGAAAACAAAAATTTCAATATCTAATATTTTGAGATACATGATTATTGGAATAGAAAATTTTGTGTTATATGATTATACGTATACGATAAGGCTTAGAATGTAAGAATAAATTATGAAAATGCCGCCAAGACGAAAATCAAACCAAGGACATAAGAACATGTCAACAAAGTTGGAAGACAACCAGACCCAATACAGAATTTTGCGAATATGGACGATCAAGCTTTGCAGAACGAAATACCAGTCGCGGGAAGATCAGCCAGATAATCGAACGACAAACGTCAAAGATTTTAAGGCGTTCGTACTGCCAGGATTTAGAGGATCAACTGACCTGTAGCAATGTTAGTGATAGCTAGGATAACGAAGGGGCAAAAAATAGTTTTGTCACCTATATGATAAAAGGAAAGAAGATAAAGGGTAAGTCTGTGTGTTTTAAGTGTGAATCAATGAAGTATAAGGTGGAAGATTGTCCAAGAAAGAGATGGGAGACAATGAATGCTAATACGGGAAAAGGCAGTAGGACATTGGCGAAGACTGGACCAACATCAACAATCAAATCACAACAAAATCAACCGCAAGCGTCTTCAACATGACCGTTCAAGAAACTGTAGCAGCCGGGGATACAACTCCAGGTATTGTTCTAATCAATTTTATTTTTTATATATTATTTTCTTATATATAGTAAAATTATTTTATAAATTATTTTGAAAGAGGAAATTGAGTTCTATTAGAAATCAATTTTCCGTATAAGCATATAGATAAGCTTTATGCTAAATAGTTAAAGATCAGTTCGATCAATTTTGATCGAGATTTACTCGCAATGATTGTGTATGCTATGTACCCTGGTATGTATAGGTTTTAAAACGGTGATTCCGGGGACGGAATCTTTATAAGGGAGGGTGAATGTAACAACCCGATATTTTCTATATAAATGAATCAGAAATTTTGCATATAAATTTTTTTATTTTTTTAAGGATGAGGATTTGTACAAGATAATAGGTGTATGTAATTATGTAATAACTAAAAATATATTTATTACATGAATGTTTACAAATAATTTTATTTTATAATTATTGATTATTATAAATTATATTCTTATAATAATTACTTTTATAGCAGAAATTTTTTTATTAATTATTTTCCATGAAAATGTAATTATATATTATTTAAATAATATATGAAATGATTATTAGAATTATTATAATAATTAATCTATTTTAATTATATGAATTTATGTTAGATTAATTAAGTTAATTATTTTAACTTAATTAATAATGTTATATATGAAGAATAAATCAGATATGGAATTCAAACCCTAATTTTGGATTTTTATCAATGGATAAGAATAATAATATAATAATATTATATTTTAATTTTTCAGTGCTATAGATATGTACTGTATATGTGTGAACTATTAAGGGTAGGTCAATTTTAGTGTATCATGACCAAACCCTAGCATTAATTTATTTCACCATATTCTAAAATTCAAATAAGAAATTCGAGACTGTGTTGTAACTGTATAATGTGAATTATGTCGTGTATTACAGAATTTAAAGTAATTAGGTAAAACCCTAATTATATTTATAAAACTAATTATATTTATAAAACCTTAATTAATAGTTAGAAACCCTAATTTCTAAAATTAGAAACCCAATTTGTTAATTAGTAACCCTAATTATCCAATTTGAGCCTTAATTGCTAAATTAGTAATCTTAATGATAATTAATAAAACATTAAATCTAATTTTTAAAGTCTATGAAATTAGATAATTTATGTTAATTAAGGAAACCCTAAATTTTCATTTTTGAAACTAATGTTTTTCCATAATAACCCTAATTATCAAATTAGTAACCCTAATTTGCTAATTTGTTAACCCTAAATTATTAATTGTAAGCTAAATGCTAATTAGTGGACACTAAAACACTAATGTTCATATATAGTATAATTAGAAAATTAATCATAATTAGGAAATCCTAATTTCAAAATTTTAGAAACTAATTTTTTTTTATTTTGTGCAAACCCTAATTGCTAAATCCTACAAATGCTATGTATTAAATCTTAGGGTTAAACCCTAAGGGTTTGCCAAATGATAATAATACAATTAAATTAGAAATACAAATGACCAAATTGCCCCTCTATGTATTATCGAGGCTAGCAAATAGGTTTTGACAATAGGAGGGGTTGGTGACCTAATGCAACAACTCTCTTGACTTAAAATTGACAGCACTCGGCCTCTAATTCAGCCAAATGCATTGTATATTAGTAATATATATAGATTTGAGAGAGAGAAAGTGTCATTTACTCACTTATTATACACAACTCTCATCCTTGACTCTCTCATGCTCTCACCTCCGAATTTCAGTAGCATATCAGTCCCATATCAAAGCCCCATGAACACCATAACCAAATCAGAAGCCCAAATTCCAGAAATCAAAGCTTAAAGGTATAAACCCTAGTTAAAAAATTCGACCGTGATCTTCTGTTAGAAGTTATGTTTAGGTGTTGTAATATGTTCTATGTAGTGTCTATAAGTGATCTGGGTTGCTGGATGTTAGATCCATAATATCAAGAAGCTTGGATTTGAAGTTTTTCAAAAACTAGAAAAAAGTCATTTTGTTGTCTGACAGTGAATGTCAGTCCTTGTAGATCCATGTATGTTATGCGTTTTTGTTGTTTAAATGTTTGAAGTTGTAGTATGTTATGATATATTTGATCTGGAACTAGAATCAGGGTCAGGAGATGAATATATTTCATGTTATTCGTGGTCAAACTCGATTGACCGAGCATGACCGGTAGATTTTTGGGTAACCCGAAAATCATTTTCCAGTGTCTGACAAGCTTTTTAAGGCTCCAGATCTGTCAGGTTTTTGTGGATTTGTTATTGTTCTTGCCTTCATGTTGTAGTATGTTAGATGGACTCTAGATCCATGTATTTATACCCTTCATAACATAAATATATCGATCTAAGTGAGTGGTCAAAGTAGACCACTCGTCACCGATTAAGCGTTTCTGGAAAACCCAGAAACCGGATGCACAAGTTTTCTGACAGCCATTGACCGATCAAGATCTTGCTAGTGTTTTGTTGTTATGGTTATGTGTTGTATTAGATCTGTAATATTACATTTTATCTAAAATCTAGATGTCTTAAATCACATGAAAGTTACCAGTATTTCAAGTTATGGAGATCTAAAGTAGGTACCTTGTACTGTTCTTCATTTCTGGAAAACCCAGAAATGAAGAACAGCGTCTGACAATGGTTTTAAGAGATTAAATCTCTTTGTTGTTTAATGATTTGACCATGTAATCAGTTTGTAGTTATAGTGATGCATGAGTACTATAATATCTAATCAATCTCTAGCCCAGAAACACTTTATATTGGATTTTATAAGTGGTCAAACTAGACACCCTACACACTGTCGATGAATTTCTGGGTTTGATGAAGAACACTCAAGAACACCTATAGCGACGGTTTCGTCGCTATAGGGGTCCTTTAGCGACAGTTTATTTCCTAAATTATTTATTTTTACGAAATAAATAGGAAAAATAGTTTTTAATTATTAAAAATACAAAATAAATTATTAAAAATTATTTTAAAATTTAAAAAATAGTTTTTAATTATTTTAAATATATTTCATAAATATTTTATATTTTTTTAATATTTAAAGTTTTTAATTTATTTAATTATAATATTAAATAAATTATTTAAAAATGATTTTAATACATGAAAAATTATTTAAAATTATATCATAGTATAAGAAAATAATTTAAGTTATTTTTGATAACTTTTAATATTTTGTGATGAATTCCATTAATTAATTAATATTGATGGTAATTAAATTTATTTAATAAATGTATTAAATAAATTATAAAAAATAGAATTAATGATTTAAAAATTCTATAATAATTATATAAAGGTTATAAAAATATTTTAAGTTATAAAATATAACTTTTGATATTTATCATGAAAAATATTAATAATTTAATATTAATGATATTAGATTTATTTAATACTTATATTAAATAAATTAGTTTAAAAATGATTTTAATATTAGAAAAATCATTTTAAATTAAAATAAAGATTTTAAAAGTATTTTAAGTTGTAAAATATAACTTTCAATATTTAAAGATAAAACTAATTATTTATTTACTATTAATGATGTTACAGTTATTTAATAATTATATTAAATAATTTAGTTTAAAAATGATTTTAATATTATAATAATAATTTTGAAGAAAATTAAGTGTTTAAAGATATTTTAAGTTATAAATTATAACTTTTAATATTTAAAAGATAATTTCATTAATAAATGATATTAATTTAATATTATTGGTATTAAATTTATTTAATAATTATATTAAATAAATAGTTTTAAAATGGTTTTATTTATTTAAAAATCATTTAAAAAGGATATAAATGAATTAAAAATATTTTAATTTATGATTAAGGACTTTTAATATTTTGATAAGTAATACATTAATACTTTAATATTAATGATAATTATTTAAAAATGATTTTAATTTTTTTAAAAAAAATCATTTAAGTGTAATATTAACACTTTAAAAGTATTTTGAGTTATTATAAATAACTTTAGTATTTTGGCAATGGTTTCATTAATAGATTAATATTATTTAAATATTAATGATAATAAAATTATTCGATATTTAAATCATTTAATAATGATTCGTGTGTTTAAAAATTTATGATAAATGATAATAAATGTTTAAAAATTATTATAAGTCATTTAAAAATAACATGACTGATACTTACAGATGTGGAATTATATGACAGAGTCTTAGACTCGATAATTACCCGATAAGGTTGTCGGTACACCGACATATTTCAGAAATTGATCTGGACTTTGATAATTTGATTAGATATGTGTTTATTTGTGATTCAATGGTTGTGGAACATATGTGACAATGTGATTAGGTTATGTGCTGACTGGAATAAGCAGTTCTATGTGTTATACTATGTTATTCTAATCGATCAAATGATCTTATTACTGATAGGTGTTATATAAAGATAGAACTAAGTTACGAACTATAATCAGCGCATCAGGCAAGTATCTTACCTTTGCATTTCCTTTATGCAATGGACATGAGTAAGAAGTTTCAGAATTATATTATTATTATGCTATATTATTAACCCTATTGTGATATATTCTATATCCGATCATTATTTATCAACATGTTAGTATATGATAATTCAGATATATATATATATATATATATATATATATATATATATATATATATATATATATATATATATATATATATATACTGTTCGTTAATTTATATATATGGTTATACAAGTGTCCTCACTTGGATAATCATTGTATTTAATCACATGTTGCTATATATATATATATATATATATATAAGCAATCTAAGCTACTTGATCAGCTAGACATATATTCAGAAATATCATTGAATAAGTTAAAACTTTTTGTATCCAATCAAATTGTTTTGGTTCGGATTCCAATCTAAGTATGAACATCCCGATCACGGGAAAACTTTTATGCGCCCAAGGCGGACAGAGTGAACGATCCTATCGTTCTAGCAATGTAGTATTGATCAATACAGTGCCAATGGGAAGTACAACCTAAAGCCCGTAAGTTATGATGGTTTGCAGATGAAGTTCTGCTAAACCTTATCGAAAATTTAAAACAATGTTCATAGTATGTCGACTACCCTATATATATAGTCTATACGTAGTTTCAAAATTTTGAGATTGAATTATTATGTTATTATTATCGGTTCAGTTTACTTTACAACTATAAATTCGTTGTAGAAGTGATGTACAATGAAAACATTTATTTCTTTCAGCTACTTATATTTCTAATTGTTATTACTTGCTGGGAACCCAAATGCTCACCCTTGCTTAAATTTAAATATTTTCAACTAGGCATGAACAACTCGAAGGTTCAGACAAGAACAAGTGAAAAGGCAAGCAAACAGAACATGTTTAATGGTATCTTTTATAATAGTTAGACAATATATAGACAATGATATGTATTATATATCATGTAAAAAATTATAGTAAAGGTTGCGTAATTGGGATTAGACTCTGATAAATGTAAGATAAGTTTGATATTTATATTATTATTATTATTATTAGTATTATTATTCCGCTCATAGAAATGGTATCGTGAAGCATCGAGTTTGGGTTTCAAGTAACCGAGTTTGGGGGCATGACACATATCGTGTTAGGTTGTTTGCATCTACAATGTGTTAGTTTGTATTGTGTTAGTATACAACTTGAGCTTGATGAAATATGAACCTTGTTGATAGCCGATGATAAAAATATTGTGAACTGAATGACAATTTGAAGATGAATGGGAAAATGATAGCTTAGTTTAACTTGAGGATATTGTTAACTTGATTTGTTGAAGAAAACCCTGAGTTTCATTGCACAATGTTAGTATGTTAATTTAGCCGTGAATTAGTTGAACTGAAAGAATTTGTGGCTTTGGACAAATATAGATCACACTCTATGGTTTAGTTTATTTCGTGTTTTGAAAATTATTTATTAAATAATAAAAAATGGAAAAGCTAAAAAAGAATAAATTTTGACTAGTTGTCTTTATGACCTCTGTTACTCGAATAAGTAAACCCTTAAAAGCGTCTCTACACTCAGCGCTCTAAAACCAAATGGTTTGGGAGTTGTTAGTCGAAAGTTCGATACAAGGGTAACTTTGAAGAACCTAATAAAGATTAAAATTGCACAAGTCAAAATAAATAAATATGAATAATCACTTAACTAGTTTAGTTTTGGGGCCTTTTCTATTCAAGTTTTTAGATTCGTAGGGGTGTCTTAACACCTAGTACCCTAAAGTCGACTTGTTTAGGAGTATTGGTTGAAAGTTAATTACATGGGTAGCATTGAAAAGCCTGTGAAAACTAGACATTGCACTAGTCGAGTTTGAAAAGAAAAGTGTATAATTAAAGATTTTTGAAATAAGGGGTATCTCATCTATAGAGGAGTAATGAATTTCTTATACCTTAAAATATTTGTCATTGAGCCTTATGAATTTTCAAGTTTGAACAATTTGTGGTGAGATTAAATGTTGATACACACATTATAGGTTGGAGATAAATTGAATTGATGATATTTCGAGTTTACCTAAAGTTTGATTTTGATCATTTATTTCGATTGAGTTTAAGGATCTTTGAGGCTGATCAAGGTTATTAATGTTGAATCATGTTTGAGTTGTTCATTTATGTAGTTGGTTAGTTGGTTATATTCATTCTGTTTGGTGTTTGCAGTGCTTGAGTGTGACGCTCGCAAAATAGGTATACATTACCCATCTTGAGTCGCCAGATACATGGTACAGAATTTAAATACAAACTTAATTATACAACTGTCGTGTAAAGTACGACAAGATATAATCTGGGAGTTTCAACACGAATATTGTCTTCTAGACGATATACAAACTCAAATTCAATATTATTACAATTATTATCATACTATTTCACAGAATAGTGTGGACTACTAAAGTCATTTATCCTGGACCATCACTCCAGTCTCCGACTCGTCCCAGCTACGTTCTCATTTCCTGAAGAGAACAGTGAAAGAAAGGATGAGCTCAACTAGCCCCGTAAGAAATATTATGACTAAGATAATGCAGAATAAATTATCATTAGCCTTCAACAGTGTTACACTGATAAAATATAACAAACATCTAGTTTAACTGCAACGGAACACGCAATCCATTAGAAGAGTCAAGTAGAGAATAAAATCTATTATCTTCTATGATTTAAAAGGGTTTTCATCACTTTTATCGCTGAGACTCAGCTTAATAAATAAACCACATCATCCCTGCACTACGACCAAGGATATTCATTAGTATCACGACCATAAATTATCTATGCACTACGGGCCAAGGATATTCGTGTAGTCATCAATGGTCATGATCATGCCAACAACTGTCCATCAATGCACTACGGCCAATGAGGATATTTACCACATCATTTATAATATTACGGTCATAATTATACCGATTAATCCTTGGTCATAATAATACCAAGTCAATTAATGTACTACAGGCCATATATGACTTTTAACATAATATAAACATGAGGATGATGACAATTATATAAGAATTCAATAAAACAAGTTCAAGATTTAATTTATCCAGGAACCAATAACGTCCAAATTGTAAAACATGATACTTCTTTGTGGAGTAAAATTCAAGAATGCTCAGAAGAATATTTCCATGAAAAAATATTGGATGAAACGCAAATATCAAGGATATTACACTAATTTCATGGAGTATAGAAGTCAAAGCTTTAACCAACTAAGTATAAGAGAATATATGAAACTGCAAATGAATTTTCGTCCGCTATGCTGTAATCCACTTAGACAGATCATTTCCATAATTTAATAAGGAATGAATACAAATGATCATTCACCACGCATTTGATAATCCACATAGATAGGTTATTCCAACAGAATCATAAAGAATGGAATAACAGAAGAAATCAACATGCATGCGATAGACCACACAGACAGGTTATTCCAATAGAATAATAAAGAATAGAACCAGGTCATGCGTAATCTGCACGGACAGGATGCTCTAATAGAATAATAAAGAACAGAACTAGGTCATGCGTAAACCACACAGCCAGGATGTTCCAACAGAATAACAAAGAAAGGAACAAGGTCATGCGTAAATGCACAGACAGGATGTTCCAACAAAATAATAAAGAATGGAATAACAGAAGAATTTCACCATGTATGCGGTACTTCGCATAGACATGTTATTCCAACATAATGATAAAGAATAGAATAACAAAAGTTCTCTTCTTGAAGACGAAAGAAATAATACCCCTTACAAGTACAACAAATAATATCCCTTACCTTAGAAGAAACTAGATATAGGAGTAGTGAAGTAGCAGAATACTTTTCTTCTTTCTCTTTATAGTTTCTCTCTCTAGAGTTTCAGTGAATTCGTAAGAAATAATGAAGGAATGAGATTCTATTTATAGGAGAATGGACTGAATAGTAACTAATTCATGAATGGTCCAGATTGATTTACTTTTAATCGGATGGTCCATATTGATTTACTATGCAGTATTAATAAAATATTCTAATAAAACAAAATCTTTTAAATAAAACATAATATATTTTATTTATAATATAACAAAACGAATAACTTTATAAAAGTATTATATTTTATATAAAAAGATTTTACTATACAAACACTATGCAGGCACTATGTAAATACTATGCATAATAGAATATTATATATTCTATTTATAGTCTAATAAAACAAATAACTTTATAAAAGTATTTTGTTTTATATAAAAATATTTTACTATACAAATACTATGCAGACACTATGCAAACACTATGCATAATAGAATATTATATATTCTATTTATAGTCTAATAAAATAAATAAATTTATAAAAGTATTCTGTTTTATATAAAAAAGTTTTACTATGCACACACACTATGCAAACACTATGCATAATAGAATATCATATATTTTATTTATAGTGTATAATAAAATAAATAACTTTATAAAAATATTCTGTTTTTTATAAAAAGTTTTCTGTTTTATTATATTTATAATAATAATAAAACAAAACTTATCACCTTTATTATAATTCACAATATTAATCGATCAGGTCATTCTCGGGAAAGAGGGGGCTTTCCAATAAGGATTCCCCCTATAGGCGCGTAATTAGGTGACCAAACTTCTCCTTGACAGAACTTCTAGATATTTTCAATATTACAAATAATAATATTAATAACTCTGTCATCTCAATTATTGATTTAATAATATATAAAATATCGACAATAATTGAATCAAATAACGTGAGATACTATGCAATAATTATTGTAGCAATAATTGAACAAAACTAAGTGACTTCTCACGTAAGCATCAATAATCAATACAGTGTGTTACTATGCAACCATGCGTATTACTGTATTTTTAACACCAGGTGTTTCAACAGTTAACGGTAAAACTTCCGCCGTTATTTTCATAAAATATTTTTGTCATTTTTTTAATTTGACAATAATTTCGTTGTGGGGTCCACCAATGATTGTGCCATTGTACAAATATTCCCTGCTAAAATGAATATTCCCCGACCAATCGAATATTATATAACAACTTGTGTACTTTGCAAAATTTATAAATATTACCCACAACTATAACATTATATCAAATCCACATCATAATATTTAAAAAAAATATTTCGAGAAATTTAATTCTTTATTCATAAAATTTGGGGTCTCACAATCTCCCCTCCTTATGAAATTCGCCCTCGAAATTTACGTACGTACCTGGTATGCCGAAGAGGTGAGGATACCTTGACTTCATTTCAGATTCTAAATTTTGAGGTATAACCTTTGAGTATTGAATATGATCCTTCTTATCCAAGATTTTAACACGTAACTCCTCATACGTTAAATCTTCTGTTATCTCGTCTAGTTCTAATTTAATAACGTGGTTCAGGTCATCCACATATTTACGTAACATCGATACGTGAAAAAAAAATGTTATGAACACGCGACATACTTGGCGGTAAAACGAGTCTATAGGCCACAATTCCTACTCGATCAAGGATTTCAAATGGGCCAATAAAATCGAGGGTTTAGATTTCCTCTCGTCGTCGATTCTTGCTTCTAGAATAACGCCCTGTTGAACCTTCTTCTTCACATTCATCAACTCTGAATCTGTAACTTGAGCAACTTTAACTTTATTGATTAAACCCGGTTCTAATCGTATATTTGTTATCTTCACGTGAGTCCCTAGAGTCTTTAACTCTATCTTTATCATTTATAAGTTATATGAAATGGGTTTTTATGTTAACAACATCACACTCGTAAACGCATACGATCTTCTACTCAACGCGTCAGCTTCTACGTTCTTTCTTCCACAATAATATTGAATGGTATGATCGTAATCATCAATAGCTCAAGCCAACGTCTTTGGCACATTACTCATTCATTTTGGGTGAAGAAAATATTTGAGGGTTTTAGAAATGAGTTTTGTACTGGGGTCAATACAAAATTCAATTTCACGTTCTAGGGGTAGGCTAAGAAGTCTTCAAGAATACATCAGGAAATTTATTAACAATAGAAATATCATTCAAAATTGTGACCCTCATCCAAGACTTGGATAACACGTCACATTGATATCTATCAACTTGCCACCGTTATTCACGACGTCACCTACGAATATTCTAGCTTCGGTGCATTCCGCACAAGGAAGTCAACAATGAAAGGACCGGGGCTCTTTACTTATGGCTTGATATGACAATGATTGACTTTAGTGGTTTGGTTGCTTGAATTCGCATAATAGGTTGGTTAGGAATATGAAAGCTAACAACCTTACGAAAATCTTGATGAGTAGGTAACCAATCAATCCCTAAAATCACATCAAAGGCAAGTATTTTCAAAGAGATAAGATCGACAGGTAATGTGAAAGTGTCGATCTGAATCAACAAGATTTATAAACAGTGGAGGTAACGAAGGTTTCTACTAACGAATTTTCAACCAATAAGTCAAAGTCTAACTTCTCCGGTGTTAAATTTAAACGTTAAGCGCAAGCAAGAGAGATAAAAGAATGGGTAGAACCGGTATCTAATAAGGTATAGACTTCGCAAGAATTTATAATTAACTAACTCGTGCTAACTTCGTTCGGGTTACTCGCTCTTTGAGAAGTCACAAAAAATGCTCTCCCTGAAACCACCGACTTTGTTTTGTCCGTATCCACCTTTGGTGCCACCGTCCCAGTTGGACTTGACTTTAGTGCACGATAAAATCGGGCTAAGTCACCTTCTTTTCCATAATTATAACATTCTTTGGACTGTATCGCACAGTTTGGAGTGATATGTCCCTCCCCTCCATATTTGTAACATACGACCGACTGTCGTTCTCCTTCCTTAACAATAGGTGTTGGTGTTGACGTCTTTCCATTATTATTGAATCTCCTCTTCTTGAAACTTTCACTTCTATTATATTGGCCATAATTACCACCGAAGTGGTTACCATTTTTGGCATGATAATTTCCTCCACGGTGGTTATCATTGTTCCGAAGGTCGTTGCCACCGGTACGATTATTATCATGTTGTTGCTCGTTATCCTTTCGTTGGGCTGGCTCATTATCGCGCTCCAATAACTGAGCCATATTTACTACATCTGAATATAAACAAAGTTTGTGAGAATTGAGGTATTGACGTACTCTTAGAAACATTCGCGTCATTCGCTCCTCATTATCAACCAAATGGGATGCAAACCGAGATAACTCCGCAAATTTAGCCTCGTATTGCGACACGGTCATATTGTTTTGCTCCAACTTGATAAACTCCACCTCCTTCATGTGACGAATACTTTCGGGAAAGTACTAGTCGTTGAACAGCTCTTGGAACTTCTCCCAAGACATCTTGAGTGCGTCAGGCTGGGTACGTTTTACAGATTTCCACCAGTAATCTGCCTCTTCACGCAACATAAAGGTGGCAAAAGGAACCTTTTTCTCCTCAGAGCATCCCAAGACATTAAATATCTTGGTGATCTGCTTTAACCACGTCTCCGCCTTAAGTGGTTCTGGCTTTCCCAAAAACTCTGGTGGTCCCAGCTCCTTAAACTGCTTAGCGGTGACCGACCATGGGTTACCATTATTTCCACCTATATTTTGAACAGGAGTCTCTCTTACCTGATGTTATATGAATTGCAAAAAGCCTCTGAACATTCCATCGTTCACCATTTCATCGGTGTTATTATTTACCTGAGGATTATTGTCTTCCTGTTGCACATTATCCTGATTATTAATCTGTGGTGACTCCACGATCTCATGTGCTTCATTGCTTATCTCAACATTTTCGGATGCTATTTTCCAATACTGCCACAAAACAAGGGTTAATTAAAATATCACATATTATCCCTATACTCTGACAGACCAATTAAATACCAACTAAACTTAGGTAGGTCATACTAGCGAAGGAATTCTCCATCTCTCCCAACCTAATTCTTGTCTCACATCTCAGTCAGGGATCATATCCCTAAGCTTTGATACTAATTATGACGCCCCCAAAATAGGTATATATCACCCATCTTGAGTCGCCAGATACATGGTACAGAATTCAAATACAAACTTAATTATACAACTGTCGTGTAAAGTACGACAAGATATATGCTGCGAGTTTCAACACGAATATTGTCTTCTGGACAATATACAAACTCAAATTCAATATTATTACAATTATTATCACACTATTTCACAGAATAGCGAGGACTAATAAAGTCATTTATCATGGGCCATCACTCCAGTCCCCGACTCGTCCCAGCTACGTTCTCATTTCCTGAAGAGAACAGTGAAAGAAAGGGTGAGCTCAACTAGCCCAGTAAGAAATATTATGACTAAGATAATGCAGAATAAAATATCATTAGCCTTCAATAGTGTTAAAATGATAAAAATATAACAAACATCAAGTTTAACTACAGCGGAACAAGCAATCCATTAGAAGAGTCAAGTAGAGAATAAAATCTAATATCTTCTATGATTTAAAAAGTTTTTCATCACTTTTATCACTGAGACTCAGCTTAATAAATAAACCACATCATCCCTATACTATGACCAAGGATATTCATTAGTATCACGACCACAAATTATCCATGCACTATGGGCCAAGGATATTCGTGTATTCATCAATGGTCATGATCATGCCAAACTATCCATCAATGCACTACGACTAATGAGGATATTTACCACATCATTTGTAACATTACGGTCATGATTATACCGATTAATCCTTGGTCATAATCATACCAAGTCCATCTATGCACTACAAGCCACAGGTGACTTTCAACATAATATAAACATGAGGATGATGACAATGATATAAAAATTCAATAAAACAAGTTTAAGAATTAATTTATCCAGGAACCAATAACGTCCAAATTGTCAACATGATACTTCTTTGTGGAGTAAAATTCAAGAATGCTCAGAAAAATATTTCCATGAAAAGAAACTGGATGAAACGCAAATATCAAGGATATTCCACTTATTTCATGGAGTATAGAAGTCAAAGCTTTAACCAACTGAGTATAAGAGAATATATGAAACTGCAAATAGATTTTCGTCCGCAATGCGGTAATCCACTTAGACATATCATTTCCATAATTTAATAAGGAATGAATACAAAGGATCATTCACCATGAATGTGATAATCCACATAGATAGGTTATTCCAACAGAATAATAAAGAATGGAATAACAGAAGAAATCACCATACATCCGATAGACTACAAAGACAAGTTATTTCAATAGAATAATAAAGAATGGAACCAGGTCATGCGTAATCCACACAGACAGGATGTTCCAACGGAATAATAAAGAACAGAACCAGGTCATGCGTAAATCGCACAGACAGGATGTTCTTAAAGAATAATAAAGAACGAAACCAGGTCATACGTAAACGCACAGACAGGATGTTCCAACAGAATAATAAATAATGGAATAACAAAAGAATTTCACCATGTATGCGGTACTTCACATAGACACATTATTCCAACATAATGATAAAGAATAGAATAACAGAAGTTCTCTTCATGAAGACGAAAGAAATAATACCCCTTACGAGTACAACAAATAATATTCATTAACTTAGAAGAAACTGGATATAGGAGTAGTGAAGTAGCATAATACTATTTTTCTTTTTCTCTATCTAGAGTTTCAGTGAATTCGTAATAAATAATGAAAGAATGAGCTTTTATTTATAGGAGAATGAACTGAATAGTAACTAGTTCATGAATGGTCCAGATTAATTTACTTTTAATCGGGCGGTCCATATTGATTTACTATGCAGTATTAATAAAATATTCTAATAAAACTAAAATTTTTAAATAAAATATAATATATTCTCTAACAAAATGAATAACTTTATAAAAGTATTCTGTTTTATATAAAATAATTTTACTATGCAAATACTATGCAGGCACTATGCAAAAACTATGCATAATAGAATATTATATATTCTATTTATAGTCTAATAAAACAAATAACTTTATAAAAGTATTCCGATTTATATAAAAAGATTTTACTATGCAAATACTCTGCAGACACTGTGCATAATAGAATATTATATATTCTATTTATAGTCTAATAAAAAAATAACTTTATAAAAATATTCTATTTTATATAAAAAGATTTTACTATACAAATACTATGCAAACATAATAGAATATCATATATTCTATTTATAGTCTAATAAAAAATAACTTTATAAAAGTATTCTGTTTTATATAAAAAGTTTTCTGTTTTATTACATTTATAATAATAATAAAACAAAACTTATCACCTTTATTATAATTCACAATATTAATCGACCAGGTCGTTCCTAAGAAAGAGGGGGCTTTCCAATAAGGATTTCTTCCTATTGGCGCGCAATTAGATGACCAAACCTCTCCTTGACAGAACTTCTAAACATTGTCAATATTGCAAATAATAATATTAATAACTCTGTCATCTCAATTATTGATTTAATAATATATAAAATATCGACAATAATTGAATCAAATAACGTGATATACTATGCAATAATTACTGTAGCAATAATTGAACAAAACTGAGTGACTTCTTACGTAAACATAAATAATCAATACCGCGTGCTACTATGCAACCACGCGTATTACTGTACTTTTAACACCGGGTGTTTCAACAGTTAACGGTAAAACTTCCGCTGTTATTTTCATAAAATATTTTTGTCGTTTTCTCAATCTGACAATAATTCTGTTGTGAGGTCCACCAATGATTGTGTCATTGTACGAATATTCCCTGCTAAAACGAATATTCCCCGACCAATCGAATATTATATAACAACTTGCGTACTATGTAAAATTTATAAATATTACCCACAACTATAACATTATATCAAATTCATACCATAATATTTAAAAAAAATATTTCGAGAAATTTAAATCTTTATTCATAAAATTTGGGGTCTCACATTGAGGACAAACAAGTGTTTAAGTTTGGGGGTATTTGATGAGTGGGTAATATACCCATGAATTATGTATTTTTAGACTTAATAATTAGCTTGTTTTAAAGTATTTTAGGATATTTTTACTTGTTTGAATGTTAATTTGCAGGGTAGGGAAAAATCAAGGGTAAATAGGGCATTTCAGCATCATTAATGGCAAAGTGGTAATTCTTCACAAAGGTGCATCATCGTGGCACTCCTCTATAAGGCAATCCCAGCGCCAGGGCGCTGGGAGTCAAGAAGTGTTTCTTGGATTTTGTGTCAGGAAAGGAAAAGACAACAGATTTCTACTCTGAATAGGATTTCTATGAAGGCTGACCTAGATAATGCCAAAACCTATATATAGGAGGGAGATTATTGATCAAGGACACACAGAGTTTGAGTAAGAGGTTGGAGATTAAACTTGGAGATTGCAAGGGAGCACACAAGGATATCATATTGGAGATTGAAAACTTGAGACAATTACTGTAAGACCCCAACTTTTTATGAATAAAGATTTAATTTCTCTAATTATTATTTTGAATAATAAGATGTTGATTTGATATAATGCTTGAGGAAATTTTTGCAATGTTAAGCAGAATACTTTGTTTTTCCTCCTAGATTACGCTATAAATAGGGGAGTAACCCTCCTTCCTTAACACACCTTCAATATCAGAAATTCTTATTCTATAGTATTATGAGTATTTCTCTTGAGTATAGGGATACTTTGAGTGTATCTTTTTGTGCAAGATTTTCTCAAAATAATATTCAATATTACAATCAAATCCAGTTTCTACTAAGCTAAAAGATATTATTTTATTTCAATACAAGTAAGAAATATTATTTTCTTTCATACTCCATATTATGAAAGTGAAATTATTTCATTTCATATTCCTAAATTTAAACTTATTATGGTAAATATTGCTTCTATAATTCCTGAAATGATTAAAAATTCCTTAGGTTTTGCGCTTCATCTAATATAATTTCACTAGAATATTGGTATGAACTTTCTTATTAAATTTTAAACTTTTCATGTCTGGGTACTTTTCATACGGTACTATTCATGGGTACTATTCATACGGTACTATTCATACATACGGTACTATTCATGAGTACTATTCACAAAAGAATTTAATTTTCTTTTTTATCCAAATTGTTTTTGATACATAAATATCATTCTTGAATTTTACTTCACAAATAGTTATCATGTTGACAATTTGGACACATTTGAACTCTGGATAAATTGAATTAAAATTTTCTAATATTTATCCTTTATCTTACTTGATTGAATCTTTATATCATTGTTATCATCCTCATGCTTATACTGGAAGTCATCATTGGCCCGTAGTACAAAGATGGACTGGTGATTGGTATTATTATGACCAGAAATTATGTATTAGTATAATCATAACCTTTAATGTTACAGATAAGGTTTGTGGTGAAAGTCCTCTTTGGCCGGTTGCATAGATAGACAGGTGTTTGGCATGATCATGACCACTGGTGATACTAACGAATATCCTTGGCCCGTAGTGTATAGATAATTTGTTGATTTGAAATATTTATTGAATGATGTTACAGGGTTAAAATATTGATGATGAACTTTTAAATCATAGAAGATAATAGATATCATGCTCTACTTGACTCTTCTAATAGATTGATGTTTTCGTTGCAGTTGTATTCTAAAACTTGTTGTCTATTGTATTCTATCAGATTTTTTTCTGTTAAGGACTAATGATAATTTGTTCTATATTATCTTAGTCATAATATTCTTTACTTGGCTAGTTGAGCTCATCCTTTTCTTTTTTGTTCAATTGTTCTTCTCAGGAGGCGAGAATATAGTTGGGACTAGTCTGGGTATGGAGTGATGGCTCAAAATAGTTATCATAATAGTCATCACTATTTTGTAAAATAGTGTATCAATCATTATAATGAGAATTTTATTTGAGTTTGGATATTGTCTACAAGATAATATTTGTATTAAAACTCACAACGTATGTGCTGTCGTATTTTGCACGACAGTTGTATTAATGAAGTTTGTATTTGATTTCTGTATTATGTATTTGGCGACTCGGAATGGGTTGTGTGGACCTATTTTGGGGGCATCACAATTACTGAGTTTTTATTCTTCTTCTCTATTTGTAACTTAATTGTGATGTTTTCCATGAGATTTTTTGTTTTAATTTTCAATATGAACTAATTTACTAATTAAGAATACAATTGAACATTTTATGCTTATAAATTGATTATCTATATTAATCCAATTATTTATTCAAATTGAGTTGTCTATCATATTTTGTGCTTATTGATTAATTGTTTGACCAACGATTACCGTGTTACACTAGATGAATTCGGTGGAATATTGTTAGAGTTTATGCCCTAGAGGCCAATTATTTGATATAATTGCTCAACATTTTAATATTATATTTGATTGAATAAATGAATGATTTTATTATGGTTTTATTTACAGCGTTATATAAATGTTAACATAATAAAATTCCTTAGAATAGTGATACAAATTATATAGTTTCAAGTATGTGACTTGAACATGAGATTATATAATTACAATTAGTATCATTGCTCTTAAATGTCCCTAGTCGAGTATCATTGTTGATATGACACCAATGATGTATTGAGACTAGTATGTGGATTGACTGATGACTAAATCTCCTTGGTCATAAATATATGAGATATTAAGTCGATGCATAGGTATGCAATGGTCGTCCGACCTGAAATCACTATATTACTACACGAGAATTTATGTACTTTGATATCATCAAAGGTCACCTTTAATAGGGTGGACTATAAATGTGACGCCCCCAAAATAGGTATACATCACCCATTCTGAGTCGTCAAATATATGGTATAGAAACAAATACAACTTCAGTAATAAAATTGTCGTGCAAAATATGACAACACGTATACTGCGAGTTTGAATACAACTATTGTCTAATAGAGAGTATACAAACTCAAAAGGAGTCCTCATTACAATTATTGATACACTATTTTATAAAATAGGGAGGACTACTAATACAACTATCCTGAACCATCACTCCACACCCCGGCTAGTTCCTGCTATGTTCTCACCTCCTGAGAAGAAAAATGGAATAAAAAGGAAAAGGGTGAGCTCAACTAGCCCAGTAAAGAATAATATGACTAAGATAATATACAATAATTTATCATTAGTCTTCAATAGGAAAAAATCTGATAAAATATAATAGACAACAAGTTTTAGATCAACAACTGCAGCGGAACAGCAATCCATTAGAACAGTCAAGTAGAGAAAGAATTCTACTATCTTCTAAGATTTAAAAGTCCATCATCAATATTTTATCCCTATAACATCAATCAATATACATCTTAAATCAAATATTCATTTTGCACTACAGGCCAAAGATATTCATTTGTATTACCAGTTTGTCATGTTCATCTCAACACCTGTTCATCTTTGCACTACGGGCCAAAGATATTCATTAGGTAATCATTCATCTTTGCACTACAGGCCAAAGATATTTAGTAATATCATCATTTAGGACTGAGGATAATGAAAAATATCTTTAAAAAAAAGAATCCAATGAGATAAAAGATCAAAGATTAGGGATTCGTACTTTAGTTTATCCAAGTTAAAAAATACCTTATAATAATCAATTGTGGAGCAAAATTCAAGAATAATGATCAAAACATAGATACAATCAAAGATAGTAACCATAATAGACATCTTGGACAAAAAGGAGAAAATTTCTTTTTTCGGTGAATAGTGTCATATTCCTAAATAGTGTCGTATACGTGAATAGTAACATCGACGCAAAAGGGTTGAAATTCCACAATAAAATTTATTCCAATATTTCGGTATAATGATATTGAAAGAATCACATCATTAGGAAGAAAATAACATCTCTTACCTCAAAATAACAGTACTTCTGATCGGAATATCGGTATAAGGCTGAAGAAAACTTGCACTGATGAATAACAACTCACAAAGTATCTAAATACTCACAAAATACACTTGATAATATAGAGAGAGAAAGAGAGAAAACTTATTTTGGTGTGATTTTCAATTTTAACTAAGCACCCTATTTATAGGAAAATGCTTAGAACGCCATAGCAGACTAACCTGCTACCTGATGGCTTTATCTGTTTCTATTCAAGCCCACCACTTTTGAAAATAACAGCACATTTTATTTCTCAACAACCAAAAGTGAGGCCCACCATATTTTTAATAAAAATAATTATTTCTGAAACTTCAATAATTCATAATAAATAACCCTTTTATCATAAAAATTTAAATCTAATGTCTATTCCATAGGAAATTAAATTCTCTACAACTTTGTAAGTTTACGTTTTTCCAAATTTCAAATGAAAAATGACTGAAATTCATATACGGACGATTTTTAAAACTTCCATTCCGACAAAATACTGATAAAACACCTCAGCAATAAATCCTTCATTTATAACCATAATAAATATATCCATCATTTATATCCACATAAAATAAAGATTTCCTTATCATATAAATCAATAATTAATTATTCACAAATAATATTACAGAATCATAATTATGATAACTAGGTTGTTCCCAGGAAAGAGGGAGCTTTCCGATAAGGATTTCTCCTTATTGGCGCGCAATTAGGTGACCAAACCCCTTTTCTAGACAGAACTTCCTTAGACAATGTCAATAATGCTATCTAATAATATTATTCAAATAATATGATTTATTGATCAGATAATGGGAAATATTGTTCAATGACAATTATTGAAACAACAATAATATAAAATATCAATGTAGCAATTATTGAATCAATAAAATAAAATATTGAACAGTAATTACTGTAACAATTATTGAGTAGTGCCTTCTTACGTAAGAATCACTAATTCAAAAATACTGTGCAATACCGTGTGCTACTGTGCAACCACGCATATTACTGTATTTTAACCACTGGGTATTCCAACAGTGTTAACGGTAACTGAAAGTAGTATGCACACAAGCCAATCATCTTTGATGATAAAGTATATACTTTGTAACAATCTTATTCATTTATTAATAAAAAGTATTAATTTATTAAAGGCTTTTAATTATCTACATGATGTTGTTTTATAATCTGTGATAAACCTATAGTTTTAAGCAATGCTTTTAGAATAATGATGATGATCATTCTAATGAGATCTAAATTCTTAGAAAGCTTAAAACTAAAATAGTTTCCAATCGTTGGATTACTAAATTGGGGATTGGTGAATCCGGATAGATTGGTACATACATTGCTTGCTCATTGGATGAGGATGATTGATCTCATGATCATTTGTGTGGAGACACTAAAGCAAGTATGTAGGTGCTTATTAGAGAATAAGTTCACTGAACATGGCTCGCTAAGGAATACCTAATGGAGTTTTATTTGCATGTCAATAGGAATTCCTGTAGTGATAGTAGTACAGGTGATCCTTGGACTTGAGATCATCATAGTATCTTGTGTATGATGAGTTATACTTTGACTTATTCCTTAAGACCCTTAGGGTATATCAAAGGGCATGCTTGGGTATAATAAGTTGTACATGGAGATAATGTATGATCAATAAAGAATCTACCACTTCTAGTAAAAAAAGAGAAATGTCATATGTGATTCGATAAATGACAACCCAATAGTCTTTGGTCAAGGCAGAATGAAATTAGAAAGGAGTTTCTAATTTGCATTATTTGGTGTTGTGCATTTAAGAGTCGAAATACATATAATTAAATAAAATAAGACTTGACAGTAATTCCATGTCTTATATTTAATTGGGACATTGTATGGTGGAAGGATTGAATTGTACGGTAACTATTAACTCAAATATTCTTTTATGATTAATGTTGAAATCTATATTATCTGAAAAGTCGTTTATCGCTAGGGAAACTTATCCCTATTGTAAAATAAATATTATTTATTTAAATAAATTAATAGTTTAATTTATTTATTTAAATAAGATTATAATTGTTCTAATTGATTTATTCACAACCGATTTAATATGGAGAACCTAAAGGGTCACACCATAAAGGGAAGAATAATTATTTAAGAAGTTAATGACATAATCGTAATAATACGTTAAGTATATTTAATTTAATCTATGGTGATAGAATAAATTAAATAACTTAATATTTATAATTTAATATTTTATAAATATTAAATATAAATTAATAAGAGGAGTCTTATTATTATTATTATTATATAATTTCTAAAGGAGTTTGAGAATTAATTAATAAAAGTACTCTCATTTATTCCTAATAAGATTAGGAGGCTAATTAATTAAAAATTTAATTAATTATTCTTAATAAGATTAGGAGCCTAATTAATTAAAGCAGTTTAATTAATTAAAATAAAAACCCAATTGCTTAATTGTTAAGGAGGGTTGCCTACATCTATAAATAAGAAAAGTCTTATTATTGGTGTGTAGTTGTTGTTAACTTTTTAACAACATACGTAATTTCAATAGTTGGGAGAGTACGCTCATTTTCTATAGAAATAGAAATTTAGGATTTTGTCAAACACCCATCTTCTTGAATTTCTGTTCTTCCTTGATGGATCACCTCTAGAGGCCAAACACTTGGGTGGCTAACGTTGATCAAAAGAAGGAACCAAATCCGGTGGATTCAAGTTGAACGCGAAAAGGATTGGAGGTGAACTTGTAACCGAGGAAGCTCGAATCTTCAAGGGTATGATTCTTGTTCTTTCTTTTTTGTTAAATTAATAATTGTGCATAAAGGGTGATCCGGGTATATGGTTTGTAAAATTTTAAAACTCTAATTATCACGTTTCCGCTTTATTTGTGCAATTTGATTACGTCCATGAATATTACAAACCTAACAGTGGCATCAGAGTCAAACCTTTATGCGAATTATAAATTATTTTAATTTAATATGTATATTGATATATGTTTAAAATAATTTAGTTGAGCATAATTTTGTTGTATAAAATTAATTAAAAAAAACGTCAATTCGCGAACTTTATTTTTTCCGGCTGCGTCTAAAAACCGCGTGGCCACGTACATGATATGATCTTGCACGCCAATTGGCGAAACTTGTTGAAATTACATGTTTTGTTTCTTTTTTTTTTAAACTGATACATAGCAGGATGACAAGTATCACTTAGTATTACTAATATATATGGACATACTGTTTTAACGTGATATGTATCAAGGGAACAGGTGTCACGGATTTCCTATAATGCATATACATAAAAGGGATTCATGATTCTCATTCACATGGCCTGATTTCGGTAATATATGGAATTTCATTCACAACAACCGATGGTTGGGAGCAACTCATTTTTGGCCAGCCGCTACAGCCTGTACCGGCCCTTATGTAAAAAATTTTTTTATAAGTCGCTACAACTTGTAGCGGCTGGCCAAAAATGGGTTGCTCCCAACAACCGGTTGCTGTGGATGGAATCCCTATATATATATATATATATATATATATATATATATATATATATATATATATATATATATATTATAATCGGTTTATATTATATATATATATATATATTAATCTTATTTATTTTATTATTAAAATAAAAAGTTTATTTTAATCTTAAAATAAAAGGTTTATTTTAATTTTAAAATTAGATTTCATGCTAACTAATTAGAGTTGGAATTGAATTCCATGATAACTAATTGGAGTTGAAATTGGATTCCATATTTTCTTAAATAAAGGAGTTTATTTAGATATGAAATAAGATTTCATATTATTCAAAATAAAAGAGTTTATTTGTGAATAGGAAAGAGAATCCTAATTTTCTTAAATAAAGGAGTTTATTTATATATGAAATAAGATTTCATATTATTCAAAATAAAGGAGTTTATTTGTGAATAGGAAAGAGAATCCGTATTTCCTTAAATAAAGGAGTTTATTTAGATATAGAATAGGATTTCATATTATTCAAAATGAAGGAGTTTATTTGTGAATAGAAAAAAGAATCCGGGTTTTCTTTAATAAAGTTTTTTTTTACCATGGAATTGGATTCCATAATTAATTGAAATAAAAGAGTTTATTTTGATTAAAGATTTTGAGTAAAATAAAATAGTTTATTTTATTCAAAATTGGATAAATTAAAATAAAATAGTTTTATTTTGATTTAAATTTGGATTAAAATAAAAGAGTTTATTTTGATTCAAAATTAGATTTTTTACTAATTAAATTTGTCAATTAAATGATATCAATATATATATTAAATGTTTATTATTCATGATATGAATGTTATTTATTGATGCATATGGTGATGTGTATGATAATAAATGTGATTGATTATGGACTATTGACCAATGTGATTGAATTTTATTTTAGTTGGACGCATGAATGTATGAGTTTATTAAATGGGGTCTGTGTACCTCGTCTTCTCTAATTTTTCTTAATGTAAATTATATTTCCCTCCTATGTACTTCCCCTTGACTGCTGATCAAGGTTTTTATTTATTTTAAATAGTTTTGTAATAGGAATACCCAGAATTAATTTTGAAAAATTGGAGATCAAGGGGCAAGGAGCGTTTGAAGACCCGTTTGTAATGGAGCCCGGGTTTAAATGTAATAGTTATATTTAAATATTAATTCTTGCACCCCTAGGGTTTGACCTTTTAGTTCACTTGGTGGCTCTAGTGAACCAAACTAGAATAAAAGTTCATAATCAATCCGGATAAAATATAATATTCAATATATGTATGCTAGTATTATATATATATATATATATATATATATATATATATATATATATATATATTATGCAAACATGCTTCGCATGTTAATTAATATGACGCGTATTTTATATATATATATATATATATATATATATATATATATATATATATATGTGTGTGTGTGTGTGTGTGTGTGTGTGTGCACGCACGCTAAACAAGATGAGACAAATTAATAACAAACCCCTCAAATATTTTATATTAAGTTGTAACGTTCAAAGATATTTGGAATATCGAACGTCGCCTTCTAACATGATAGAAACAATAGAGTATTGAATATTTAATATGAGTTTGTTGTGCACACACAAGACAAATATTAAATATATAAGATATTGTTTTTATTACATATGATGTTTATAAGGAATTGAACATTACTGCTTTGTTGTGCACAAACAAGGGCTGTAGTTTTCTCTTCACTTATATGGAAATGATGGGTCTAACTTAATTTAAATCATTTTAGTTCGGATGTGCAGACATTTAACCATTATAATTTAAGAGGCAAAATACAAAGATTTACATAGTTGATGTAATTGAAAAGAGTTGTCTGCCTATTTATTTATATATAGTTTGTTGTGCACACACAAGGCTATATACATTTGAAATGAGATCCTTATTCTCACTGGCAAATCTTTAATTAGATTTTGCCGAACTATATAAGTGAGGGTAATATAGTTTGATGAAAATAGTGAGAGATACCAATTTAAAACAAGACCTAATTTATTTTGGTAATTAATAAAAGAATGTATGCTAAAATATTGTTAATTACAAATTTATTTACAGAATTTTACAATGTCTAAATTACTATCACTGCGAAACATATTAAATGCTAAATTAACCAGACCGAATTAAACAGATTGGTTAAGGAATTTGAGAATAGTTCTCATGGCTGAAAAGCTATCTTATGTCCTTAATACGTCTTTCCTGTAATGGTTGCAGACAATGCCTCTGAGGAAAAAATTGCTACTTTTAAAAAGTGGCAAGATGATGCACAGTTGGCTCAATGTATAATGCTTGTATCCATGAGTAACAAGCTTCAGCGTTAGCCTGAAACTATGGATACTCCTACTATATTCCTGCAGATCAAGTAGTTGATGGTGAGGAAAGTAGGACTGATAGATATCATATATCTAAAGATCTCTTCCGATCTAGAATGACCGATGACACTACAGTACAGATAAAAGTCATTAACATAATCAATTTGATTGATCAATTAGGACAACTGGTTTTGTCATAGATGGAGAGTTGAGCTAAGATTTGATCTTGCAGTCACTCCCGGACTCCTTTCACAATTTTTGTGAATTTTTTATATGAACAAGCTAGATATCAGCCTCGCTGATTTGCTTAACATGTTGAAAAATATTGAGAGTCACTTTCCAACCAAGAAAGACCTAGTCTTACTAGTAGGGGCCAAAGGATCTTTTAAAAAGAAGAACGATTCAAAGAAGGTAAATAGAAAGGCAAAAACAAAAGATAATAAGAACAAAACTGATACGGATATCAAAGGAGTTTGTTTCCACTATAATAAGCTTAGACACTGGAAAGAAACTGCAAGAAGCATTTTGGAGAGGCTAACCAGAAGAAGCTTAGTGAAGTTTCGGTTACAAATACAATTTTGTTCATGATTTAAAATAAATTTTTCTTTAAGTCAAGTTTCTACTTGGGTATTGGATATCGACTTTGGTTATCATAAATATAGATTTATGAAGAGACCAAGCAGAAGTAGAAAGCTAAATAAATATAAGTAATCCTATGTGTGAGAAATGAAGCAAAGGTTGCCACATTAGCCATAGAAACTTATAGTTTAGCAATGCCTACAGGCAAATCTATTAAGTCAATAAGTTGTTATTGTATTCCAGTTCTTGTTAGAAATATTATTTCTATTTTATTGTTGGACAATAAAATCTTCGGTATTATATTTAAGAACAATTGTTGTTCTATTTATAATAATAATGTTTCGTATAGAACAAAAATATTGCTTAATGGATTTTGTGTACTTGACTTACGTGTAAATATATTTTTCAAATTGAACAAACTAGTATAAGAAAAGGAGATGATCATTCAACGAGTTGAATATGTGTATTTATTGAAATACATGTATGAATTATTTGAAAGGTTCAAAGAATTCAGAAGTGAAACAAATTGGCAAAGTATTAAGATTATTTGATTAGATCAAGGAATAAATACTTGTGCAATAAGTTTCTAGATCATCTCAAATGGTTTTCTTGTAATGGACTCCTCTTGATACAAAATAATTGATTGATGTATCTGAAAGGAAAAATCATACCTTGTTGGACATGGTACGGTCCATAATGATTTTACCGACATTCCAGTATATCCTTCTGGGATAATATCATAGAAATGGTTGCATATCTACGAAAAGGTAACCTTAAAATCCGGCCCCAAGACTCCATAAAAGTTATAGACAGAGAGGATTCCTAATCTTAGGTATGTTAAGATAAGGGGTTGTCCAACTTATGTGAAAAGGTTTCAAAGGATAAGCTTGGGACAAAATTTGACATGTACAGATTTGTGGAACATCCTAAAGTAAATTTAGGGTATATGTTCTATAATCCTACTTAGCAATAGGTGTTTGTTGCGAAACACGCTACCTTCTAATATAAAGGTGTTTATCATTGAAGGGGCTAGTGGGAGGATAATAGATCTTGAAGAGTTCAAGAACCATAAAACACTATAAGTCAAATAAGAGGAACCTGTAGATAGACCTATTGTACCACAATCAAATCGTAAATCTGGAATAGTACCAAAGATACCTGGGAGGTATGGATTCATCATGGATGATGATGATGAGGTACGCATCATAGAAGATGATGATCCAGTTACATACGATGAGGGAAGAGTTGTAGACACTCAGAGAAATGGATTGAAGCAAGTTTCTCAAATATAGAACATTCATTTTGATGAGACATTCAAAATAGTTTGATTTTATCAAAAACAAGAATGAACCTAGTGTGTACAAAAGGGTCAGTGGGAGCGTCGTGACATTCCTAGTATTATATGTTGATATACTACGGATAAGAAATGACATACCAATGCTACAATCAGTAAAGATAAAGTTGTCTAAATATTCCTCCATGAATGATTTGGGAAGAGTATCTTAATTGGGGATACAAATCTATATAGATAGATTTAAAATGATGCTTAGCTTAACCCAAAGAACGTATATTCATTTGATGTTAAAGTCGTTTAACATGGCAAACTCCATGGGATGTCTCATGTTGATGAGCCCTGGAGTGTATCTCTCTTAATAGTCCCCAAAGACTCCTAAAAGAGAGATCGCATGAGTAACTATTATGTATGCAATGAAATATACGAGACCTGATGTTGATCAGTTATATTCTAGAGAAGTTCACTGTGAGTCAGTGAAAAACATCTTAAAGTACTTAACGGATACTAAGGATGTGATCATATTCATGGTGGGTCTAAATTAAAACTAGAGGGCTTAACAGAATAAAGTTTTTCAGACAGACCAAGACGACAGAAAATCCACTTTAAGGTAAAGTGTTACCATGAACGGTGGTGCAGTGAATTGGAAAGGTTCCAAACAGCAAAAAGTTGTTGGTTTAGTGATAAAGACAAAGTATATAGCTGTAAATGAAGCTGCAAGTTGATTGTTTGGATAGAAGTTCATTACAGAACTAGGAATAGTTCCTAAGTCTCATCTTGGATCTAAACATGTGTTGTGGCACTTTCATTTGATTATAGGAATCATTGAAAGATGGGAAATCACTATAGAGATAGTGGACTCTCAAGAACAACATTATATATCCATTAACTAAAGCTTATCCAATAGCGGGAAAATCGTCACTTAGAGAAGAATGGTATGAGATACCATGGCGATTGGCTTTAGTGCAAGTGGGAGATTGAAAGTAGTATGCACACAAGCCAATCATGTTTGATGATAAAGCATATACTTTGTAACAATCTTATTCATTTATTAATAAAAAGTATTAATTTATTAAAGGCTTTTAATTGTCTACATGATGCTGTTTTATAATATGTGATAAACCCATAGTTTTAAGCAATGCTTTTAGAATAATGATGATGATCATTCTAATGAGATCTAAATTCTTATAAAGCTTAAAACTAAAATAGTTCCCAATCGTTAGATTACTAAATTGGGGATTGGTGAATCCGGATAGATTGGTACATACGTTACTTGCTCATTGGACGAGGATGATTGATCTCATGATCATTTGTGTGGAGACACTAAAGCAAGTATGTAGGTGCTTATTAGAGAATAAGTTCACTGAACGGGGCTCGCTAAAGAATACCTAATGGAGTTTACTTGCTTGTTAATAGGAATTCCTGTAGTGATAGTAGTACAAGTGATCCTTGGACTTGAGATCATCATATTATCTTGTATATGATGAGTTATACTTTGACTTATTCCTTAAGACCCTTAGGGTATATCAAAGGGTATGCTTGGGTAAAATAAGTTGTATATGGAGATAATGTATGATCAATAAAGAGTCTACTACTTCTAGTAAAAGAAGAGAAATGTCATATGTGATTCGATAAATGACAACCCAATAGTCCTTGGCCAAGGCAAAATAAAATTAGAAAGGAGTTTCTAATTTTCATTATTTGGTGTTGTGCATTTAAGAGTCGAAATACGTATAATTAAATAAAATAAGACTTGACGGTAATTCCATGTCTTATATTTAATTGAGACATTGTATGGTGGAAGGATTGAATTGTACGGTAACTATTAACTCAAAGGTTCTTTTATGGTTAATATTGAAATCTATATTATCTGGAAAGTCGTTAATCGCTAGGGAGGCTTATCCCTATTGTAGAATAAATATTATTTATTTAAATAAATTAATAGTTTAATTTATTTATTTAAATAAGATTATAATTGTTCTAATTGATTTATTCACAACCGGTTTAATATGGAGAACCTAAAGGGTCACACCATAAAAGGACGAATAATTATTTAAGAAGTTAATGGCATAATCGTAATAATAAGTTAAGTATATTTAATTTAATCTATGGTGATAGAATAAATTAAATAGCTTAATATTTATTATTTAATATTTTAGAAATGTTAAATATAAATTAATAAGAGGAGTCTTATTATTATTATTACTATTATTATTATATAATTTCTATAGGAGTTTGGGAATTAATTAATAAAAGTACTCTCATTTATTCCTAATAAGATTAGGAACCTAATTAATTAAAGCAGTTTAATTAATTAAAATAAAAACCCAATTGCTTAATTGTTAAGGAGGGTTGCCTACATCTATAAGTCAGAGAAGCCTTATTATGGGTGTGTAGTTGTTGTTAACTTTTTAACAACATACGTAATTCCAATAGTTGGGAGAGTACGCTCATTTTTTATAGAGATAAAAAACTAGAGTTTTGCCAAACACTCATCTTCTTGAATTTTTGTTCTTCCTTGGTGGATAACCTCTAGAGGCCAAACACTTGGGTGACTAACGTTGATCAAATGAAGGAACCAAACCCGGTGGATTCAAGTTGAATGCGAAAAGGATTGGAGGTGAACTTGTTCATGAGGAAGCTCGAATCTTCAAGGGTATGATTCTTGTTCTTTTTTTTTCATTTAATTAATAATTGCGCATAAAGGGTGATCCGGGTATATGGTTTGTAAAATTTTAAAACTCTAATTATCACGTTTCCGCTTTATTTGTGCAATTTGATTGCGTCCATGAATATTATATACCTAACAGTAACAACTAGGTCGTTATTTATAAAAACTCAAACTTGTCGTTTTCTTCATCCGACCGTTTTTCGTTATGGGGCCAACAAATGGTTGCGCCTTCGTACGAATATTCCCCGACAACAAGAATATTCCACGACCAAACGAATATTCCCCGACAAAAAATGAATATTTTATAATCACTTGCTTATTTTACAAAATTTGCACATTTCACCCATAACCAAAGCATTATGTCAATTTAACACCTTATTATTCACAATAATAAATAGAGGAAATTTGATTTTATTTATAATAAGTTGGGGTCTTACAACCTCCCATTCTTATAAAATTTCGTCCTCGAAATTGACGTACGTACCTGGTGTTTCAAAAAGGTGAGAATACCTCACTTTCATTTCTGATTCTAACTCCCAGATCATTTCTTCAATAGCATGCTTTCTCCACAAAACCTTAACTTGTGGTATAACCTTCGTGCGTAGGACATGCTCTTTCCTATCCAAGATCTTAACAGGTACCTCCTCGTACGTTAAATCTTCGGCTATCTCGTCTGGTTCTAAGTCAATAATGTGGTTCAGATATTTCATATATTTACGAAGCATAGATATGTAAAAAATATTATGAACACGAGACATGCTTGGAGGTAATGCGAGTCTATAGGCCACATTTCCTATTCAGTTAAGAATCTCAAATGGACCAACAAATCGTGGATTGAGCTTTCCTCTCTTCCCAAATCTTGTGACTCCCTTTGCAAGACCCCAACTTATTATAAATAAAATTTAATTTCCTCTATTTATTATTTTGAAAGAGTAAGGGTTGATTTGATTAATGTGGTTAGTTATGGGTAAAATGCGCAAATATTTTTAATAAGCAAGTGGTTATAAAATATTCATTTTTATTGGAGAATATTCGTTTGGTCATGGAATATTCTTATTGTCGGGGAATATTCGTACGACGGCGCAGCCTTGTGTGGGCCCATAACGGAAAGCGATTGGATGAAAAAAACGACATGTATAAGTTATTTATAAATAACGGCATAGTTGTTACCGTTAATACTGTTGGAATACCCTGTGGTTAAAGCACAATAATATGCGTTGTTGCACAGTAGCACACGGTATTGCACCAATTATTGATTCTTACGTAAGAAGACACTACTCAATAATTGTTACAATAATTACTGTTCAGTATTTTATTTTATTGATTCAATAATTGTTGCGTTGATATTTTATATTACCGTTGTTTCAATAATTGTCACTACACAGTATTTTCTATTATCGAAGTAATAATTCGTATTATCTGAATAATATTATTAGATAACATTATTGGCAAAGTCTAGAAAGTTCTGTCTAAGGAGAGGTTTGGTCACCTAATTGCATGCCCGTAAGGAGAAATCCTTATTGGAAAGCCCCCTCTTTCCTAGGAACTGCCTGGTTGTCAGTATTGTGATTCTGTAATATTGTTTGTGAATAATTAATTATTGATTTATATGATGAGGAAAATATTCATTTTATGTGGATATAGATGGAGAAAATTTTTAAAATGTCAATTTCTGTTTGGAATTTGGAAAAATTTTCTTCTGCAAAGTTGTAGATAATGAAATTTCCTATGAAAAATACATAAGTTTTGAATTTTTCTGACAAAAGGTCTATTTATTATGAATTATTGAAGTTCTGAAATAATTGATTTTTAGAAGTTTTAATTATTTTTATTAATAAAAACGTTTTTTACATTTTGTGGGCATCATTAACATGTGCTAGGGGCTGAATTCAGTTGGCAAAAGTGTGCGTAAGAATTTGGTTAATAAATATTATTAATTTATTAATTTTTTTACTTTTGTGTTCTAAGCAATTTCCTATAAATAGGGTGCTCATGTTAGAATTGAAGATCACACCAAAAACTAAAGTTTTATCTCTCTTTCTCTCTCGATATATTGAGCGTATTCTTGTGAGTATTTTGATACTTTGAGTGTTTTTATACGGTGCAAGTTCCCTTCAGCACTATATTTAATATTCCAGCCAGAAGTACTATTCTTTCGAGGTAAGGGATGTTATTTTCTTCTTAAATGATATTATTTTCTTCAATATCATTTGCCGAAATATTGGTTTGAACTTTTTATCAAATTTGGAATTTTTTGTGTCGGAGGTAATATTCACGTATACGGCACTATTCACGAATACGACACTATTTACAGAAAAATTAAATTTTAATTTTTCGTCCAAAATATCTATTATGGATACTAGCTTTGATTGTATCCATATTTTTTATCATTCTTGAATTTTACTCGACTATGATTATTTATGAGGTATTTTTGGACATGGAATAGCTGAAATACGAATTCTTAATATTTATTCTTTTGTTTCACTAGGTTCGTTTTCTTGAAAATATTTTTCATCCTCAGTCTTAAATGATGATATTACTGAATATCTTTGGAGTGTAGTGCAAAGATGAATGATTTCTGATGAATATCTTTGGCCCGTAGTGCAAAGATGAACAGGTGTTTAGATGAACATGACTAACTGATGAATATCTTTGGCCTGTAGTGCAAAGATGAATATTTGATTCTAGATATATATTGATTGATGTTACAGTGATAAAATATCGACGATAAACTTTTAAATTCATATATAGAAGATAGTAGATTTCATTCTATACCTAACTCTTCTATTGAATTATTATTTCTGCTGCGAATATTGATCTGAAACTTGTTGTCTATTGTATTTTATCAAATGTTTCCCTATTGAAGACTAACGATAATTTGTTCTATATTATCTTAGTCATAATATTCTTTACTGGGCTAGTTGAGCTCGCCCTTTTCCTTTTTGTTCCATTTTTCTTCTCCGGAGGCGAGAATGTAGTGAGTACTAGTCGGGGTATAGAATGAAGGTTCTAGAAAGTCGTTTTAGCAGTCCTCACCATTTTTGTAAAATAATGTATCAATAATTATAATGAGAACTTATTTAGGTATGAATATTGTCTAGATGGCAATATTTGTATTTAAACTCACAGTTTTTATGTTGTATCAATAAAGTTGTAGTTGTTTATGTACCATGTATTTTGACGACTCAGAATGGGTGTTGTATACCTATTTTGGGGGTGTCACAGTTGGTATCAGAGCTTAGAGATATGATCTCTGGCGGAGATCGGGGAATAGAACTAGGAGGGGAAAAACGAGTAAATCCTTCGCTAGTGTGTCCTACCTAACTTATTTGTTGGTCGGTCATAATATAGGGGTACTATGTGATTTGTTAATTTGTTTAATTAACCCTTGTTTTATGGTAGTATTTAAGAATGGTAACTGAGAATGTTAACAGTAGAGTAAATGAAACCGTGGAGACGCCTGTACTCACTAACGAGGAGAACGTGCAACAGGCTGGCAATGTTCCTCCTGTGAACAACATCACTGAGCAGATGATGAGCGATGGGATATTTAGAAGCTTTTTGCAGTTCATGCAAAATTAGACGAGGGAGACTCGTGTTCAAAATACAGGAGGAAATGATAACAATTCACGGTTTGTCACAGCCAAGCAGTTCAAGGAGTTGGGACCACCAGAATTCTGGGGAAAGCCGGATCCGATTAAGGCGAAGACGTGGGTCAAATAAATTACCAAGATATTTGATGTCTTGGGATGAACAGAGGAACAGAAGGTTCCATTCGCCACCTTTATGTTCCATAATGAGGCAGATTACTGGTGAGAATCTGTGAAGCGTACCCAACCAGCCGTGTAACACCCCAGTCCCATATCGAAAGATAGGGGGAAAATCTGTCTGTATATGAGGAATTAAGTAACTACCAATAGTACCTTCAAGTCATGACCTTTTGGGAGCCTGTGGTGGGCTAGATGACCCAAAGAAGATACTATTGGGCCAGTGGTTTGAGGCCTTATTTGGATGGATTTGATTCGATTCGGACTTGGGATTTGACCCAAGATTTGTTCCGGACTCGGGATTTGACCCGGGTTGTTTCATATGGTATCAGAGCCGACTCTCGAAAGCTCGGGTCGGGTCATCCGATCGAGTTGCCGGAGGTGGGGACACGAAGGCTGGTGGTATTATCCCACAATGGAGAGATGAAGGTCCGGAGGTGGGGACACGAAGCCAGCCGGTATTATCCCACAATGGCTAGAGAGGCAAAGATCTTTGGGCCGTGTGTGTGATCGGTTCTGACGGGGACGTCAGAAATTTAAGTGGGGGAGTTTGTAACACCCCAGTCCCATATCGAAAGATAGGGGGAAAATCTGTCTGTATATGAGGAATTAAGTAACTACCAATAGTACCTTCAAGTCATGACCTTTTGGGAGCCTGTGGTGGGCTAGATGACCCAAAGAAGATACTATTGGGCCAGTGGTTTGAGGCCTTATTTGGATGGATTTGATTCGATTCGGACTTGGGATTTGACCCAAGATTTGTTCCGGACTCGGGATTTGACCCGGGTTGTTTCAAGCCGCACTTAGCATGTCTTGGGAAACATTTCAGAAACTGTTCAATGACAAGTACTTTCCTGAAAGTATTCGTCATATGAAGGAGGTAGAGTTTATTAGACTGGAGCAGAATAACATGACGGTGTCCCAATACGAGGAGAAGTTTGCAGAGTTGTCCAGGTTTGCACCTCATTTAGTGGAGAATGAGGAACGTATGACGTGGATGTTTCGAAGAGGTTTGAAACCTGGCATACGTCAATATCTCATTTCACATAAATTTTCTCTCTATTCAGATGTTGTCAACAGGGCTCAATTATTAGAGCGAGATAACGAGTACGTTCAACCGAGGGACCACAACCAAGATCATACCAGTGACAGCAGTCATCAGAACAACGATAACCAACGGAAAAAGAAAAATATGGACAAGAGCGGCAACCACTCTGGTGGTAATCATGGCCATGAGAATAGAAGAACCGAGTCGGGAGGAGATTTTAAAAAGAGGAGATTCAACAATGACAATACGAAGACGTCAGCACTAGCAGCAACTGGTTCCAAGGGAGGAGAACGACCACCGGTCATATGCTATAAGTGCGAAAAAGAAGGACATATCAGCCCAAACTGTCCACAACAGTTTAAGGTATGTTATAATTGTGGAATGGAAGGACATATCGCTCGAGATTGCACTGTAGCGAAACTAATTCCAGCAGGGATGGTGACTCAAAAGGCTGTCCTAGAAAAGTCAAAGCCAACGGTTCCTGGAAGAGAGTTTGTCGTGACTGGTCAACATGTGAGGAACCCAAATGAGGTGATCACGGGTAAGATAATCATAAATTCATGCGAAGTTTATACCTTACTAGATACCGGTGCTACCCATTCATTTATTTCTCCTGCTTGTGCTCAACGTTTAAACTTGACTCCGGATAAATTAGACTTTGATTTATCTGTAGAGACTCCGTTAGGAGAAACTTTCATTACATCCACTGTTTATAAATCTTATTTGATCTAACTTGGCACCATCACATTATCTGTTAACCTTATCTCTTTAAAGATACTTCCATTTGACGTGATTTTAGGGATTGATTGGTTAACTACTCATCATGCCAAAATTAATTGTTTTCGTAAGGTTGTTAGTTTTCATATTCCTAACCAACCTGTTGTGCAAATTCAAGCAACTAAGCCATTAAAATCAATCACTGTTATATTAAGTCATAAAGCTATTCATTTATTAAAAAACGGATGTCAAGCTTTCTTAGCCCATGTTATGGATTTGAATAAAGACACGTAATATTTGAATAATATTCATGTTGTTATTGACTTTCCTGACGTATTTCCTGAAGAACTTCCCGATCTACCCCCAGAACATGAAGTAGAATTCTTTATTGATCTTGAACCGGATACAAAGCCCATTTCTAAAACCCCATATCGAATGGCTCCTATTGAACTTCAGGAGTTAAAGGTCCAACTACAGGATTGTTGGACATCGGTTTCATTCGTCCTAGTACATCTCCTTGGGGCGCTCCTATTTTATTCATAAAGAAGAAAGAAGGGAGTATGCGAATTTGTATCGACAACCGGGAATTAAACCATGTCACTATCAAGAATAGGTATCCGCTACCTCGTATTGATGACCTGTTTGACCAGTTACAAGGAGCACAATTCTTTTTAAAAATCGATCTTCATTCTCGATATCATTAGCTGAAGATTAGAACTGAGGATATTCCAAAGACTGCCTTTAGAACTCGGTACGGGCATTATGAATTCTTAGTCATGTCTTTTGGATTGACTAATGCTCCTACGACTTTCATGGCTATGATGAACCGAGTATTCAAGAAATATTTGGATCAGTTCGTTGTTGTCTTTATTAATGACATCCTCATATATTCTAAAAGTCGTGAAGATCATGAGCACCATTTGAAGTTGGTACTCCAAAGGCTTCGTGAAAACAAGTTATATGCCAAGTTAAAGAAATTCGAGTCCTGGCTTGAGGAAGTAGCATTCCTTGGGCACGTGGTGTCAAGACATGGAGCATCTGTTGACCTAGCAAAGATTGAAGCAATACAAAGTTGGGAACAACCGAAGTCGGTGACTGAAGTACGTAGCTTTCTGGGCTTAGCTGGTTATTATCGGAGATTCGTGGAAAGATTTTCTCGAATCGCTACTCCATTAACTCAGCTGACTCAGAAATATATCAAATTCGTATGGAGCGAGGAATGCGAGAAGAGTTTCCAAGAGCTTAAGAGGAGACTCATTTCGGCACCTATTTTGACCATACCATTTGGTTCGGATGGATTTGTTATCTACAGTGACGATTCAGGCAAAGGGCTAGGATGTGTTCTCATGCAACGTGGGAAAGTTATAGACTATGCCTCACGACAACTTAAAGAATATAAGATGAATTATCCTACTCATGATCTAGAGTTGGCAGCAGTCGTTTTTGCGCTAAAAATCTGGAGGCACTATCTATATGGGGAGAAATTGGAGATATATTCAGACCATAAAAGCCTCAAATATTTCTTCACCCAAAAAGAAATCAACATGCGGCAACGACATTGGCTCGAGCTGTTGAAAGACTACGACCATACCATTCAATACCATCCTGGAAAAGCGAACGTGGTAGCCGACACATTGAGTAGAAGATCATACGCGGGAACGAGTGCGATGTTGTCAACACAAAGGCCCATTTGGTGTGATTTATAAAAGATGAAGATAGAATTCAAGACTTTGGGGACCCATGCAATGATATCAAGTATACATATAGAACCAATTTTAATCAAAAAAGTTAAAGTTGCTCAAGCCACAGACCCGAAGCTGATGCGTATGAAGAAGAAAGTACAAGAAGGTGCTATTCCAGAAGCAAGAATCGATGAAGAAGGAATACTTTGAGTCCACTCCAGACTTTGTGTTCCTAATGATTGTGATTTAAATTACAAGATCATGATGGAGGTACACAATACACCATTTGTAATCCATCCTGGAAGTACCAAAATGTATCGTGATCTTCGACATACATTTTGGTGGAACAATACGAAAAGAGAGATTGCAAAGTTTATCTCGAGGTGTTTAACTTGTCAACGTGTAAAGGCGGAGAATCAAGTGCCTAAGGTCTCATTGCAACCACTTGAGATTCCGAAATGGAAGTGAGAGCACATTACCATGGATTGTGTTACGGGTCTTCCCACGATTTCTCAAGGCATAAATGTTATTTAGGTTATTGTTGATAGATTAACTAAGTCTGCTCATTTATTGCCGATATGGGAGACTTATTCCCTTGAAGGTCTTGCTCGTATATATGTAGATGTGAATGTGAGATTGCATGGTATGCCAGTATCCATAGTTTTGGATCGTGACCCAAGATTCACTTCAAGATTTTGGGTTAGCTTGCAAAAAGCTATGGGCACGGATTTACGATTCAGTTCGGTATACCATCCTCAAACGGACGGGAAATCAGAGAGGACTATTCAAACTCTTGAAGATCTATTAAGACTCTGTGTCCTAGACTTCAAAGGCAGTTGGGATAAGTATTTATCATTGGTGGAGTTCTCCTACAACAACAGTTATCAGGCAAGTATAGGTGTGGCTCCATTCAAATCATTATATGGATGAAAGTGTCGCTCTCCAATATGTTGGGATGAGGTGGGTGAAATAACATTTTTGGGACCCAAGTTGGTACGTATGACTACAGAAAATATCCAAATGATTCGATAACGTATACAAACGGTACAGGATCGACAAAAGAGTTACGCGGATCTTCATCGAAAGGACGTGGAATTTAGTATTGGGGATCATGTATTGTTGCGTGTTGCTCCATAGAAGGGAGTTACAAGATTTGGGAAGAGAGAAAAGCTCAATCCACGATTGGTCCATTTCAGATTCTTGATCGAGTAGGAAATGTGGCCTATAGACTCGCGTTACCTCCAAGTATCTCTCGTGTTCATAATGTTTTTCATATATCTGTGCTACGTAAATATGTGAAAGACCTAAACCACGTTATTGAGTTAGAACCGAACGAGATAGCCGAAAACTTAATGTACGAAGAGGTACCTGTCAAGATCTTGGATAGAAAAGAGCATGTCTTACACACGAAGGTCATACCACAAGTTAAAGTTTTTTTGGAGAAACCATGCTATAGAGGAAATGACCTGGGAGTTGGAAACGAAAATGAAAGCGAGGTGCCCTCATCTTTTTGAAACACCAGGTACGTACGTCAATTTCGAGGATAAAATTTCATAAGGAGGGGAGGTTGTAAGAACCCAACTTATTATAAATAAAATTTAATTTCCTCTATTTATTATTTTGAAATAGTAAGGGTTGATTTGATTAATGTGTTTAGTTATGGATAAAATGTGCAAATATTTTAAATAAACAAGTGTTTATAAAATATTCATTTTTATCGGAGAATATTCGTTTGGTTGTAGAATATTCTTACTATCGGGGAATATTCGTACGACGGCGCAGCCTTGTGTGGGCCCCATAACGAAAAGCGATTGGATGAAAAAAATGACAAGTATAAGTTGTTTATAAATAATGACGTAGTTTTTACCGTTAATACTCTTGGAATACCTGGTGGTTAAAACACAGTAATACGCGTTGTTGCACAATAGCACACGGTATTGCACCAATTATTGATTCTTACGTAAGAATGCACTACTCAATAATTGTTACAGTAATTACTGTTCAGTATTTTAATTCATTGATTCAATAATTGTTGCGTTGATATTTTATACGGCACCATTCACAGAAAAATTAAATTTTCGTTTTTCATCCAAAATATCTATTATGGATACTAGCTTTGATTGTATCCATATTTTTGATCATTCTTGAATTTTACTCCACTATGATTATTTATGAGGCATTTTTGGACATGTAATAGCTGAGATACGAATCCTTAATGTTTATTCTTTTGTTTCACTGGGTTCATTTTCTTTAAAATATTTTTCATCATCCTCAGTCCTAAATGATGATATTACTGAATATCTTTGGTCTGTAGTGCAAAGATGAATGATTTCTAATGAATATCTTTGGCCCGTAGTGCAAAAATGAACTGGTGTTTAGATGAACATGACCAACTGATGAATATCTTTGGCCTGTAGTGCAAAGATGAATATTTGATTCCAAATATATATTGATTGATGTTACAGGAATAAAATATCGACAATAAACTTTTAAATTCATATATAGAAGATAGTAGATTTCATTCTCTACTTGCTCTTCTAATGAATTATTATTTCCGCTGCGAATATTGATCTGAAACTTGTTGTCTATTGTATTTTATCAAATTTTTCCCTGTTGAAGACTAACGATAATTTGTTCTATATTATCTTAGTCATAATATTCTTTACTGGGCTAGTTGAGCTCACCCTTTTCCTTTTTGTTCCATTTTTCTTCTCAGGAGGCGACTCAGAATGGGTGTTGTATACCTATTTTGGGGGTGTCACACCCTTCCATGGAGCGATACGTAACAATATATGATCCGCAATATTAAATTTCACGTCTTTTTGATGAAGATCCGTATAATTCTTTTGTCGATCCTGTGCCGTTTGTATACGTTGTCAAATCGTTTTGATCTTTTCTGTAGTTATACGTACCAATTCTGGTCCCAAAAATGTTGCTTCACCTACCTCGTCCCAGCATACTGGAGAACGACATTTTCGTCCATATAATGCTTCAAATGGATCCATGCCTATACTTGCTTGATAACTGTTGTTGTAGGAGAATTCCACCAGTGGTAGGTACTTATCCCAACTCCTTTTGAAATCTAGGACACCGAGTCTTAATAGATCTTCAAGAGTTTGAATAGTCCTCTCTGATTTTCCGTCCGTTTGAGGATGGTTTGCCAAACTGAATCGTAAATCCGTTCCTATAGCTTTCTGCAAGCTAACCCAAAATCGAGAAGTGAATCTTGGGTCACGATCCGAAACTATGGATACTAGCATGCCATGCAATCTCACAATCTCATCTACGTACATACAAGCAAGACGTTCAAAGGAATAAGTCTCTCGTATAGGCAAGAAATGGGCAGACTTAGTTAATATATCAACAATGACCCAAATCGCATTTATGCCTTGAGAAACCTTGGGAAGACCCATAACGAAATCCATAGTAATGTGTTCCCACTTCCATTTTAGAATCTCAAGTGGTTGCAATAGACCCTTTGGCACTTGATGCTCTGCCTTTAAACATTGACAAGTTAAACACCTCGAGATAAACTCCGCGATCTCTCTCTTCATATTGTTCCACCAAAATGTATGTCAAAGATCATGATACATTTTGGTACTACCAGGATGGATTGAAAACGATGTGTTGTGTGCCTCCATCATGATTCTATGCTTCAAGTCAGAATCGTTAGGAACACAAAGTCTGGAGTTGACTCGAAGTATTCCTTCTTCATCGATTCTTGCTTCTGGAATAACACCTTCTTGCACTTTCTTCTTCATACGCATCAGCTCCATATCTGTAGCTTGAGCAGTTTTAACTTTATCAATTAAAGTCAGTTCTACTCGTAAGCTAGATATCATTAGGTGGGTACTTGGAGCCTTTACCTCTATCTCCATCCTTTGAAAGTCATACAAAATGGACCTTTGTATTAACAACATTGCACTCGTACCCGCATATGATCTTCTACTCAATGCATCAACTACCATGTTTGCTTTTCCAAGATAATATTGGATGGTATGGTCATAATCTTTCAACAACTCGAGCCAACGTCGTTGCCGCATGTTGAGTTCCTTTTGGGTGAAGAAATATTTGAGGCTTTTATAATCTGTATAGATCTCCACTTTCTCCCCATACAGGTAGTGTCTCCAGATCTTCAATGCGAAAACGACTGCTGCCAACTCTAAATCATGAGTCGGATAATTCCTCTCATATTCTTTGAGTTGTCGTGAGGTGGGCTATGACTTTCCCATGTTGCATGAGAACACATCCTAACCCTTTGCTTGAAGCATCGTTATAGATAACAAATCCATCCGAACTAGGTGGTATTTTCAAAACAGGTGCCGAAATGAATCTCTTCTTGAGTTCTTGAAAACTCTTGTCACAATCCTCGTTCCAACCAAATTTTGTATCTTTACGAGTCAGCTGAGTTAACGGAGTAGCGATTCGAGAAAATCCTTCCACGAATCTCCGATAGTAACTAGCTAAGCCCAGAAAGCTACGTACTTCGGTCACCGACTTTGGTTGCTCCCAACTTTGTATTGCTTCAATCTTCACCGGGTCGACAGATACTCCATGTTTTGACACTACGTGCCCAAGGAATGCTACTTCCTCAAGCCAGAACTCACATTTCTTTAACTTGGCATATAGCTTGTTATCACGAAGCCTTTGCAGTACCAGCTTCAAATGGTGCTCATGATCTTCACGGCTTTTGGAATAGATGAGGATGTCATCAATAAAGACAACAACGAATTGATCCAAATATTCTTTGAACACACGGTTCATCATATCCATAAAAGCAATAAGAGCATTAGTCAATCCAAAAGACATGACTAAGAATTCATAATGCCCGTACCGAGTTCTGAAGGCAGTCTTTGGAATATCCTCAGTTGTAATCTTCAGCTGATGATATCCAGAACGAATATCTATCTTTGAAAAGAATTGTGATCTTTGCAACTAGTCGAACAAGTCATCAATGCGAGGTACCGGATACCTATTCTTGATGGTGACATGGTTCAATTCTCGGTAGTCAATACAAAGTCACATACTCCTGTCTTTCTTCTTTACGAATAACACAGGAGCACCTTTAACTCCTGAAGTTCAATAGGAGCCATTCGATATGGGGTTTTAGAAATGGTCTTTGTACCCAGTTCAAGGTCAATAAAGAATTCAACTTCACGTTCTGGGGGTAGACCGGGAAGTTCTTCAGAAAATACGTCAGGAAATTCATTAACAATAGAAATATTATTCAAATCTGACGTATTTTTGTTCAAGTCCATGACATGGGCTAAGAAAGCTTGACATCCATTTTTTAATAAATGAATAGCTTTATGGCTTGATATGGCAGTGATTGAATTTAGTGGTTTGGTTGTTTGAATTCGCATAATAGGTTGGTTAGGAATATGAAAACTAACAACCTTACGAAAACAATCAATTTTAGCATGATGCATGGTTAACCAATCAATCCCTAAAATCACATCAAATGCAAGAATTTTCAACGAAATAAGATTTGCAGGTAATGTGATGGTACCAACTTGAATCAAGCAAGATTTAAAAACAATAGATGTAATGAAAGTTTCTCCTAACGGAGTCTCAACAGATAAGTCAAGGTCTAATTTCTCCAGAGTCAAGTTTAAACGTTGAGCACAAGCAGGAGAGATAAAAGAATGGGTAGAACCGGTATCTAATAAGGTATAAACTTCGCAAGAGTTTATGATTAACTTACTCGTGATCACCTCGTTTGGGTTCCTCGCATTTTGGGCAGTCATGACAAACGCCCTTCCAGGAACCACCGACTTTGACTTGTCTGGGATAGACTTTGGAGTCACTATCCTCATTGAACTTGGTTTTGCAACTCGACAATCTCTAGCTATATGACCTTCCTTTCCACAGTTATAACAGACCTTGGATTGTTGTGGGCAGTTTGGGCTGATGTGTCCCTCTTTCCCGCATTTATAACAAACGACCGGTGCTCGTTCTCCTCCCCTAGAAACAGTTGATGTTTGTGCTGACGTCTTCACGTTATCATTATTGTACCTTCTCGTCTTGAAATCTACTCCCGACTCGCTTCTTCTATTTTTATGGCCACGATTACCACCAGTGTGGTTACCGCTTTTGTCCGAATGTTTTTCTCCCCGTTGGTTGGCATTGCTCCGATGACCGCTGCCACCGGTATGACATTATTTGTGGTCCCTCAGTTGAACATACTCATTAATTCGCTCTAATAATTGAGCCCTATTTACAACATCTGAATATAAAAAAAATTTATGAGAGATAAGATATTGCCGAATCTCGGGTTTTAGACCTCTCAGAAACATCTGCGTCATTCGTTCCTCATTCTCTACCAAATGAGGTGCAAACCTAGATAACTCTGCGAACTTCGCCTCATACTGGGACACCATCATGTTGTTTTGTTCCAGTCTGATAAACTCTACCTCCTTCATATGATGAATACTTTCAGGAAATTACTTATCATTAAACAGATTCTGAAACGTTTTCCAAGACATGTTGAATGCGGCAGGCTGGGTACGCTTCACAGACTCCCACTAGTAGTCTACCTCACCACGGAACATAAAGGTGGCGAAAGGAACCTTCTGTTCCTCCGTGCATCCCAGGACATCGAATATCTTGGTAATTTGCTTGACCAACATTTCTGCCTTAATCGGATCCGGTTTTCCCACAAATTTTGGTGGTTCCAACTTCTTGAACTGCTTGGTTGTGACAAGCCGCGCATTGCTATCATTTCCACCCGTATTTTGTGCACGAGTCTCCCTCGTCTGATTTTGCATGAACTGCAAAAAGCTTCTAAACATCCCATCATTCATCATTTGTTCGGTAGTATTGTTTACAGGAGGAATATTTCCTTCATGTTGCACGTTCCCCTCGGTGGTGATTAAAAGTGTCTCCACGGTCTGATTCACTCCATTGTTAATATTTCCAGCTGCCATTCTCAAATACTGCCACAAAACAAAGGTTAATTGGCATGTCATATATTATCCCTATACTCTGACCGACCAAATAAACTTAGTCAAGTCATACTAGTGAAGGAATTCCTCGTCTCTCCCCTTTTAGTTCTTGTCTCACATCTCAGCCAGGGATCATATCCTTAAGCTTTGATACCAACTGTGATGCTTCCAAAATAGGTATACATCACCCATTATGAGTCGCCAAATACATGATACAGAAAAAAATACAACTTCAGTAATACAATTGTCGTGCAAAATATGACAACACATATAGGTTGAGTTTGAATACAACTATTGTCTAATAGAGAGTATACAAACTCAAAAGGAGTCCTCATTACAATTATTAATACACTATTTTACAAAATAGTGAGGACTACTAATACAACTATCCTGAACCATCACTTCATACCCCGACTAGTTCCTGCTATGTTCTCACCTCCTGAGAAGAAAAATGGAACAAAAAGGAAAAGGGTGAGCTCAACTAGCCCAGTAAAGAATATTATGACTAAGATAATATACAACAATTTATCATTAGTCTTCAACAAGGAAAAATCTGATAAAATATAATAGACAATAAGTTTTAGATCAACAACTGCAGCGGAACAACAATCCATTAGAAGAGTCAAGTAAAGAAAGAATTCTACTATCTTCTAAGATTTAAAAGTCCATCATCAATATTTTATTCCTGTAACAGCAATCAATATACATCTTGAATCAAATATTCATCTTTGCATTACAGGCCAAAGATATTTATTTATATCATCAGTTGGTCATGTTCATCTCAACACCTGTTCATCTTTGCACTACGGGCCAAAGATATTCATTAGTTAATCATTCATCTTTGCACTACAGACCAAAGATATTTAGTAATATCATCATTTAGGACTGAGGATGATGAAAAATATCTTAAAGAAAATGAATCCAGTGAGATAAAAGATCAAAGATTAAGGATTCGTACTATAGTTTATCCAAGTTCAAAAATACCTTATAATAATCAATTGTGGAGCAAAATTCAAGAATAAAGATCAAAACATGGATACAATCAATGATAGTAACCATAATAGACATCTTGGACAAAAAGGAGAAAATTTATTTTTTTTCGGTGAATAATGACATATTCATAAATAGTGCCGTATACGTGAATAGTAACCCCGACACAAAAAGGTAGAAATTCCATAATAAAATCCATACCAATATTTCGGTATAATGATATTGAAAGAATCACATCATTAGGAAGAAAATAACATCCCTTACCTCAAAATAACAATACTTCTGATCAAAATATCGGTATAAGGCTGAAGGAAACTTGCACTGATGAATAACAACTCACAAAGTATCAAAATACTCACAAAATACGCTCGATAATATAAAGAGAAAAAGAGAGAAAACTTGTTTCTGGTATGATTTTCAATTCTAACTAAGCACCCTATTTATAGGAAAATGCATAGAACGCCATAGCAGACTAACCTGCTACCTGATGGCTTTACCTGTTACTATTCAAGCCCGCCACTTTTGAAAATAAATTCCAGCACATTTTATTTCTCAGCAACCAAAAGTGGGGCCCACCATATTTTTAATAAAAATATTTATTTCTAAAACTTCAATAATTCATAATAAATAACCGTTTTATCAGAAAAATTTGAATCTCATGTCTATTCCATAGAAATTAAATTCTCTACAACTTTGTAAGTTTACGTTTTTTCAAATGAAAAATAAAAAATGACTGAAATCTGCATAAGAACGATTTTTAAAACTTCCATTCCGATAAAATACTGATAAAACACCTCAGCAATAAATCCTTCATTTATAACCACAATAAATATATCCATCATTTATATCCACACAAAATAAATATTTTCTTATCATATAATCAATAATTAATTATTCACAAATAATATTACAGAATCACAATTATGACAACCAGGTCGTTCCCAGGAAAGAGGAGGCTTTCCGATAAGGATTTTTTCTTATTGGCGCGCAATTAGGTGACCAAACCTCTTTCCTAGACAGAACTTTCTTAAACATTGCCAATAATGTTATCTAATAATATTATTCAAATAATATGAATTATTAATCTGATAATGGGAAATACTATGCAGTGACAATTATTGAAACAAAAATAATATAAAATACGAATGTAGCAATTAATGAATCAATAAAATAAAATATTGAACAGTTATTACTGTATTAATTATTGAGTAGTGCCTTCTTACGTAAGAATCAATAATTCAAAAATACTGTGTAATATTGTGTGCTACTGTGTAACCACGCGTATTACTGTATTTTAATCACTGGGTATTCCAACAGTGTTAACGGTAACAACTACGCCGTTATTTATAAAAACTCCAACTTGTCGTTTTCTTCATCCGACCATTTTCTGTTATGGGGCCCACAAATGGAAGCATGGCCTCCCATGTACGAAGCATGGTCTCCCATGTACGAAGGTTTCCTTGAGCACTTCCCAAAGATTCTAATTTCTAAAACAGTTTTTGATTATACCTTTATGTAGGTATCACTATGAGGTGATGTCCACTGATGGGGCATTTGTCACATTACGGTTGGGACACGAGTCACAGTTGGTATATATTTTTATCCAAACTCACAGCATATGTGTTGTTGTATTTTGTACGACAATTGTTGTAATAAAGTTGTAGTTGTTTTCAGTACCATGTATTTGGCGACTCGGAATAGGTTGGGTGAAATGGACCTATTTTGGGGTTGACAAATTTGGTATCAGAGCTTAGGGATATGGTCTCTGGCGGGATCGGGGAATATAACTAAGAGGGGAGAGATGAATAAATCCTTCGCTAGTGTGTCCTACCTAAGCTTATTCTTTGGTCAGTCATAATATCGGGATATTATGTGATATGTTAATTTATTTAATTAACCCATGTTTTATGACAGTATTTGAGAATGACTGCTGAGAATGTTAACAATAGAGTGAATGAGACCGTGGGGATACCTCTAATCACCAACCAGGATAATGTGATGTCAAGCGAAGAAGGAATTAGAGAAATCCATGTGGTGAGTGAAAAATTGATTGTTGCACCCGAGATGGTCGTAGAGGTAACAGCTGAGAGTGAGGAAGAAGAGGTACATGAGGAGAATTTATTAGAGCTATTATATGATCAAAATGTAGAATTGCAAAATCGTATTCATGAGTTAGAAGAGCAGGATGAAGAACGACAGACGGTCGTGGAGCAAAAGGATGCAACAATTCAAGCTTGTGTTACCCGATATGTGATGCTTGAACAGAAGCATTCTTTGGCAGAGTATAAGATGATAAAGCTGGAATCTGAGCTGAAAGAAGAAAAAACTAAACGAGTAAGAGTGAGTGATGCATGGGGAAAAGTCGCACGACGAATTGATATTGTGGAAAGAGATGTCCGATCTAAGAAGGATAAAATAGTTGATATGTATTTCTATTTTTGGATAGCAATTGGGAGAACCCAACATCGAGTTTTGAATTACCCTGTACAGAGCGGTCAACCTGAATTCGACATGGATCGAAGATTGATGATTCGGATCATGAATCAGGAGTACGACGAAGCAGTTGAAGATGGAATATGCCCTATAGAAAAGTATATTTCAACGGTAGTGATGACACCAAATGCTGCCTAGACAAGTCAAAGCCGAGCAGTTCAAGGGATAGCGATTGTCATGACTTCCCAACAAGTGAGGAACCCAAATGAAGTTATCACAGGAGATGAGCAATGGAGAAATCATGGTGACCGGGGAGATAGAATATAGAATGAAAGCAAGGTATTCTCAACTTTTCGAAATACCAGGTACGTAAATTTCGGAGACAAAATTTCATAATGAGGGGAGATTGTAAGACCCCGAATTTTATGCAATAAAAGTATTCAATTTTTCTTATAATTACTATTTAGTAAATGGTTAAATTGATAAACGTTAAAGTTAAGGGTGATATATGAAAAAAAATTCAAAATACGCAAGTGGTTATAAAATATTCATTGTTGTCGGGGAATATTCGTTTAGTCGTGGAATATTCTTTCTGTCGGGGAATATTCGTACAACGGTGCAGCCATTTGTGGGCCCCATAACAGAATAACTGTCGGATGAAGAAAACGACAAATTTGAGTTTTTATAAATAACGGCGTAGTTGTTACCGTTAACACTGTTGGAATACCTGGTGGTTAAAATACAGTAATACGCGTAGTTGCACAATAGCACACGGTATTGCACAGTATTTTTTTCAATTATTGATTCTTACGTGAAAAGGCACTACTCAATAATTGTTACAGTAATTACTGTTCAATATTTTATTTTATTGAATCAATAATTCCTGCATTGATATTTTATATTATTGTTGTTTCAATAATTGTCACTGCACAGTATCTCCATTATCAGATCAATAATTCATATTATTTGAATAATATTATTAGATAACATTATTGGCAATGTCTAGAAAGTTCTGTTAATGAGAGATTTGGTCACCTAATTGCGCGCCAGTAAGGAGAAATCCTTATCGGAAAGCCCTTTCTTTCATGGAAACTGCCTGGTTGTCATTATTGTGATTCTGTAATATTATTTGTGAATAATTAATTATTAATTTATATGATAATAAAATATTTATTTGATGTGAATATAAATTATGGATTTATTTATGTGGTTATAAATAAAGGAATTAATGTTGAGGTATTTTATCAATATTTTGTCGGATTGGAGGTATTAAAATATCAAATCAGTGTTCTTACAGCTTTATTGTTTGAGTTATAATTTTTAATCTGACCGTTGGATCGTTGTGATTTTTGGATATGCTATACATATATAAGTTGAGTATATGTTCACAAATTTTGAACCGTTAAAAATGAATGAATGATTTGTTATGAATTTTAAGAGGTGACTGATTCAGAAATTAGGTTTATAAATAATTTTGGTGGAAAATTCTAGAAATGGGTGGGCGCCATTTTTGATTGTTTGGGAAGATGGCAGATTTTGGGTGGGTGGAATAGTAGCAGGTAAAGCCATCAAGTAGTAGGTCAAGTCTGCTTCGGCGTACTAACATTTTCCTATAAATAGATGGCTAAATTAGAATTAAAAATCACACCAGAAATCATAAGTTTTCTCTCTTTTTCTCGCTAGATTATCGAGTGTATTTTGTGATTATTTAGATACTTGGTGAGTTGCTATTCATCAGTGCAAGTTTCCTTCAGCGTCATATCCGATATCCAGTCAAAAGTGCTGCTCTTTTGAGGTAAGGGGTAGTAAGGAATTTTAAGGGTTGTTATGTTTTTCAGTTTCGTAATTTTTCTGACCTTCAAAAATTCTGGAAAAATTTGAAATGATAATTTGATGAGTTTTCTTGATTGTGTCCAAAAAATGGCGATTTTTGGATGTATAGATTAAGAGTTGTGAATTTTATGAGAAAATATTATTTTAAAAGTAATCGTTAATAACTCCTTGTGGTTAACTCCAAAATTGGTAAAATTTTTATTGAGAGTACATGTATATGATAGAAGGATACTCTGTAAATTTCGGAATTTTTGGATAAAAAAACAATTTTTGATAAATATCTAAATATTCGGCTGTTTTGGCCATATGAAAAATAGTAAATGATTTTTAAAAATTCTGAGAAAAATATATGTTCAATATGGGACTATATTCTACTAAATCTCAGAAAAGAAAAATTGTTTGTACAAATTCGGTATTTTTCATGAAAATGGACTAGTTATGAGTAAATGAATTAAATATGTTATATGAAGTAAGAAAATTGGAAAATATGATTTTATGACTTGAGAATCCTATATGAGGTATATGCAGATTTTTGATGAGGGTTTTGGTTATTGGTGATGAAATCTTATGAGTTTGGAATTTTAGGATGATTAAATGCATTGTTTAGTAAAGTGTAAACAATTAAAATAAATTGTTTATAAGTTTAAGAAATGTTATTTCAATATCATTATACCGAAATATTGGTATGAATTTTATTGTGAAATTTCTACCTTTTTGTGTCGGGTTTACTATTCATGAGTTACTATTCATGATTTACTATTCATGAGTTACTATTTACGAAGTTACTATTCATGAGTTACTATTCACGAGTTACTATTCATGACAAAATTGGTTTCTTTTTTCTAACCAAATTATAGTTGATTTATGAATATTACTCTTGAGATTAAATCTAGATGTTTTGATTATATTGATTTTACCATTATATATAACATTTTTATAACCCTAATGATGATATTTCTCTTTGACTTGAGTGTAAAGATGGGTAGATTTTTGGAATGATCATGAATATGGGTTCCCTTTGGCCAGTAGTGCAAAGTTGAATTGTTGACTGGTATGATCGTGACCATTGAATTTATAATTGAATATCTTTAGCTTAAGTGCAAAGGTGAAATGATCAACATGGTTATAATTATTATTTATATAAATTCTGAAATGATTATATATTTCTTTGAGATATTAATATATTTGGCCTGTAATGCAAATATGAACTGTTGATGAATATATTTGGCCTTTAGTGCAAATATGAACTGTTGATGAATATATTTGGCCTGTAGTACAAATATGAACTGTTGAGGAATATCTTTGGCCTATAGTGCAAAGATGAATTATTGGTGAATATCTTTGGCCCGTAGTGCAAAGATAACCTGTTGTTGAATATCTTTGGCATGTAGTGGAAAGATGGTCTGTTGATGAATATCTTTGGTCGTAGTACAAAGATGAAATTGTTAGTATGATTATAAACAGGAACTGTGATATGGTATAACCATGATCTTTGATGTTTCAGGTAAAGACATGTGATGAAAATTATCTTCGTCCTGGATGCGAAGAGGAATTTAGAATTATAATTATGATTATGAGTTATTCATATAATTGTGGAAAGGAACTGTTGATTAATGTTACATGGATTAAACATTGTTGGTGGACTTTTAATGTGGAGAAGATAATAGACTTTATGGTCTATTTGACTCTTCTAATGGATTTCTCGTTGCGCTGCAACTATGGTTGAAAATTTTTATCATCTACCATATGTTCTAAATCTCTGATTTATTACTGTTGAAGGCTATTGATAATTTATTTATCTTTATTCATGATATTCTTTACTGAGCTAGTTGTGCTCTCCCTTCTGTTTCAAAATTCCTTTAAGGTAATACGAGTGTAGCTGGGTCGAGCGGGGGTAACAGGGGAATAGAACGATGGTCATCATTTAGTAGTTATATTTGATGAATCTAATAGGGTAAGGCGAACCCAACGTTGGAAGGGTGTTTTGCCACTATCATACAAGATGTCTAATGTCATACAACCTCGTGTCATTATAAGACAGGGTTGTGCACATCCACTTGCTGAGTATATTTACGAGCACTACCTATATAATCTTGGTGTTTGTTTGAAGTATAATTCACGATTAGAGATAGTGGAGATAATGATATGTCAAGAGAAGACTCACCATTGGAAAGAATATGATAGTAATCTTCTTGTTTTTCATTGGGGTCTATTAGGTCAACCAAGGATAATTCTGTGGACATATGATATCTATCATAACCTGAAAGCATGACCTCCCATGTACGGAGGTTTTCTTGAGCATTTTCCAAAGATTTTAATTTCTAAAATAGTTTTTGACCATACCTTTATGTAGGTATCATTGTGAGGTTCTGTCCACTGATGGGACATTTGTCACATTACGGTTAGGACACGAGTCACAGTTCGCATATATTTGTATCCAAACTCACAGCATATGTGTTGTTGTATTTTGTACGATAATTATTGTAATAAAGTTGTAGTTGTTTTCAGTACCATGTATTTGGCGACTCAGAATAGGTTGGGTGAAATGGACGTATTTTGGGGTTGTCACATTTGGTATCAGAGCTTAGGGATATGGTCTCTGGTGGGATCGGGGAATATAACTAGGAGGGGAGAGATGAGTAAATCCTTCGCTAGTGTGTCCTACCTAAGCTTATTTGTTGGTCAATCATAATATCAGGATATTATGTGATATGTTAATTTGTTTAATTAACCCTTGTTTTATGGAAGTATTTGAGAATAGCTGCTGAGAATGTTAACAATAGAGTGAATGAAACTGTGGGGATACCTCTAATCACCAACCTGGATAATGTGATGTCAGGCGAAGAAGGAATTAGAGAAATCCATGTGGTGAGTGAAGAATTGATAGTTGTACCCGAGATGGTCGTAGAGGTAACAGCTGAGAGTGAGGAAGAAGAGGTACCTGAGGAGAATTTATTAGAGGTATTATATGATCATAATGTAGAATTGCAAAATCGTATTCATGAGTTAGAAGAGCAGGCTGAAGAACGACAGGCGGTCGTGGAACAAAAGGATGCAACAATTCAAGCTTGTGTTACCCGGTATGTGATGCTTGAACAGAAGCATTCTTTGGCAGAGTATAAGATGATAAAGTTGGAATCTGAGCTGAAAGAAGAAAAAACTAAACGAGTAAGAGTGAGTGATGCATGGGGAAAAGCCGCACGACGCATTGATATTGTGGAAAGAGATGTCCGATCTAAGAAGGCTAAAATAGATTATATGTATTTCTCTTTTTGGACAATAATTGGGAGAACCCAATATCGAGTTTTGAATTACCCTGTACAGAGCGGTCAACCTGAATTTGATATGGATCGAAGATTGATGATTCAGATTATGAATCAGGAGTACGACGAAGCAGTTGAAGATGGAATATGCCCTATAGAAAAGTATATTCTAACGGTAGTGATGACACCAAATGCTGCCCCAGACAAGTCAAAGCTGAGTAATTGGTAGCAGTTGTCATGACTTCCCAACAAGTGAGGAACCCAAATGAAGTTATCACAGGAGATGAGCAATGGAGAAATCATGGTGACCGGGGAGATAGAATCTGGAATGAAAGCAAGGTATTCTCAACTTTTCGAAATACCAGGTACGTAAATTTCGGTGACGAAATTTCATAATGAGGGGAGATTGTAAGACCCCGAATTTTATGAAATAAAAGTATTCAATTTTTCTTATAATTACTATTCAGTAAATGGTTAAATTGATAAACGTTAAAGTTAAGGGTGATATATGAATTTTTTTTTCAAATTACGCAAGTGGTTATAAAATATTTATTGTTATCGAGGAATATTCGTTTAGTCGTGGAATATTCTTTCTGTTGGGGAATATTCGTACGACGTTGCAGCCATTTGTGGGCCCCATAACAGAATAACTATCGGATGAAGAAAACGACAAATTTGAGTTTTTATAAATAATGGCGTAGTTGTTACCGTTAACACTGTTGGAATACCTGGTGGTTAAAATACAGTAATACGCGTAGTTGCACAGTAGCACACAGTATTGCACAGTATTTTTTTCAATTATTGATTCTACGTGAGAAGGCACTACTCAATAATTGTTACAGTAATTACTGTTCAATATTTTATTTTATTGAATTAATAATTGTTGCGTTAATATTTTATATTATTGTTGTTTCAATAATTGTCACTGCACAGTATCTCCATTATCAGATCAATAATTCAAATTATTTAAATAATATTATTAGATAGCATTATTGGCAATGACTAAAATGTTCTGTCAATGAGAGGTTTAGTCACCTAATTGCGCGCCAGTAAGAAGAAATCCTTATCGGAAAACCCTCTCTTTCTTGGGAACTGCCTGAGACGTGCATATAAATGATGGATTTATTAATGTGGTTATAAATAAAGGAATTAATGTTGAGGTATTTTATCAGTATTTTGTCGGATTGGAGGTATTAAAAGATCAAATCAGTGTTCTTACAGCTTTATTGTGTGAGTTATAATTTTTAATCTGACCGTTGGATCGTTGTTATTTATGGAAATGTTATATATATATATATATATATATATATATATATATATATATATATATATATATATATATATATAAGTTGAGTATATGTTCACAAATTTTGAACTGTTAAAAATGAATGAATGATTTGTTATGAATTTTAAGAGGTGACTGATTCGGAAATTAGGTTTATAAATGATTTTGGTGGAAAATTCTAAAAATGGGTGGGCCCCATTTTTGGTTATTTGGGAAGATGGCTGATTTTTGGTGGGTGGAATAATAGCAAGTAAAGCCATCAGGTAGCAGGTCAAGTCTGCTTCGGCGTGCTAACATTTTCCTATAAATAGATGGCTAAGTTAGAATTAAAAATCACACAAGAATTCATAAGTTTTCTCTCTTTTTATCTCTAGATTATAGAGTGTATTTTGTGAGTATTTAGATACTTGGTGAGTTACTATTCATCAGTGCAAGTTTTCTTCAGCGTCATATCCGATATCCAGTCAGAAGTGCCGCTCTTTTGAGGTAAGGGATAGTAAAGAATTTTAAGGGTTGTTATGTTTTTCAGTTTCGTAATTTTTCTGACCTTCAAAAATTCTGGAAAAATTTGAAATGATAAATTAATGAGTTTTCTTGATTGTGTCCAAAAAATGGCGATTTTTGGATGTATAGATTAAGAGTTGTGAATTTTATGAGAAAATACTATTTTTAAAGTAACCGCTTATAACTCCTTGTGGTTAACTCCAAAATTGATGAAATTTTTATTGGGAGTACATGTATATGATAGAAGTATACTCTGTAAATTTCTGAATTTTTGGATAAAAGTACAATTTTTGATAAATATCTAAATATTCGGCTGTTTTGGCCATATGAAAAATAGTAAATGATTTTTAAAAATTCTGAGAAAAATATATGTTTAATATGGGACTATATTCTACTAAATCTCAAAAAGAAAATTTGTTTGTACTAATTTGGTATTTTTCATGAAAATGGACTAGTTATGAATAAATGAATTAAATATGTTATGTGAAGTAAAAAAATTGGAAAATAGGATTTTATGACTTGAGAATCCTATATGAGGTATATACAGATTTTTGATGAGGGTTTTGGTTATTGGTGATGAAATCTTATGAGTTTGGTATTTTAGGATAATTAAATGTATTATTTAGTAAAGTGTAAACAATTAAAATAAATTGTTTATAAGTTTAAGAAATGTTATTTCAATATCATTATACCGAAATATTGGTATGAATTTTATTATGGAATTTCTACCTTTTTATGTCGAGTTTACTATTCATGAGTTACTATTCACGAGTTACTATTTACGAAGTTACTATTCATGGGTTACTATTTACGAGTTACTATTCATGATAAAATTGGTTTCTTTTTTCTAACTAAATTATAGTTGATCTATGAATATTACTCTTGAGATTAAATCTAGATGTTTTGATTATATTGATTTTACTATTATATATAATATTTTTATAACCCTAATGATGATTTCTCTTTGACTTGAGTGTAATTATGGGTAGATTTTTGGTATGATCATGACTATGGGTTCCCCTAAGCCAGTAGTGCAAAGTTGAATTGTTGACTGGTATGATCATGACCATTGAATTTATAATTGAATATCTTTAGCTTAAGTGCAAATGTGAAATGATCAACATGGTTATAATTATTGTTTATATAAATTCTGAAATGATTATATATTTCTTTGAGATATTAATATATTTGGCCTGTAGTGCAAATATGAACTGTTGATGAATATATTTGGCATGTAGTGCAAATATGAACTGTTGATGAATATATTTGGCCTGTAGTACAAATATGAACTGTTAAGGAATATCTTTGGCCTATAGTGCAAAGATGAATTGTTGATGAATATCTTTGGCCCGTAGTGCAAAGATGATCACCTATTGTTGAATATCTTTGGCCTGTAGTGCAAAGATGGTCTGTTAATGAATATCTTTGGTCGTAGTGCAAAGATGAAATTGTTAGTATGATTATAAACAGGAACTGTGATTTGGTATAACCATGATCTTTGATGTTTCAGGTAAAGACATGTGATGAAAATTATCTTCGTCCTGGATGCGAAGAGGAATTTATAATTACAATTATGATTATGAGTTATTCATATAATTGTGGAAAGGAACTGTTCATTAATGTTACAGGGATTAAACATTGTTGGTGGACTTTTAATGTGGAGAAGATAATAGACTTTATGGTCTATTTGACTCTTCTAATGGATTGCTCGTTGCGCTGCAACTATGGTTGAAAATTTTTATCATCTACCATATGTTCTAAATCTCTGATTTATTACTGTTGAAGGCTATTGATAATTTATTTATCTTTAGTCATGATATTCTTTACTGAGCTAGTTGTGCTCACCCTTCTGTTTCAAAATTCCGTTCAGGTAATACGAGTGTAGTTGGGTCGAGCAGGGGTAATAGGGGAATAGAATGGTGGTCATCATTTAGTAGTTATATTTGATGAATCTAATAGGGTGAGGCGAACCCAACGTTGAAAGGGTGTTTTGCCACTATCATACAAGATGTCTAATGTCATACAACCTCGTGTCATTATAAGACAGGGTTGTACACATCCACTTGCTGAGTATATTTACGAGCACTACCTATATTATCTTGGTGTTTGTTTGAAGTATAATTTATGATTAGAGACAGTGGAGATAATGATATGTCAAGAGAAGACTCACCATTGGAAAGAATGTGATAGTAATCTTCTTATTTTTCTTTGGGGTCTATTAGGTCAACCAAGGATAATTTTGTGGACATATGATATCTATCATAACCTGGAAGCATGGCCTCCCATGTACGAATGTTTCCTTGAGCACTTCCCAAAGATTCTAATTTTTAAAACAGTTTTTGACTATACCTTTATGTAGGTATCACTGTGAGGTGCTATCCACTGATGGGACATTTATCACATTACGGTTGGGACACGAGTCACAGTTGGTATATATTTGTATCCAAACTCACAGCATATGTGTTGTTGTATTTTGTACGAAAATTGTTGTAATAAAGTTGTAGTTGTTTTCTGTACCATGTATTTGGCGACTCAGAATAGGTTGGGTGAAATGGACTTATTTTGGGGTTGTCACATTAGCATTTGTTACTTTAACTTCGTTTTTAATTAATCATCACAAAATTCAGTTGTTTAAATAAAATTTGATTAATATAAAACTAGTAGTTTAAATTTGTTAAATAAGGGTTCATGTGGGTTCAACACTAGATTTTATCACTTTATTACTTGACCGTGTATACTTGCACATATTTGTCATTACGAAAGCAGACAACATACTCCTCTCCCACTTCTCTCATCTTCATTGATTCCCTCTATAAATTTTATCAAACTCCTCTATGTCCTTCTTACTTGTTATCCCTTCTTCCCTCATCTCCCTCTCTCTAACGACTCTTTTAATCTCGTATTCTTCCTCTTACTTAGTACTCGATTTTTTTCTCTCCATCATTCTCAATATCATTCTTGCTTTTTAAATCAATATCTCCCTCTCTAGATCTTTTTCTTTCCTTCCCTTTCACTCTTCTTCTCCCCTCTTTTTATTATTTCTTTCACTACCTCATCTTCGTCTCTCTCGCCTCTCACTCTCTTCTCACATTCTCAATCGCTATCACTCTACCCTCAATCTCTTTATCTCTCAAGCTTTGTCACTTTTCTTCCTTCCTTTTTTTTCTCTGTTCTCCTAATGTGTATTACCAATCTATTTTTCTCGATATATCCTTTAAATCACTCTCAATATATTTTTCCTTGGACCCACTCAATTAATATCACTCCTGATTTTTTTTAGTTCTTTCTAATATCTACCTCCATCTCGTACGAGATCTTTGTCTTTTTTTTACTTCTCTGCATTCTTCTCTCTCTCCTCTTTGTCCTTCTCTCTCCATCACTCCCCTTCTCACTCTCTTTATATCTTGCAATTAATATATATAAAAGCGGGAGGGAGACTTGGTCTCTCACTTTATGTTGGTCTATTTTATGATAAAATTAAAAAATTATTATATTTTAGTTAAATTATCTAATCACAACGGTAAACTAATAACAACCTAACTCAACTCACATATTATCATTAGTTTCTTTTCTTTCTCCCACTTGTTATCCCTATTTTCTCTCATATCTTTTCTCGTCCATGTTTTTTTAGATTTTTTTTAAAATATTTTAATTTTTCTCTTAATTGCACACGCATAATGTGTGCCACATAATCTAGTGTAATTAATGTCTCCCTAGCTCTCCATCTCTTATCTCTCACTCTTTTTTAATTTTCCCACCTCCATCCTCCATCCTCCATCCATCTTTATATTACAATCTTTTTCTCTCCCCTTTCTCTATCACCCCTCTTCAATATCTCTCACCCTTTTCCTCTCCCTCACACTCGCCGTCTCTTCTCCTACTACGTTTCTCCAGTCTCTACCTCTTTTAGTCTCTGCTCAAAATCATTCCCAATCTCTTTTTCCTCCCTCCATATATCCCCGCATCATTCTCCCTTCTTATTTCCCTCCTTCATTTCCTTATCCCTCTCTCGTTCACCCTCTCTTCTCCAACCCCTCACTTTTTGTGTATCATAATTAATATCTTTCTCACATTTAATCCCTCCCTCCCTCCCTCCCTCCCTCCTTTCTTTCTCTCTGTATTGATCAATTTCTCTGTCTCTCACTTTAACCTTCTCATATCTTTTCCTCGCACCTCTATTCACTGCTTGTAGCGGAATTGTACGATCCATCCCACATCAATTCATCACTTAGTAGCGCACACCTGTGTAGACGAACCCAATAAGTATATTGGACCACCTCTTTACCTAAAAGGTTAACCTATTAGGTTGAGGCTCTACCATACTTATTAACCCATCTGCACTCTTGAATTTATTCAATGTGGGATTCATGTGAAATATCTCAACAATCTCCGCCTTTCACTTGAATACCCATCACAAGTATCATACTTGCGTATTCTCATCATTAAGCACACCTTCTTTGAATCCTTCAAGAGCTCTCTGCTCGACTCTAATACTACTCCACCACGCCAGCAGCAAACGTGTCTCAGCAGTTTTCCTAGAGCCATCCGAGCCCTGCTCTACCCAATTCAAATACTTCACATTTGAGTCCTTCAAGATCTTTGTTTGACTCTAATATTACTCCACCACGTCCCGGGCAAACGTGTCTCAGTAACTTCCCTAGAGCCTTCCTAAGCCCGCTCCACCCGACTCAAATCATCCCGTGTTCCACCCACGAGGCCTTGCGAATTTACCCTCACACCTTGGAGTTGTTCTTGGGCCCATCGAACCATGAGCTCTGATACCATTTTGTAGCGGAATTGTACGATCCATCCCACATCAATTCATCACTTAGTAGCGCACACTTGTGTAGACGGGCCCAATAAGTATATTGGACCACCTCTTTACTCAATAGGTTAACCTTTTAGGTAAAGAGGAGGTCCAATATACTTATTGGGCCCGTCTACACAAGTGTGCGCTACTAAGTGATGAATTGATGTGGGATGGATCGTACAATTCCGCTACAAAATGGTATCAGAGCTCATGGTTCGATGGGCCCAAGAACAACTCCAAGGTGCGAGGGTAAATTCGCAAGACCTCGTGGGTGGAACACGGGATGATTTGAGTCGGGTGGAGCGGGCTTAGGAAGGCCCTAGGAAAGTTACTGAGACACGTTTTCCCCAGACGTGGTGGAGTAATATTAGAGTCAAGCAAAGCTCTTGAAGGACTCAAAGGTGAAGTATTTGAATCGGGTGGAGCAGGGCTCGGATGGCTCTAGGAAAACTGCTGAGACACGTTTGCTGCTGGCGTGGTGTTGTATTAGAGTTGAGCAGAGAGCTCTTGAAGGATTCAAAGAAGGTGTGCTTAATAATGAGAATACTCAAGTATAATACTTGTGATGGGTATTCAAGTGAAAGGTGGAGATTGTTGGGATATTTCACATGAATCCCACATCGGATAAATTCAAGAATGTAGATGGGTTAATAAGTATGGTAGAGCCCCAACCTAATAGGTTAACCTTTTAGATAAGGAGGTGGTCCAACATACGTATTGGGTCCGTCTACACAGGTGTGCGTTGCTAGGTGATGAATTGATGTAGGATGGATCGTACAATTCATCTACACTGCTATATCTCATACTTTCTCTTCTTCCTTTCCCTCTTTTTTCATCTCTCCCCTACTAAGAGAATGATTTGGAATAGGGAGAGGAATATGTTTCTTATCTACTTAAACGGGGGATTAGTCATGCTCCCTCCGTTCCTTAATATAGGTCGTTTTAGAAAAATATTTTTGTTCTTAAATATAAGTAATAAATATAACTTTAGTTCTCTCGCTATTTTTTGTCCAATAAATAACACTATTTTTTTTAATACAAGGACAATATAGACAATTGATAGTATATTTAATGTTTTATAATCATTTTTTAATACTTATGCATCACTATAAAACGACCTACATTAAGAAACGGACAGGGTATTATTTATTGTATTAGATGGCCCATTGATCGAACCGCTCCTGGGAATTGGTTATTCATTAATCTACTAGTCAGGTAGAGGATACCAATCCCAACCACTCATTAGTGAAGGAAATGCTTTCATCCTAACTTTCTTTCGGATTTGAGTGGAGCAAAAAGAGTGTGAATGAAGGGTGTGATCGGTTTCATGAAAAGAGTATAGCCCTTCCGAGACAAGAAACCCATATCCCTCTAATAGTAGCACATTGTGAAGAAGTCCATCCCTCAAATAGTATCTCTCACCCCCTCTCTCTTACTTTTAATCTCCCCCATCTTTAAGGATTTATGTTTTTGTAGGGTTTATCAAATTTGAAGAAACTCTGGTTGATTGGTGAGTGAAGAAGTGGCCACCAAGGAATCCTAAGATTTTAAACTTAAACTTCAATTTTGACATCGGTTCATTAGTGAAGTTGATATTTAAGTTAATTGCTAAAGTAAATTATTTTATTCTAGTAAATTATTAAAGTTAATTATTTATTTAAGCTAATTAATGGGACTAATTATTTATTTATAGTAATGTGTATTGAGATTTATTTATTTTGTACATTATACTTTAGTTGTATTATTTTTATTCAAGAAGTAACACTTAAAAGGACTTCAAATACAATCAAATATGTTAAGGAAAATTATTAAAACTGCTTTCAATCCTCTTTCGATCATAATTCTATCAAAAAAACTGTGATACAATCAAATACGTTAAAAAAATATTAAAACTGCAATCAATCCTTTTTCTTCTTTGGATCATGATTCTATCAAAAAAATTCGAGTACTTGTTATTACACCAGGCATTCCGATAACTTGGCCGGAATTGTATTAAAGGTTACTTTTGTTGACTTAAATATATTTGGGGAAACCTTCTTGTTATTAATATTTGTAGCTTAGGATTGATTTTGTATGTTCACGATGTTCCTCTTCATTTTCTAACAACAACAACAACAACAACAACAAAGTATTGAAGATTGCTTATCCTTCAAAGTTTCATCATCAATCTGTTTTACAAATGAATGGATAAAACAACGAAAGAGTAAATAATCAAAGTTTCTGCGACAGAACTCAGCCATCTATTGTTACAACATGATGTCTACTTGTTGATCACTAAAACTCGGCAACATCAACAACTACTTTGAGGACATGAACATCTAATCCTTTAGGCTTGAACAAGTGTGTTCAAGGCCTTTCCAGATGTACAAGTTATGAGTTAGATGAATCGGTTAAAGAATTGAATGTCGGCTGATGTTGGTAAACTGAAGGTGTAGATTTGCATTTCCTTCTACTGCTACCTAAATTGCAAACTACAAATGACAATCTAATCAAACAACCCTTCGTCATGCCAAATATCAACTAAAAAATCTACCATCTCCTGCAAAATATCGGTCAATTCAAATTAGCAATATTCCCAGAAAAAAAATACAGAATAATCTGAAACTATAATTCTTAATACCGACAAAATCATTAATTTTATATTAGATGCACAAATCCGTGATAAGTTTAAGTAAATAGGAAAATAAATAAAATGAGTTAGTTATGTGTTTCTTCTTTTTTTCTTTCCATTATAGATGTATCTATTTTCTTCCATGATGGTTATTTAATGCTTTTTACTTGATTTCCTTTCACAATTTTCAATGTTAGGATGCTAGAGGCGAAATGGCGGGTAGAAATTAAAGGATGCCTTATTAAACATGGATTTTCTCTTTAAAAGAGAGAATAGATATCGAATTAGCATACACAACTTTTATACAATTAGATAATCCTTTAATCTGGTCATATAAGTTCCCCACTATATATGAAGCGCAATCACTCAAAGAAACAGAGCCATCATGACAAGACAGTAAAAGCTGAGACAACGACATTTATATAGGGGAAACGACACATTTACCCCCTCGTGTTTTACCTCAACGACAAAGAATATTCATGTGGTTCATAAACAGTATGATAACTTCCATGCATTCTAGACTGTTGGGTGTGGTCCTCACCCATGAAAGGAATTCAAGTTGAAAAATGATTTACTTGCTAGTTTGGTTGGTGATCAAGACAAGTAATGCGATCCCTAATTTGATTAGAATAATAAATTATTTCCAATCCATAATAGGAATGGATTAGGAAAAGTACTATACTATAAATAAGACTATGAGGAAGTCTTATTATTATGAGAGAAACTCGGTAGCAAGAATGTGCCGAGAGAATAAATTAAGAAGATTACAATTTGTTGATAGTGGGATTTCGCCGCCATCTCCGTTCAATTGAAAGCTTGCAGACTTTATTGCTTGGACATGCTTGTCAAGTCGTCGACTAGTCGTCGCCTAGGCGACAACTAGGCGTCAAGTCTGTAAAAAATTTCGAGGCGGTGGGACGACTTGGTGGGAAAGCAGAAAGGCGCGCGCTCAGACACCGACTCGGACGCACCCAGTAAAAAAACCTAATCGATCGCTCTCGGAACTTCAGTTATCAATCATCAGAGGAGAAGGAGAAACAAAAAAAGAAAAACAGAGATTACGTCGACCCAAACGATCGATCGCAAGTCGCAACTAACTCCGAACAATCGCAAGTCGCAAGTCGCAAACGAGTGAGAGAGAGAAACAAACCTACTTCGGCGCGACGACCGACTTCGGCGGCGACGACTGACTCCGACGACGACGACTAACTCCGGCGGCGACGACGTGACATTTTACATGTATGGAGCTCTTCTTAGTTCTTCTCTTCTTCTTCTACCCTGCTTCTCGTCAAACCCATCCTCTGATTTAAGATAAATAAACTTCTAGATTTTGTTTTATTTATTTCCTACTTTTTGTTCAGTTGAAGAGGGGAGTGAGAGTCGCTGCTGTTGCGAAAAGTTAATATTTGGAGAAACAAAAACTGAAGCAAAGTTATTGATTATGTATTAATTTAACTACGATTCTTTTTGCAAGTGCCAAGCAACAATTTAATATTTTATTTTAATTTTTTAAAAATAGTACTTTTTGATCACAAATTAAGTTGAGGGATTGATTGATCAATTAGGATTGTGTTTTATTACTATGTTGTAAAATGTCATGCATTCTGGTAACATAAAGCAGAAAGAGAAGTTATCAACTAGGATTACATTTTAGTCCTTTTTCTTTTGTAGTTCTTGATTATAAATAAATTTATGATGTCATCTATGTTTAGTTGTTTACTTGTTTTGTTATTACAATTTTACAAATTACAATGTCTTATTTGTTTGTTTAATTGTATTTTGTAGAATTATAGATATTTTCATTATGAATTTTTATGACTTTGTTTTCATTTCTATATTATGTTTGTTTTTGGCAATGTCACAATGAACATGTCTTTATCTTATAAAGGATGGTTGTCTAATTTTATGATATGATATCATGATTATATGCTTGTATATACCTTTATTTTAACAATACTTATTTTATCATAAATTATTGAATTCTTAGTATTGAAATTTATATAATTTTATATGTATAAAATTTACATTGTTAACGACTTGTCGACTTGCGGACGACTAGTCGGGCGCTTTGTCGACTAAGCGCTTAAGCTCCCGGCTACCGCTTTGCCTCGACTTAACGCCTTGATAACTATGGCTTGGAGTGTTTTGGGTGGTGAAGTTAATTAGATTTCTCAACCTAATTAAAAGTAAATTTGTACTTTCTCAATTTATTGTGCCGAGAGAATAAATTGAGAGGATTACAGCTTGTTGCTAGTGAGATTTCACCGCCATCTCCGTTTAATTGAAAGCTTGAAGACTTTATTGCAGACTTTATTACTTAAGAGTGTTTTGGGTGGTGAAGTTAATTAGATTTCTCAATCTAATTAATGTGGTCTTTCTAATTTGGGCAAAATTAAACATCGCAACAGATGGCGCAAGATGGGTTGACTGGAACATGATCCATAGCCAGCGGTGGCTATGGATCATCTCTCTCTCTCTCTATATATATATATAGAGAGAGAGAGATATATAGATATATATATGTGTGTGTGTGTGTGTGTGGATCATGTCTCTCTCTCTATATATATATATGTGTGTGTGTGTGTGTGTGTTTGTATGCGTCTGTAAGTGAGTGTGTGTGAATATGTATGTTAAGGTACAATGCCTTGTAAAAATATCTTACAGTTAAAGGGATTGGCTCACTGAAAGGATCACAAGTTGAGAGCAAGTCTTCATAAGTCATTGACCAGCTGCATGAAAAAGATTGTGGCAATTATCTTTCACTGATAGATTATGAGTTCAAACAAATGTTGGAGTATAAATAGTCAGTAAAGTTGGTGTTAAAAACCTCACTTCCAAGAATGTGTGTTTGGCAAGGCACCAATGAACTTTGTTTTCTTGGGAAATTTCGCCCTATTGTATTTTAACAAGACCCAATTATCTAAGCAGAGTATCAACTTAAATGCTCAACTAAAAAATGTTTCTGACTTTTGAGAAGTGCATCTTTGACTTTAGAGGCTGTAAGAAGCAGAGATGCCTATGTCGTCCATAGCTGCATAAAACACATCTGAATCTCTCTCCAGACAAGTAGAGCATGGCTTAGAGTCCACTGACAAAATGCAACACTCAACTTTTGTAGCAACCCGTACAAGTTACAGGCTAAAGTTCAGGGAGATCCTTAAAGTTTCTCCATAATTTGGAGCCACAACTTGAACCCATAATATGGAATCAAATGTTCAAAAATTGTCCCTATTTTCTCTTAAGATACAAAAGCACATTAAAAGTATTCTATTTTTCTATTTTCTCCAGAAATAAATTTGAAATACTGTAGCGAATAACTTTGAATTTGCGCAGTAAAAATGCAATTTTTACATTGATATTCAAAATATGGGAGATAAGATAATTCCCCAAATTTTATTTGGGTTGAATGTATGAGTCTAAATCATAACCAACTACCCATAATAAAAAGACTATTTCATAATTTGGATAAACTTGTTTCACTAAAACTCTTGCCACACAAATTCCCCAAACTAGCTCAATTTCTTGAGAAAATGGTAATATTAGTGGAGGTTCAACATGAGTAATTAAATCCAATGAGACGCACATGGTTCATGGAAATAATATGCTCAACTTGGGTACAAAAGATTAATGTCCAAACAAAATACCAAATCATATACTGAACCTCAAATTACTAGAGTCGTGCTTAAATGATGTATTTGTAGGTACCTTGGATTTACAGAATATTTTTGAAACAATCCAAAATCCTAGAATTTAGCAACAGGGGAACAGAAACACATCCATGTCAAAGTAACACACACATACACATGCATATCCAGAGGCGAAGCCATGTAATAAATGTGGGGTCAATTGACCCCACTCAAATTTTGGTACCACTTAAAAATTTTTTTGATACAAAGCAGTTAGCCTTTTTTTGACACAATTTTGACCCCACATAATAGTTAAATTTTTTAATATTATACAAATCAGTCAACAACTCAACATGACAACACCTACCGTCTAAAAGAGAGAGAGAGAACTTTAGTCTGATAGTGATAGACAGATAGAGCGATAGCCGATAGTCTCTCGAGAAGGGCAAACCGGCATTAACAAAGAGAGAGAGAACTTTAGGCTACGATTGACGAAGACTGGAAGTGGAAGACGAAGAGTCGAAAACCCGTGCCGCCGTGCGGACTGCGGTCATGCCTGATTGGCGACTGTCTGAGCCCTGAGACTAACTCGCCATTCTTGATTCTTCACTCTCAGGTCCGGAACTCCCTCTCCTCTCTAATTATTGCAGATAATTCGTCATTAATTGATGACTTGATGTTCTATTTGGAGCTTTCTCATGGGAATACTTCTAGATCTATATATTTTCGTTATCCTCGAATTTCTTGTCATTTCCTTGCATACTTATTCTTCACTAATAGGAGTACTGAGTACAAAAGTTCAGTTCATGAAATTGGCAATTTGGCACAACTTTATTTTTTTTGTTGTAATTAAGTTCATAATATCTTTAATTCTTTAAACAGCCAATATGGACAAATTTGTATTCAGAAAAGCTTCTGCATTTGAAGAATCATGTTCTAATAAAAATCAGAAAAAGAATGATGATAAAGTAGATTTGGGAAATCTTGAAGCAGACTCTGGGTTGCGAAAGAAAATATCAAAGTATCATCCTAATATTTAAGATGAAGTAAGAAGAGCATTCATGCTAAAGGGTCCTTGTCAGCCTCTCAAACATAACTTCCCATAGACTCAAATTGGGGGATACTTACGTAGATTTAATCCCTCTTGGTTTAAAGAATATGGAAATTGGTTGGAGTATAGCATAGTTATTGATGCAGCATTTTGCTTATGTTGCTATCTATTTAGGCCGAACACTGAAAAACAAGTGGGTGGTGATTCTTTCAATACTAACGGCTTCACAACATGGAACAAGATAGAGAGATTTGATATTCATGTTGGAGGGCCTAATAGTGCTCATAATCAAGCTTGGAGTAAATGTCAAGATTTGATGAAACCAAAGCAAAAACATTCAGAATGTTTTTATTAAACAATCTGAACAAACTAGACTTGAATATCGAATTCGCTTAAATGCATCACTTGATTGCATAAGATTTCTTTTGCATCAAGGGTTATCCTTTCGTGGTCATGATGAAGATGAGGATTCAAGTAATAGAGGAAATTTCTTACAGCTTCTACAATTTCTTGCTAATCACAATGAAAGTATCAACAATGTTGTGTTGCAAAATGCTCCAAAAAATCTGAAATTGGTCCAAGTGATATTCAGAAAGATATTATAAATTGTGCTGCAATAGAAACTACCATTGCTATCATTAGTGATATTGGAGATGATATGTTTGCAATATTAGTTGATGAGTCTAGTGATATTTCAATCAAAGAACAGATGGCCATAGCTTTACGCTATGTGGATAGAAAGGGATGTGTTGTTGAATGTTTTGTTGGTATAGTTCATGTTACTAGTACCACTGCTTCATTACTTAAAGAAGCAATTGAGACCTTTTTCTCAAGTCACGGGCTAAGTTTATCAAGAATATGTGGTCAAGGGTACGATGGAGCCAGTAACATGCGAGGTGAATTTAATGCTCTCAAAACCTTAATCATGAATGAGAATCCTTTTGCATTTTATGTTCATTGTTTTGCTCATCAACTCCAATTAACTATTGTAGCTGTTGCTAGTAAGCATAAACACATTGCTTGGTTTTTTAACAAGGTTTCTGAGTTGTTAAATGTGGTTGGAGCATCATGCAAGCGTCGAGATAGTCTTCGAGAGAAAGAAGCTTCTAGAGTCGGGAAAGCATTGATGAATAATGAACTTCAAAGTGGGAAAGGCTTGCATCAAGAAACTAGTCTTAAACGGGCAGGTGACACACGTTGGGGATCACATTATGAGACACTTTTGAACTTGATTCTTATGTTCTCCTCAGTGATTGATGTACTTGAGGAGGTTTCAGATGATGGTTTGGAATACCAACAAAAAGGTATTGCTTTTGGTTTATTAGAGTCGTTGCAATCATTTGGTTTTGCATTTGATCTAATATTGATGAGAAAGATATTGGGAATTACAAATGAATTATCACAAGCATGCAAAGAAAGGATCAAGATATTGTAAATACTATGGAATTAGTTAAAGTGTCTAAGCAACTATTGAAGGTTATGAGAGATGAGGGATGGGAGAAACTACTTGATGAAGTTTGTTTATTTTGCAACAAACACAAAATTGACATTATAGATATGAATGCTCTATTTCATGGGAGATCAAGTCGAAAATCTCAAGTTATTATAAATTTTCACCATTATTATGTTGAGATATTTTGTACTATTTTGGATTGGCAACTTCAAGAATTAAATGATCGTTTTACGGAAGCAAGTACTGACTTGTTTTTATCAGTGGCATGCTTAAATCCTAGTGATTGTTTCGCTCATTTTGATAAGGACAAATTGATTCATTTCGCTAGCATTTATTCAAATGACTTTTCTCCAATGGATCTTATGAAACTTGATAGTCAACTAGATAATTACATTTCTGATATGCGGACAAATCAAGAGTTTTTGGAAGTTCAAGGGATTAGATGTCTTGCAAGAAAGCTCGTAGGTACTAAGAAACATATTGTATTTCCTTTAGTATATCGGCTTCTAAAGTTGGCATTAATCTTACCTGTTGCGACTGCTACTGTTGAAAGAGCTTCTTCTGCGATGAAGATAATTAATAGTAGGTTGCGCAATTCTATGGCAGATCAACAGATGAATGATTGCTTAATTACATACATCAAGAAGGATGTATTTGATTGCATTGACAATGAAAGTATTATGCAACGATTTCAACGAATGAAAACACGCAGAGGGCAATTGTAATTATTATATTCTAATTCTACTAGTTATTTTTGTGGATAAGTTTAATGGATACAACAATGACATATTATATTTTTGTGGCTATATATTTGAGTCGTTTTTTGTTACTATAATTATCAATTTTAATTTATTGTCTGATACTCTAATTATTGACCCCACTGCCAATCAATCCTGGCTTCGCCACTGTGCATATCATATCAGATCCTGCTCCATCGTCAGAAACTTGAGTTTTCTCCAACCTAACTCCATACTTTAAATTGGATAGAGTTAACATCTTACTACAATATCAAGAGTTTAATAGTTAATACGAACTATATAGGATTAAGGAAATTAGTATATATTCGTCATTTGATTGACATCCTTCTATTTGACCAAGTGGAATCTTCTTTCCGCATAACTACCTCTAACGCAAGTTTGTATGCCAATTCCTTGTATAAGAGATTGGTTATTAGAAAACTCCTCTTCATCAGTAAAATCAACCTTAGCCATCATTTTGGTTCAAGATTACTTTTACATTATTAAGCGCTTGAAGATGATATGTATATAGATGAAATTAATTGTAAATACAAGGGATGCATTTTCTAAAGACATAAATGTGTTTTTATATGTGTCCATAAGAGAGAAAGATTAAGGAACTGTTTTTGGTTGGAAATGAAAAAAAAAATCCCGACAAGTGGTCCACGATGAAACATATGTTTGAAGTTTATTTTAAATTCAAGGTTTCAATCTTTATCATCAAATACAAAAGACTAGAGTGTGTGTGTGAGAGAGAGACAAATAGATGCAGCAGTTCCCCTTTAACCAGGTTCTCCACCTAGTTACTGTGACAAGTGATCACCCAAGATCTCTCCTAAACTCCTTTGTAGAGTTTCTGATATACTTCTTTCCTTTAGGCTTTACATAAGAAAATATTTCACATTGAGTGTGTTGAATATTGGCTCCCATTTTGGTTTGTCAGTGGGAACCCCAATAAATCCATGTACATCAAAGTCTTGGAATAAGGAGATTTCACAGTCTTCTTGTCAAAGCAAATCTTCTTAATCTGTGAAATCTCCTATGGGATCCACCTATCAGCAAAGTTTTCAAACTTTGCTCCTTAATTTAAGGGAGTGTGTCTCCTGAGTTTGTTCTATAAATAGAATGCTCTGATGAGCAACTAAAATACACCATCAGTTGAGGAGCAAAGCATCCGAGTGAGTAGAAAAGCTTAGTTAGAGCATTCTGAGTGTAAGGGTGTAGAGAGTTTATTTTTCAATTGAGAGTTTGTAATCTCCATATTATTTTCATAATGATTTTCTGATATCTCTCTCCGTGGTTTTTTCCAGTTAAGTTTCCACGTATAATTCTGGTGTTATTATTTTATATCTCATACAGGAGTGTGTTTATGTTTATCTTATTGTATTTGTGTGAGCATGATTTCTAAACAATTGGTATCAAAGCTTTTGGTTCACGTCGTTGGTGTCTAGGAAAGTGGTTCAAAAGACAACGCTTTTAAGAAAGGTTGTTATTTAATTAGTCACCGTTGCAAAACCACGGAGAGACTCCCACCCGACTTACACTTACCCGGCCAACTGGTACCATCTTTTTATTGAGAAAACTCGCATGTCATAAATACAAAGACGACAAACACAATTATGAGGCACGATGTTGAACCATTTGATGGAAAGTCAAATTTCAGTATTTGATAGAGTACGGTCAAAGATGTATTGGTTCTGACAAAAGCACTAGAAGGGAATGAGAAGAAATCAACAAATATGACAGAAGAAAAATGGGCAAAACTTGAAGCAAAGGTCGTGGCAATAATCAGATTGAGTTTGGCGCCACAGATCAAATATCGGGTTTTAACATAAACCTCTCTGAAGAGCTTGTGGGAGAAACTTGAGAAAGTTTACAAGTCGAAGTATCTGTCAAATCGATTATATTTGAAGAAGAAATTGTACCGGCTTCGAATGGAAGAAGGTTCAGATTTGACAAATCATATTAATGAGTTTAATAGATTGGTGACCCAGCTGACCAGTATAGATGTGAAGCTGGACGAAGAAGATAAAGTCTTATTACTTCTTGTCTCTTTACCATATTCATACTCAACTCTCCATAATACTCTCCTTGTAGGGAAAGAAAAGCTTGCAGTTGACGATGTGATGTCAGCAGTCCTGGACAAGAATAAGTTCGCAAACATTACTTTCAGAGATCAAGGAGACAGTCTTCTTGTATTTTCATATGGGCGTGGAAAGGGTCCTAATCGAAAGAAGAATTCCGACAAGGAACGAGGAAGGTCTCAGTCGAGACCAGACAAGAAGGATAAATCTCAAATTGAGTGTATCATTGCCACGAAAAGGGCACTACAAAAATCAATGTCCATTGTTGAAGAAAGAAAACAAGAAGAAAGGTAAGTAGATTGATAATTCTGCTAATGTTGCTAAGCAATGTGTGCAACGATGGAGAGCTATACACAGTAACAGAAAATGAAGCTTCACAAGGTGATCTCTTATCTAACAGTAGCAACCTTATATATTGGTACATGGATTCCGGTTGTTCTTTTCATATGTCCCCTCACAGGGATTGGTTTGATACTTTTGCATCCTGCAATGGCGGTACAATTCTATTGGTTAACAATGCAACCTGCAAAGCTGCTGGGATAGGCACCATTGAAATTAAAATGTTTGACGATGTCGTCAGAATATTAGGTGATGTAAGGTATATTCCAAAATTGAAGAAGAGCTTGCTATCGGTTGAAGTACTTGACTCTATAGGCTGTAGTATATCAGTCAGAGATGGTGTCATGAAAATTACCAAGGGTTCAATGGTAATTATGAAAGGCCAAAAAAAGGGCACCCTCTATAAGTTGATAGGAGACACAGTTACTGGTGGAGCAGCAATTTCTGTACAGGATAATTCCAACAGTGATGACACATAATTATGGTACATACGACTTGGTCATTTGAGTGAAGGTGGAATAAAAAAACTTCACAAAAGGCAGTTGTTGAAAGGTGTCAAAACGTGCAGTTTAGAATTTTGCAAGTTTTGCATGTACGACAAACAATAGAGGGTAAGCTTCAAGGCAAGAGCACATACCAGTAAGAATGTACTTGATTATGTACATTCAGATGTTTGGGGCCCGATCAAGCATACATCAATGGGTGGAGCCCATTATTTTGTCAGCTTCATAGATGACTACTCCAGAAAGGCGTGGGGTGTATTTTATGAAGCAGAAGTCTGAGGTTTTCAGAATCTTTAAGCAGTGAAAAACTAAAGTAGAAAATCAGACCGGAAATATGCTAAAGTATTTTAGATCAGATAATTATGGAATACAAGGACATGTCATTCCTATAGTTCTGCCAAGATAAAGGTATCACTAGACACTTCTCAGTTAAAAGAACTCCAGAGAAAAATAGGGTTGCAGAGAGGATGAACAGAACTCTATTGGAACGTACCAGATGTATAAGGATGAATGCAGGTTTGCCCAAGAATTTCTGGGTTGAGGCACTCAACACAGTCTGTTATATGATAAATCGATTTCTTTCAGCTGGAATTGATTACAAAATCCCCGAAGAGGTATGGAGTGGGAAACCAGTTGATTTTTTTGTGATGAAAATCTTTGGTTGTCCAGGTTATGTTCATCTGTCGGTCGAGGAGCGACAGTCCAAACTTGACATGAAGATGTATACTTCTTTCCTTTAGGCTTTACATAAGAAAATATTTCACATTGAGTGTGTTGAATATTGACTCCCATTTTGGTTTGTCAGTCGGAACCCCAATAAATGCATGTACATCAAAGTCTTGGGATAAGGAGATTTCACAGTCTTCTTGTCAAAGCAAATATTCTTAATTTGTTCCATGAAATCTCCTATGGGAGCCACCTTATCAGCAAAGTTTTCAAACTTTGCTCCTTAATTTAAGGGAATATGTCTCTTGAGTTTGTTCTATAAATAAATGCTCCGATGAGCAACTAAAATACACCATCAGTTGAGGAGCAAAGAATCCGAGAGAGTAGAAAAGCTCAGTTAGAGTTGAGAGTTTGTAATCTCCATATTATTTTCTTAGTGATTTTATGAGATCTCTCCCCGTGGTTTTTTTCAGTTGGGTTTCCACGTAAAATTCTGATATTATTAATTTATATCTCATACAGTAGTCTGTTTGTGTTTATCATATTGTATTTGTATGAGCCTGATTTCTCAACAGTGTATTACATTCCCCAGCTAATTCCTAGTTAAAATCTCCATTTTGAACTCTCTTATGGTAATAAACCAAGCTAACCTTTCGGTGCTTCCAAACTATTACAGATTATAGCTCCCCACTCTATGATATACCAACAGTAATTCAATTATTTCTGAATCTATATATAGAAAACCTATTCTTTGGAGGAAGTTTAATGCTGCAATGATATAGAAACTTGGGCTGACAAGAGTTACGTGGATTCAAGCAAGCAACACCTTTATGCAAATAATACTGTCTTCCAGTACTTCACATTTGTTGTACCACACTGCATAATGGCAGCTTTATATTATTTTTTGTAACCTATATAACTATACAAATCGTTATTGTGAATGCAACTGGTTCCATCAGGAAGTGGAAAGTATTCAAGAAACAGTGCATAGTACAACTACAGCAAGGAGATGTATATTATATTTCAAACAAATATAAAACATCACTGCATCAAAAAAAAATTATACATCAAATTAAAATTAGTGGCACTAAGAAAATGTTGTTGGCTAAAGGTGTGTACCTTATAATTGGATCTTTTGATGTCCTCTGCGATCTTTGAGATGGATCTCCAATCCATTTTCTTCTGCTCTCATGCCAAGCAATTACAGCTACATAATACATTTCACAGATTACTATTATGCTGTATTATTTTTAGAGGTCACGTAAAAGCTTAAAAGTAACTAAATATCTATATGCAAATTTGTTTCTCCTATCATTCTGTAATTACCACAATATCTGGCCAAATTCGTAGCCATTGCAAACAATATTAGACTTCCAAAGTCTCTTGTATCGGTCCAACCATGGTGCTCGAGATTGTCCAATATCAATTACTTTACCCTCAAAACTCAAAAGTACTTAGGTGGGTCCACTAATTTTAAGAATAAAAATTATTCACTATTGCACTTATGTGGGGTCCACTATGGGTAAAAATGGAACTTAACTTGTACTCTCTCATCTACTTTAAGTTTCTTAATTTGTGTTGAAAGTGTATTTAAAACAATTTTTTGTGGAACACAGGGAGTAATTGACAATCTAAGATGACAAGGAGAAAGTTCTCAATGAAAGCTGCAAATATAGTCCCAACCCTCTAATACAAAGCTGAAAATGCTGCAGCATGGCATCCTAACATTCACTTTGTCATCTCTTACGCAATGTCTCTGCGATGACACCACCAAAATAATTCATCATTAAACATTTCACAAAAAAACTTTGTTCAGGATGACCAAGCACGTAGTTCGCTTTGCAGGAAAGTGGAGAAGAGAGATAAATAGGAAGGGGAACGAGATTGGATACATCAGTAATCATCCAGTTTTCTATAGTCAATTTCCCAGGAATTTACGAGGCAAACAGAAAATGTTACTGGCAATTGAATTCGTGTTGGGAGGGTGTAATGATGGTAATTTGGCAAAAAGATCTTGTTGCTTTTATAGGAAAAATCTTGAGGAAAGCAAACTAAATATGATCATGGAAGTCTAGTAAGAGAGCGGTTGATAAGTCCATGAAATCTTATCTGTTATGCAAGTACATTACTGCAAAATCTTAGCAACTTTAACTCAAATATGCCAAATAAATTAGCTTTGATGATTCTTTAATGAAATTATCGAAACAGGGAAAATCTTATGCTGTGATACTACTATTTTATCTAACAATTATTACCATGATTAATAAACACAGGACTGCTTCCACCATTATCTGCAGGATTTTTCGATTCGTTTCTCAGTGTGGTACATCCCACAGGTCGCTTCTCGTTGGATCGTGAACTTCCTGTATCGACTTCCGTCATATTTAGACTAAACATATCAATAGAAGTTTCTTGTTAGAAGTACTTTAAATCTTGTTTATTCAATAAATGTGAAATGTGGATAGATCTTGAAGAGAACATCTGCTCTTCGCAAAATACATTCTCTGAGATACACTGATGAAAGGTGGTGGAAAACTAATCAAAGTGAATAATTGTATTGTTCACTTGTACCAAAACATACTGCTACTTGTTCACATATTTTGAATGTTATCAAAAATCACACAAACAAGTATGGGAAAAAATAACCTTGGATGATTCTGGGCGCAAAAAAAAATTATGGGGAAGAACAAGAGCGCTAGACTATTATAGTCATGACTCCAGCTTCCTTAAGGACAATCAATGCAAGAGATATTTTCTAACAACACCACAATTTTTAGCATAATTGTTTGGTAATCACCCTCATTACCATGACATATAATCTTGTTAATAGTCATCTATTATATTAGAAGATTGTACAATTGCAAGGCATTCTTCATTATAATATATTTAAGAGCCTTTAATTGCTTTCTTTTGATAGTACCAACCACCAAACACTCAATTTTGACCATGATCCCTTTTCTGTGAATCCATATTTGATTAAAAGAAATAAACTTTTGGAAGTTGACCCCAATTTTTTCGTTAAAAATCAAACCCTGCACAATACAGTGTCAACCACTTCATAGACTCAAAGGCAATGTTAAATAAACTCAATTCAACAATGCATTTTAATATTTTATCCAAAACTAGTTGGAGTACAGGCTAATTCAAAGATAATATTTACATTACAACTCTTAAGAATCATGTCTTTCAATACCCATCTTTTCACATGTATTACCATTAATCTAAACTAAACTTGCCAATATAAATAAATAAATAATCTTCACTGTAACATCACATTAGCAGGTTAACAACAAAACTCAACAGATACTTAGAAAAATTACTTAATTAATTTTCAATATTAATAATTTAAACTTAAATAAACATAGGTTCTGCAAAAATGAGAAAGAAAATCAAAATCAATCAAATTCTTGATAAACTCTAAATGAAAGAAAAACCCCATTAAAACCCACAAATCCTTTTGCCCAAACCTGGCAATGCATTAACAATTAAGAACAATATATAATTTATGAAGACACAAAAAAAGAAAAAAAAAAGAAAAAGAAAAAAGAAAGAGACATACCTTATTGTGGGTATTTCTTTGAGGAAGCAGAGATACAAATAGAAGAAAGATTTAAGATGGAGGATTAGAGAGAATATATAGCAGCCAGAATCCTTTGGAATTATTTGAAGTCATTTTCTTTGTAAGTTTCTTGGTTTGTTCGCTACAAGTTTTCATTGTGATTGATTTCTTATTAATCTAAACTGAAAGCGGTATTTTCTATAGCTGACGTGGATGAGAAAGGTTAATAAGTGGATAAGCTCTCTCCTCATGTTTGTGATGACAGAAATACCCCCTACCTAATCCAAAAAAATCCAAGATCCACATTAAATGTGGAAAATGACTATGGAATAATGGGAAATGAGAAATTATAACTCGAGTAATATTTTTGGGTATTTCTAACAACTTGAATTTAATATATGAGGAACATAAAACACATTCTTATTTCAGGGGTCTCATTTATAAAATTTATAAACTTATCTTTAATCTTCTTATAACTTTGATGAATTATGGCATTTTGTCAAGGTTAGACTCAAATATGTAACCTTAGTAAAATTTGAAGGCTAAGTAAACTAGTTTACAGATTTAGCTCAAAAAACATGCATGAAATAGAATCTTTGTCAAGCACCACAAATCTTAAATGTGAGGATCCGAGTATGGATGTGATTTTAAGAAATTCCGAGTACGGATTTTTTATAAGAAGACAAGTGTGATAATCTGAGTAAAATCGGATTGTTCAGAATTTAAGTTTAAAGAATTAATTATTAATAAAATAAATTTTTGTTAATACTATTATATGCTATGTGTTTATTAATCGTTCTAGAACCTAGGATGATTATAAGTCGGAATAATTCTGGCTACGAGCTAGACTGAATGAATAAGAATTTTCAAGATGAAAATAAAAAATTTCTGGAAATAAAAATTTTTCTGGAAAAAAAGACGAAATAAGCACTATTCACCCGAAGAAATCTAAAGGTTAGGGTTTGAATAACCTAATCCTTTCCGAGAGTTCGATATGTCGAAATGACATTCTGTCAAAAGATTCGACGATAATATATCGTGAAAAAGTAAGTAAGCCGATAAAAGTTTTTCTTGAAAAAAGCACAGAAATCGGACGAAATAAAAATGACGAAAAGTATTGTTATGTACTTTTCATTCGTTTAACTACGTTAGGGGAAAACGTGAAGGAAAACTGTGACGCCCCAAAATTAGGTATACATCACCCATCTTGAGTCGCTAGTTACATGGTACAGAATTCAAATACAACTAAATAATACAACTGTCATGTACAATACGACAAAACATAAACTGTGAGTTTGAATACAAATATTGTCTACTAGAGAGTATACAAACTCAAAAGGAGTCCTCATTACAATTATTATCACACTATTTCACAGAATAATGAGGACTACTAATGCACCATCTAGGATCATCGCTCCGTTCCCCGACTCGTTCCAGCTATATTCTCATTTCCTGAAGAGAACAGTGAAAGAAAGAGTGAGCTCAACTAGCCCAGTAAGAAATATTATGACTAAGATAATGCAGAATAAATTATCATTAGCCTTAAAAAGTGTTAAACTGATACAATATAACAAAAATCTAGTTTAATTACAGCGGAACAAGCAATCCATTAAAAGAGTCAAGTAAAGAAAAAAATCTACTATCTTTTATGATTTAAAAGGTTTTTCATCACTTTTATCGCTGGGACTCAGCATAATAAATAATCCACATCATCGAATCACCCCTGCACTATGGCCAATGATATTATTTAGTATCACGACCATAATTATCCATGCACTATGGGCCAAGAATATTTGTGTATTCATTAATGGTCACGATCATGCCAACAACTGTCCATCAATGCACTACGGGCCAATGAGGACTTTTACCACAATATCTGTAACATTACGGTCATGATTACACCGAATAATCCCTGGTCATAATCATACCAAGTCCATCTATGCACTACAGGCCACAGATGACTTTCAAAAAATATAAATATGAGGATGATGACAATGATATAAGAATTCAATAAAAACAAGTTCAAGAATTAATTTGTCCAAGAACCAATAACGTCCAAATTGTCAATATGATACTGCTTTATAGAGTAAAATTTAAGAATGCTCAGAAGAATATTTCCATCAAAAGATACTGGATGAAGCGTAATTATCAAGGATATTTCACTAATTTCATGGAGTATAGAAGTCAAAACTTTAACCAACTGAGTATAATAAAGAATGGAATAACAAAAGAAATCACCATGCATGCGGTACTTCGTATAGACAGTTTATTCCAACAGAATATTAAATAACAGAACCAGGTCAGACGAAATTCGCACCGACAGGATGTTCCAACAGAATAATAAAGAATAGAATAACAACAGAAATTATCATGCATGCGGTACTTCGCATAGACAAGTTATTCCAACATAGAGAGGATATTCCAACAGAATAATAATAAAGACGGAACCAGGTCCGGCGTAAAACACACAGACAGGATATTCTAACAGAATAATAAAGACAGAATCAGGTCCGGCGTAAAATGCACAGATAGGATATTCCAACAGAATAGTAAATACGGAATAATAGAAGAATGTCACCAAGTATAGGGTAGCCCGCGTATACAGGTTATTCCAACAGAATAATAAAAAATGGAATAACATAAGTTCTCTTCATAAATACAAAAGAAATAATACACCTTACCGTAAAATAAACTGGATATAAGAGTAGGGAAGTAGCAGAATACTTTTCTATAGTTTCTCTATAATTTCTCTCTCTAGAGTTTTAGTGAATTCGTAAGAAATAATGAAGGAATGAGCTTCTATTTATAGAAGAATGGACTGCATAGTAACTAATTCATGAACGGTCCAGATTGATTTAGTTTTAAACGGACGGTCCAGATTGATTTAATAAAATATTCTAATAAAATAAAATCTTTTAAATATAATATATAATATATATTATATAAATCAAATGGCTAAAAAAATGTCACGGGATGATTCCCCGTGAATTACACCTGTTTATTCCACTTAATCATATATATATATATATATATATATATAATAAGTATATATATTATATATTATATATACCTATCCCTTGTATAACCCACCCACCCCCCATTTTTCGTGAATCCACAGGATTCTCATGAATCCTATATATATATATATATATATATATATATATATATTGAATAACTTTCTACCAATTATTTTGAAAAATGGGTAAATGAGGGGTCCATAAATTCAACAAATACTGTAGCAATAATTGAACAAAACTGAGTGACTTCTCACGTAAGCATCAATAATCAATACCGTGTGCTACTATGCAACCACGCGTATTACTGTACTTTTAATACCGGGTGTTTCAACAGTTAACAGTAAAACTTCCGCCGTTATTTTCATTAAAAGATATTTTGTCGTTTTCTCAATCCGACAATAATTCCGTTGTGGGGTCCACCAATGATTGTACCGTCGTACGAATATTCCATGTTAAAACGAATATTCCCCGACCAAACGAATAGTATATAACAACTTGCGTACTTTGTAAAATTTATAAATATTACCTACAACTATAACATTATATCAATTTCATTCCATAATATTTAAAAATGATATTTATAGAAAATTCATTTTTATTTCTAAAAGTTGGGGTCTTACAATCTCCACTTCTTATGAAATTTCACCATCGAAATTAGGGTACATACCTGGTATGACGAAGAGGTGAGGATACCTTGATTTCATTTCAGATTCTAACTCCCAGGTCATTTCCTCAACATAGTGGTTTCTCCACAAAACTTTGACTTGAGGTATAACCTTGGAGCGTAGAATATGTTCATTCTTATCCAAGATTTGAACAAGAACCTCTTCATAAGTTAAATCTTCCGCTATTTCGTCCGGTTCTATCTCAATAATGTGGTTCGGGTCTTCCATATATTTATGTAACATGGATATGTGAAAAACATTATGAACACGAGACATACTTGGCGGTAAAGCGAGTCTATAGACCACAATTCCTACTCGATCGAGGATTAAAAATGGGCCAATGAATCGAGGATTGAGCTTTCCTCTCTTTCCAAATCTCGTAACTCCTTTCCATGGAGCAACACGTAACAACACATGATTTCCTATATCGAATTTCACGTCCTTTCGATGAAGATCAGCATAACTCTTTTGTCGATCTTGTGAGGTTTTTATACGTTGTCAGATCGTTTAAATCTTTTCTGTAGTCATACATAACAACTCCCGTCCCAACAACGTTGCTTCACCCACCTCATCCCAGCATACTGGAGAACGACACTTTCTTCCATATAACGCTTCGAATGGAGCCATGCCAATACTTGCTTGATAACTGTTATTGTAGGAAAACTCCACCAAAGGTAAGAACTTGTCCCAACTTCCCTTGAAGTCAAGGACACAGAGTCTTAATAGATCTTCAAGAGTTTGAATCGTCCTCTCCGACTGCCCGTCCGTCTGAGGATGATATGCCGAGCTAAATCGTAAATCCGTGCCCATAGATTTTTGCAAACTAACCCAAAATCTTGAAGTGAATCTTGGGTCTCGATCAGAAACTATGGATACTGGCATACCATGCAATCTTACAACCTCGTTTATATACATACGAGCAAGACGTTCAAGTGTATAAGTTTCTCGTATCGGTAAAAAATGAGCAGACTTGGTCAATCTATCAATAATGACCCAAATCGCATCTATGCCTTGAGAAACTTTGGGAAGACCGGTAACGAAATCCATGGTAATGTGCTCCCACTTTCATTCTGGAATTTCAAGTAGTTGCAATGGACCTTTTGGTACTTGATGCTCCGCCTTGACTCGTTGACAAGTTAGACAACTTGAGATAAACAGCGCTATCTCTCTCTTAATATTGCTCCACCAAAATGTATGACGATGATCACGATACATTTTGGTACTCCCAGGATGGATTACAAATGGTGTGTTGTGCGCCTCCATAATGATTTTATACTTTAACTCAGGATTGTTAGGTACACAAAGTCTGGAGTTGACTCGATGTATTCCTTCATCATCGATTCTTGCTTCCGGCATCGCACCTTCTTGCACTTTCTTCCTCATACGCATCAGCTCCGGATCTGTAACTTGAGCATCTTTAATTTTATCAATTAAAGTTGGTTCTACTCATATATTTGTCATCATCACGTGGGTCCCTGGAGTCTTTATCTCTATCTTCATCCTTTGCAAGTCATACAAAATGGGCCTTTGCGTTGACAATATTGCACTTGTACCGGCATATGATCTTCTACTCAATGCGTCAGCTACCACGTTCGCTTTTCCAGGATGGTATTGGATGGTATGATCATAATCTTTCAACAGTTCAAGCCAACGTCGTTGTCGCATGTTGAGTTCCTTTTGAGTGAAGAAATATTTGAGGCTTTTAAGATCCGTAAAGATCTCCACTTTCTCCCCATACAAGTAATGCCTCCAAATCTTTAGTGCGAAGACAACAGCTGCCAACTCTAGATCATGAGTAGGATAATTCCTCTCATATTCTTTGAGTTGTCGTGAGGCATAAGCTATGACTTTCCCATGTTGCATGAGAACACATCCTAACCCTTTGCCCGAAGTATCACTGTAGATGACAAATCCCTCCGAACCAGATGGTATTGTAAGAACAGGTGTTGAAATGAGTCTCCTCTTGAGTTCTTGAAAACTCTTCTCACATTCCTCGCTCCAACCGAACTTTGTATCTTTCTGAGTCAGCTGAGTTAGCGGAGTAGCGATTCGAGAAAACCCTTCTACGAATCTCCGATAATAACCAGCTAAGCCGAGAAAGCTACGTACTTCGGTCACTAATTTAGGTTGCTCCCAGCTTTGAATAACTTCAATCTTTGTTGGGTCAACAGATATTCCATGACTTAATACCACGTGCCCAAGGAATGCTACTTCCTCAAGCCAGAACTCGTATTTCTTTAACTTGGCATAAAGCTTATATTCACGAAGCTTTTGGAGTATCAGCCTCAAGTGTTGCTCATGATCTTCACAAGTTTTGGAATATATGAGGATGTCATCAATAAAGACGACCACAAAGTGATCCAAATATTCCTTGAATACTCGGTTCATCATATCCATGAAGGAAGCAGGAGCATTAGTCAATCCAAAGGACATGACTAGGAATTCATAATGTCCGTACCGAGTTCTGAAAGCCGTCTTTGGAATGTCATCGGTTCTAATCTTTAATTGGTGATATCCGAAACGAAGATCAATCTTTAAAAAGAATTTGGCTCCTTGAAACTGGTCAAACAGGTAATCAATACGTGGCAATGGGTACCTATTTTTGATGATGACATGATTCAACTCCCGATAATCAATACAAAGTCGCATACTCCCATCTTTCTTCTTCATGAATAGAACAGGAGCACACCAAGGAGAAGTACTAGGACGAATAAAGCCAATGTCTAACAATTCCTGCAGTTGAGTCTTTAACTCCTGAAGTTTAATAGGAGCCATTCGATATGGGGCTTTGGAAATGGGTTTTGTACCGGGTTCAAGGTCGATACAAAATTTAATTTCATGCTCTAGGGGTAGGCCAGGAAGTTCTTCAGGGAATACGTCAGGAAATTCATTAACAATAGAAATATCATTCAAAACAGACATATTTTTGTTTAGATCCGTGACATGAGCTAAGAAAGCTTGACATCCATTTTTTAATAAACGAATAGTTTTATGGCTTGAGATGACAGTGAATGATTTTAATGGTTTGGTGGCTTGAATTCGCATAACAGATTGGTTAGAAATATGAAAGCTAACAATCTTATGAAAATAATCAATTTTTGCATGATGAGTAGTTAACCAATCAATCCCTAGAATTATGTCAAATGCAAGTATTTTTAATGAAATAAGATCGACAGGTAATGTGAGGGTACCGATTTGAACCAAACAATACTTATAAACAGTGGATGTAATGAAGGTTTCTCCCAATGGAGTTTCTACAGATAAGACAAAGTCTAATTTCTCTGGAGTCAAATTTAATCGTTGAGCGCAAGTAGGAGAAATAAAAGAATGGGTAGAACCGGTATCAAATAAGGTATAGACTTCACTAGAGTTTATGATAAGCTTACCCGTGATGACCTCATTCGGGTTCCTTGCTTTCTGGGAGGTCACAACAAACGCTCTCCCTTGCACTTGATAAGTAGATTTTATACCTAATTATCCGGTATCTATTACTTGAATTAGTTGCTTAAACTCATGTGTCTTAGTTACTTTTCATGCATTTTGTGTTCGTTTTGTAGGTTATACGTTTGGAAGCGATGTGAGCGATTATTGGTAAGGAAAAGCACGGAAAATGCATAGAAAAGCAAGCCGGACATCGTTTATGCTTTCATGTTCAATTCATGTTCTTGGCTTGGAGCTTGGACTATATTGTAGAGCATTTTCCTAGATTTTCGGAACATCTTGAATCATTCAAATCGGAGTTCGGATGAAAGAGTTATGACATTTCTACCGACGGACGTTGAACTTCACCGTTTTGGGTGGTGATTTTCATAGCAGTCACTTCCAGTCCAATTTCGACCATCATACGTTCGTTATTTCTCAAAGCTCAAAGAATGAAAGTTGTAGATCTCGTCGATAGCTTCGATTTGATATGTCGCGGGCATCTTAACTCCTCTCGTTTTAGAAGTTATGGCAGTTTTAGCAGAGGAGGTTCCAGCAGAAAATATTTTTGGCAGATTGGTACCCAGCCGGGGCTGGGCGTTTTTGTGCTTAGTACCCAGCCGGGGCTGGGTGCCTGGGAGCTTTAGCAGCTTACTACCCAGCCGAGGCTGGGCTTTTGCAAAGGAAATACCCAGCCGGGGCTGGGTATATGCGAAAATGAGCGGATTTTGTCCGAATTTGAGTCTGAAAAGGATTGTTTCGAGTTGTTTGATTCAAGGACTTCCAAGAGAACTTAAAGACATGTATAAAGGCTAATAAAAGGAGGGGAATAACAGAGATTATTAGGAGATATTAGGAGATTAGAGAGCATTCTATTAAATTAGATTAGAGTAAATTAGAGAAAAACACTAGTTCTAATTAGATTTGGAGATTGAAGCAACTTGGAGACCATTGAAGATTCAAAGTAGGAGCAAGGAGGGAGCGTCAAATCTACTGACAATAGATTATTTCTTCTCATCTTCTTCTATCTTTATCTTTTAATGTGTATTCAATTGTGGATTCTTAGTTTTAATTCAATAATCATGAACTAATTCTTTGTTTGAGATTACAATGGATCTTATTGTGTAGTTTATTTTAATATGCTTCACTATCAATTAGTATTTTCTATTGTGAGAATTGTCTATTGTGATTTGGAATTAATTATTTAATTGCTTGGTCATCAATTACCGTGATAATCTATATGAACTCGAGAGATGAAGTATTGATTTAGATCTAATCATGATAGCATGTGTTCAGGATTTTGTTAGTAGCTTAAACTTGATGTGTGTTAAGGTAGAGATATGCTTGACATCGCATGTAATCGTGTAGAGAACTTATTCTTAAACTTTCTTCAATTGTAATTCACATAGAGATATAGTGGGTTAGTTGATTAAGGTGTTTAATGGATTTCTATCTTAATTGTGGATTGACGTTAATACGGTATTAGTGCATCGAGAGGTGGTTAATATTACTTTAGTGTTCTTGATTAACAATTCGGGATAGAGAATAATTGATGAGAAGTGTGTTAACTTAAATGAGGCAATAAGTGAAGTTGTGATCTTAAATCTCCGTTATCTTAATTTAACTAGTGGTAATTAGAATTAGTTTAGTTAAATATTTTAATTAATAACATTAAATTCATTCGTTTAAATAAGATTGAGTTGGTTACAGGTTAGTAATTGGTGATTTTTATTAACTAGTTCTCTGTGGGAACGATACTCAACTTATCACTTTATTACTTGTTGACCACGTATACTTGCGTGTTGTGCGTAATTAGATTTTACAAAACAAGTTTTTGGCGCCGTTGCCGGGGAACTAGTTTAATACAGTTTTACCAATATTGGCTTCAATCAAATTAGTCTTAATTTAAACATTTTTATTTTTATTTTTAATTCTTTTCCTATTTTTCTCTCTTTTCAGGTACCATGGATGACTTTGCGTATCAATGGTCATACACGAACATGACTCAACCAAAGGAAGCGGAGATTGACGGACTCGCGACACTCTCCGCAATGTCAGCACAAATTGAAGAACTTTCGAGGAAGTTGGACGTTGTCGCAGCCTAACAGAGTCAAAGGATGGCAATCATGTGTGACTATTGTGCTGGCAACCATCCGAGTCATCAATGCACCGTTAGTTTTGGGCGGCGAAAACAAGGTGGTGTATACCTCAACCAGTATGCATATGATAATTACCATCAAGTTTGGGGGTATCACCCGGATTCTTCATGGAGCTACAACTATCAGGACCAATACTCTGCTCCAAATCCAACATATCCATCAAATTTCTCAAATCCACCTCCAATGCAACAAGAAGACAATTCAGATTTCAAGGAATTCATGTTAAGGATTATAGCAGAAAAAGAAGAGATGATAATGAGTCAGGAGTTATCAACCCAAAATTTTAATAATCGAATGGAACAACTCCTCACTGCCTCAACTAATGGTCCTCAATACATGGCTTCCAAGACTGAAAAAGAAAAGTCAAGGTTGGAGGAATTGGTGTCCAAGTTCATAGCATCAAATGAGGAGAGAATGAGTAATCAAGCGAGGTCAATTCAAAATCTTGCGGATCAGATAGAGCAAATGACTAAAGCCGTAAGCAGCCTTCCTCCAAACACTTGGTTTTATGACATGGATGACGAAATTGACGAAGAACCTGAACCAAATCTACAACTAGATGAGCCTCGAGATGTTGAAAAAGAGGAGACAAGTAGGGATAATGACAACAAGGTCGGTGACAAACTAATTGTGAGAACCAACGATGATGAGCCGATGTTATTTATGCCTCAAGTGACTTCTCCTCCACAGTTCAAGAATCTGGTTAGATTTGCAAAACCTTGTCCAATTGGTAGTCATGTCATTGGCAATACTCCATGTGACGTAAAAGTGAGTACAACTTCGAAGCCATGGTGCGATGAGTTGGAGAAGATAGAAGAAGAGATTGTTGTGTCTGACAAGCCTCAATGCCAGAATATATTCGCAGACACAATGGAGAAAACGCCTAGATGTTGGACGTTCTTCAATCTAATCTTATATAAACAAAGCATGCTAGGTGACTTTAACTTGATGGCTATCACAAATGGGAACCTACCAAAAGCTATATTATTTCCGATGGATGGAGGGTTTCTCAACTTTCGAAGAGGAATTGGATAGCATTGACCAGACAAAGTCAGGCTGAAAGACTATAAATCAAGCGCTAACTGGGAGGCAACCCAGGAATTTTTTATATTTATATGTTTTACTAGTTTATTTAGTAGATAGGAATTAATTTACTTATTAAGCTCTCTTATAATCTAATCCATGTTGTCTCTCTTCATTGCAGGTATTGGAGGTCCAATGGATAGCAAAATGATCGTCGCCGCCATCGCCACCATCAACTCACGCTTAGCTGATTACAGGGAAGTTCTCTTCTATTTATCGTTATATTCTTACAATGAGGACATTGTAATTGCTAAGTTTGGGGGAGTTTTGTTTAATTCATTATCGCATGTTTAGTTTATGTTATGTTATTTTGCATATGTTGTTAATTTAGTTTAGGTTCATTATAAAAAAAAAATCAAAAAAAAAATCAAATATTCAAAAATTCAAAAATAATAGTTAGTTACTATGTTCATCTTGCATGAGTCCAGCTGTTTGATATTTACAGTTTATTTTGGCCAATGATGAGAATGGGATTGAGTAGACAAGTATAATACTGATTATTAGAGCTTTTGATGTGATTTCTTGTTATGAATTGAATCTTTTTTTGTTTGAAACTGGTATAATAAGGATAGCACAATAAAAACAATTTGTTGATTGATTGAGTTTAAATTGATATATAATGCGACTCTAAAGGATAATGCTAGTTTGAATGAAAGAATGAGAAGAATAAGTAGTGATGACTAAAGTTCAATAAAAACTTAAGTTCGAGAAAAGAATTGGGATATATAAGCTTCAAAAAAAAAGAAAAGAACAAAAATAAAAAAAAATACCATGGCTAGTTTTGTTTCGGGGCCTTTGTTACTTGAGCAAGTACGCCCGAAGGGGTATCTTAAAACCTAGCGCCCTAAGGTCTTATATGGTCTGGGAGTCGTTGGTCGAAAGCTCGCTAAGGGGTAGCACTGTTAGCCTAATGGAATGAGACATTGCACAGTCATGGTTAAAAAGTAAAAAAAAGAAAAAAAAATAATAATAAAACGGGAAAAGAGCAAAAAGCCCCCGTAATGAAAAGTAAAGCATAAGTATCCCGGATTGGACTCTTGAACTTGGTGGATGTTTGACTTTAGTTGGATCTAGCTTGTTCGTGAATTTTTTGAGTTTACACTGTATGATGCCTTTGAAGAGACTTGTTATGTGTTAAATTTAATTTCATATCAATTAGCATGTTTGTTGAGCACACACGCACTATATCAGTGATAACAGTTTAAGACTTGATGATTAACTAGGAAATTATTGATTGGTTTTGATATGAAGTATTATCGTGTTTGCTTGATTGCTCTAAGGCCGAGTGAATAGATTTGTGTTTATCAATACTGCTGGATTCGTAGGCATATAGATTAGTTGCATTTCATTGCATTGCATTGCATTATGTTGTGTTGCTTGGGGACAAGCAACGGTTTAAGTTTGGGGGTATTTGATAAGTAGATTTTATACCTAATTATCCGGTATCTATTACTTGAATTAGTTGCTTAAACTCATGTGTCTTAGTTACTTTTCATGCATTTTGTGTTCGTTTTGTAGGTTATACGTTTGGAAGCGATGTGAACGATTATTGGTAAAGAAAAGCACGGAAAATGCATAGAAAAGCAAGCCGGACATCGTTTATGCTTTCATGTTCAATTCATGTTCTTGGCTTGGAGCTTGGACTATATTGTAGAGCGTTTTCTTAGCTTTTCGGAACATCTTGAATCATTCAAATCGGAGTTCGGATGAAAGAGTTATGACATTTCTACCGACGGACGTTGAACTTCACCGTTTTGGGTGGTGATTTTCATAGCAGTCACTTCCAGTCCAATTTCGACCATCATGCGTTCGTTATTTCTCAAAGCTCAAAGAATGAAAGTTGTAGATCTCGTCGATAGCTTCGATTTGATATGTTGCGGACATCTTAAATCCTCTCGTTTTAGAAGTAATGGCAGTTTTAGCAGAGGAGGTTCCAGCAGAAAATATTTTTGGCAGATTGGTACCCAGCCGGGGCTGGGCATTTTTGTGCTTAGTACCCAGCCGGGGCTGGGTGCCTGGGAGCTTTAGCAGCTTACTACCCAGCCGGGGCTGGGCTTTTGCAAAGGAAATACCCAGCCGGGGCTGGGTATATGCGAAAATGAGCGGATTTTGTCCGAATTTGAGTCTGAAAAGGATTGTTTCGAGTTGTTTGATTCAAGGACTTCCAAGAGAACTTAAAGACATGTATAAAGGCTTATAAAAGGAGGGGAATAACAGAGATTATTAGGAGATATTAGGAGATTAGAGAGCATTCTATTAAATTAGATTAGAGTAAATTAGAGAAAAACACTAGTTCTAATTAGATTTGGAGATTGAAGCAACTTGGAGACCATTGAAGATTCAAAGTAGGAGCAAGGAGGGAGCGTCAAATCTACTGACAATAGATTATTTCTTCTCATCTTCTTCTATCTTTATCTTTTAATGTGTATTCAATTGTGGATTCTTAGTTTTAATTCAATAATCATGAACTAATTCTTTGTTTGAGATTACAATGGATCTTATTGTGTAGTTTATTTTAATATGCTTCACTATCAATTAGTATTTTCTATTGTGAGAATTGTCTATTGTGATTTGGAATTAATTATTTAATTGCTTGGCCATCAATTACCGTGATAATCTATATGAACTCGAGAGATGAAGTATTGAATTAGATCTAATCATGATAGCATGTGTTCAGGATTTTGTTAGTAGCTTAAACTTGATGTGTGTTAAGGTAGAGATATGCTTGACATCGCATGTAATCGTGTAGAGAACTTATTCTTAAACTTTCTTCAATTGTAATTCACATAGAGATATAGTGGGTTAGTTGATTAAGGTGTTTAATGGATTTCTATCTTAATTGTGGATTGACGTTAATACGGTATTAGTGCATCGAGAGGTGGTTAATATTACTTTAGTGTTCTTGATTAACAATTCGGGATAGAGAATAATTGATGAGAAGTGTGTTAACTTAAATGAGGCAATAAGTGAAGTTGTGATCTTAAATCTCCGTTATCTTAATTTAACTAATGGTAATTAGAATTAGTTTAGTTAAATATTTTAATTAATAACATTAAATTCATTCGTTTAAATAAGATTGAGTTGGTTACGAGTTAGTAATTGGTGATTTTTATTAACTAGTTCTCTGTGGGAACGATACTCAACTTATCACTTTATTACTTGTTGACCACGTATACTTGCGTGTTGTGCGTAATTAGATTTTACCCAACAACACTACCAGCTTTGACTTTTCTGGGACGGCCTTTGGTGCCTCCATCCTGGCTGAACTTATCTTCGGTGAACGACAAAATCGGGCTAAGTGACCTTCTCTTCCACAATTATAACATGCTTTGGACGGCATCGCACAGTTTGGACTGATATTTCCCTCCCCTCCGTATTTGAAGCATATGATAGGTGGTCGTTCTCCTTCCTTAACAACGGGTGCTGGTGCTGACGTCCTTCTATCATTATTGAATCTCCTTTTCTTGAAATGTCCATTTTTATTGTCTTGGCCATGATTACCACCGAAGTGGTTACCATTTCTGGCATGTTGATTCCCTCCACGTTTGCTGTCACCATTTTGATGACTGATACCACTGGTATATTCATGCTGCCGGCTACATTCTCTTGGTTGCGTTGACTCGTTACCGCGCTCCAATAACTGAGCCCTATTTACAACATCTGAGTACAAACATAGTTTATGAGAAATAAGATATTGACGTATCTCCGGTTTCAAACCACTTAAAAACATTTGTGTCATTAGCTCCTCATTATCGACCAAATGGGATGCAAACCGGGATAACTCCGCAAATTTAGCCTCGTATTGCGACACGATTATATTGTTTAGTTCCAATTTGATAAACTCCACTTCTTTCATGTGACTAATACTCTCGGAAAAGTACTTGTCGCTGAATAACTCTTGGAACTTCTCCCAAGACATCTTGAGTGCGTCAGGCTGGGTACGTTTTACAGATTCTCACTAGTAATCTGCCTCTTCGCGCAACATGAAGGTGGAGAAGGGAACCTTTTGCTCCTTGGAGCATCCCAAGACATAAAATATCTTGGTGATCTGCTTTATCCATGCTTCCGCCTTAAGTGGTTTTGGCTCTCCAATAAACTCCGGTGGTCCCAACTCCTTGAACTGTTTAGCGGTGACCGTCCGAGAGTTTCTAGTGTTTCCACCTACATTTCGGACAGGAGCTGCTCTCGCCTGATGTTGCATGAATTGCATAAAGCCTCTGAACAATCCATCATTCATCATTTGGTCCGTGTTGTTGTTTGCATGAGGATTTACGCCTTCCTGATGCACATTATCCTGATTATTGATATGTGGAGACTCAACGGTCTCTTGTGCTCCATTGCTATTCTCAACATTCTCGGATGTCATTTTCAGATACTGCCACAAAACAAGGGTGTTAGGCCGTGATCCTTTTCCTTATTGGGCCATATATAATGGGCCCCTCCTTTGGGTATTGATTATCTTTATCCTAGTTGACCCGGATGTTTTGGGCTCAATCATTTATTATTTCACTAAACCCATATAGATTGGATCCGGTTGCATGGGCCGTCTCCTCTGGGTGGATTCATTTATCATATTAGCCCATTATGCATGTTTCCCTTTAGCCCAACTTTGACCGGTAATCATTACTCAAAGTAATAGTTGACTATTATGTCGGCCACCTTTCTCTATGGCATTAATGAGGATGAGACAGAGAAGGAGGCGGAGGAAAAAGGTGTGACAGAAAATATGGAGGCTAAGTGCATGCTTTCGGCGAGAATGACCGGAAGGGGAAGAAAAAGATGTCAGGAAGTGATAGGTGGCACGGTTAGCCTGAAAGGGGGTTGGCGTGGAGCTGTGATGATAAGGAGGAGGTAAGTAACAAAATAACACACAACTTAATTATTCTCTCAGACACTAGAAATTATATCCTCTTGAGTTAACCTTGTGAACACAGATACTGATTTTCACGCCTGAGCTATCCCCCGGCGGTCCGGCCGTCAAGCTCGTGGTGTTTGTTGTGTTTACTGTGCAGGATCAGGACGTCATTTGTGATTGGGACGTGGCAAAAGATCCTGACGTTAACATTGGCGCTAGAAGGAGGGCTGCTCTAGTGTCCTGAACAGTTTTCAATCACAAACCATATTGGCCCCACGTCAATATTCATGGTGAAAAGTCGAACACCTACGCCCGAAGGGCAACCCATGGCAGTCAGTGAATCGACGCCGCGAGTGTCCGTCAAAGATCGTTTAGGACCAACAATAAGTATTCATGTTAGCACCGCGTCCAAACGATCGGATGAAGATCTTCGGCCAAGGATCATGAGCAACGTTAGGCGTAAACTAGTTTTCCCGACAGAGAAGGGGTCTGATTGTGATCGGAGACGGGTAGAAGGCACCTCGCCTAGAACTCGGTACCGAAACGATCAAGACGAGAAAGCCTCACGACTGGCTAAAATGGCCGATGAAGCGGATAGAGCCATGGAGGCACTTTTGAAACAACGACAGGATATAACTGAACAAATGGCTCAAATAACAGAAATGAGAGACGAAGAGCTCAGTTATGTTCAATCTGAAGAACGTGATCATCGGAGGGGAAAGGAACCTGCTTATTCAGGGCGAGAATCGTTGGGCCGAATCAGGAAAAGGAGAAAGTCCCGAAGCCCTACCCCTCAAGGATCAAAAAGGACATATCGCCCTACTAATTCTAGGGGACGGGGGCAAAGCGAACGAAGAGGTCGATCCAAGGAACGCACCCCAGAGTACATAAGGAAAGCAATGGTTGTTGCCCATTCTCACCATAGCACCCGGTTTCATGGGCGAAGTTTATCAAGAGATCATACTCCCGAGAGTTTACTGAGGGTACACCACCCTGTAGACACTCGACATCGGAAGAGTCCCTCTAATGTTGAAGCATCTGTTGAAAGAAACCGGTCTACTCAGAAGAGGAAGGAGTCACCCGAAAAAGAAGCATCGTCTCAACCAGAAGGCGTAGAATATCTGGTTAAAGAATTAAAAGAACTCAGGAAGCAGCTTGCCGAAGTGCAGAGAATAAAAGATACTCCGGGAAAGAAGGCCTCTCCTTTTTCCGCGGAAATCCTTAAAGAAAAAGCTGACCCCAACAAAAAGTTGCCCCATATCGAGAGTTATGACGGATCGGGGGATCCTTACGATCACAGTCAAGCGTTCGATCGGCTCATGGATTATTATGACTTTAGCGATGCTGCTAAATGTCACACTTTCATCACAACACTTAGAAAGGACGCCCGACAGTGGATGGGAACATTGCCCCCTGATTCAATCTCGTCCTGGGAGGACATGTGCAGTAAATTTCATGCTCGTTTTGGGAGCAACAGAAGAAGGGGAAAGCCGACTGGTTCATTGGCTCAAGTTCGACAGTTTTCTAACGAGTCTCTAGGCCAGTATGTGAAGTGGTTTCGTGAAGCCGTCGGTCAAGTAGCAGATTTGAATGATCTACAAGCCGTGGGATTATTTCAGGATGGACTAGATTTGGTCAAGTCGGAAAAGTTGGTAAAGAAACTAATGTTCAATCACCCGAAGAGTCTCGCCGAAGCCTTTGACAAAGCCGAAGGCTATATTGTGGTGGAAGAGGCTATGAGCAGCCTCAAACGACCTTCTTCGGAGCGACTCAAGGAGAAAGATCGGGACAAAACCGATGGAGACCAGAAGAAGAGTGAAGGGAGCAAAGACCGTTACGAGAACGGATCTAAGAAGTATAATAATTGGAGACAGGGTGGAGGGCGTTCGTCCGCACCAACCCAGAGGGTGAATAGAACGTATACAGCACTCAATGCGGACAGGGCTGTTATCTTGGAGCAAATTAAAAATCAACCTATCTTCGAGCCACCTCGAGATAATATTAAACCCGGAAAAGGAAACCCTCGCAAAAATTGTGATTATCATCAAGCCTCGGGTCACGATACGAACGACTGTGCCAGTCTGAAAGATTTTATCGAAAGGAAGGTACAAGCTGGAGCTTTGGTTCAGTATGTGGCTGCCAGGAATAATCAACAACAAGATCAAGGTCCTGTTCCGGCAGCTCAACCAGTTCAACAAGTATTGCCAGCTCTTGGACAACCCGCCAGACATGTGATCGATGTTATCACTGGGGGTACTTCGGGCAAGTTACTTGGGAGAAAACGCCGAAGCCATTTGGATTCGGTAATGTCGGTGGCGGGTACCTTCCCGAAGACCGATAGACCTTATCCAAATACGGTAATCTCTTTTACTGATGAGGATTACCCTTCGGAAATCATCGAACCGCACGAAGGATCGTTGGTGCTCACTGCACAGGTGGGTTCGGTGGATATGAAAAGGATGATGGTAGATAATGGGTCTTCTGTGGATATCCTGTATGCCCACGCTTATCAAAGGATGAATCTGGAGGGGCAAAAGATGGAAATAGGGCAGGAGGCCCCTCTTTATGGTTTCAGCAATGATCCGGTTAAGGTGGCAGGGACTATTGAGCTACCGGTCATATTTGGAACGGCCCCCCAACAGGTAAAAATTATTTGCAAATTTTATGTTGTGCACGTCGATTCTGCTTATAATGCTATTTTGGGGAGGCCCACTTTAATTGCTTTGCAAGCTGTGACATCAATACCTCACTTCAAAATCAAATTTCCTACTGCTTATGGGGTTGGTGAGGTGAAAGGAGATCTGGATCTGGCCAGAAGGTGTTATCGAAATGCTGTTATTACTTCGGGGGTGGGAGTGTCGAAGCAGCAGCAGACCATGGCGATAGAGATCGAGCCTTTCACCGAAAGCAGCTCCGAACCAATGGTGACACCAGCTGAGGAGACGGAGGAGATAGAGCTCATTTCGGGCAAAGAGGATAAAACGGTGAAAATAGGTTCGGGCTTGCCGGAACCTCTCCGGACGAACCTCATAGAGCTTCTGAGGTGTTTTGTTGATATCTTCGCATGGGAACCTCAGGATATGCCTGGAGTAAGCAGATACATTGCCGAGCATCGATTGGAGGTGGACCCGTCCAAGAAGCCAGTTCGACAGAAGAGAAGAATCTTTGCACCAGAGCGTCAGCGAATCATAGATGACGAGGTTGCGAAACTGTTATCAGCGGACTTCATCTTTGAAATAGACTACCCACAATGGATAGCTAATGTGGTTCTGGTCCAGAAGCATAATGGCAAATGGCGAGTCTGCATTGACTACAGTGATCTGAACAAAGCCTGTCTGAAGGATTTCTACCCGCTGCCCCACATTGATCAACTCATCGATGCCACTTCGGGGTATGCTTTATTAAGTTTTATGGACGCATTTTCTGGGTATCATCAGATCTCCATGAGTAAAGAGGATATACCGAAGACGGCGTTCATTACGCATCGTTCGGTATATGCCTATAAGAAGATGACTTTCGGCCTCATTAATGCCGGAGCCACTTACCAGAGGATGATGAACTATATCTTCAGATATCAGTTGGGCAAGAATATTGAGGTATATGTAGATGACATGATTGTTAAGAGCACGTCGGTACATAAGCATTTGGATGACTTAGAAGAATGTTTTCAGACCATTCGTCATCACAACTTGAGGCTGAACCCCACTAAGTGCACTTTCGGTTTGGGTGCTGGTAAATTTCTGGGTTATCTTGTCAGCCGAAGAGGAATTGAAGCCAATCCGGAAAAGATTCAAGCGATCCTGGACATGAAGACTCCTCAGTCATTTAAAGATGTTCAACGTCTGACTGGAAGGATTGCAGCTTTGAGGAGGTTTATGTCCAAGTCAGCAGAAAGATGTTTACCGTTCTTTGATACATTGAAGGGGCCGAAGAATTCAAAAACGTTCCAATGGACTTCAGAATGTGAAGACGCCTTTCAAGGCATAAAGTCCTATTTGTCTTCGGCACCTTTACTGGTGAAGCCCGTTCCTACCGAGCCTCTCTATTTGTACCTCGCAGCTAGTCCGTTGGCAGTAGGGGCTGTTTTGGTGCACCAAGTTGGGGTAAGCAACATCCAATTTATTACGTGAGCCATGTCCTTCGGGATGCCGAAACCAGGTACCCAAACATTGAAAAGTTTGCTTTCGCTTTAATAACTGCTAGTCGAAAGCTTAGGCAATACTTCCAGGGTAGACTGGTAATAGTATACACGGATCAACCTTTAAAGAAGATTATGAGCAGACCAGAGGTATCAGGGAGATTGGCTGCATGGACGATGGAATTGTCTCAATTCTTCATTGAGTATCATCCCCGAACCGCCATCAAGGGACAAGCTTTAGCTGATTTCATGATCGAATGCTCATTTTCTGAAGCTGATGAAGTCGTGGTCGAAGCTGAAGCATCTGACAGGACAGTGGTCGTCCTTCAGCAGAAGGAGAGTTCGTGGACGCTGTTTGCAGATGGGTCTTCTACTTCAGACGTCAGTGGAGCGGGAATTATTTTGACAAGTCCGGAGGGTTTCAAAGTACAGCAGGCTATCCGTTTTCAGTTTAAAGCTACGAATAATGAAGTTGAATATGAAGCAGTGTTGGCTGGTTTGCGACTAGCGAAGAGTCTTGAAGTGCAGCGAATAATCATTTTCAGTGATTCTCAATTAGTCGTTAAACAGTTTACTGGGGAATACGAAGCTCGAGGCCCAAGAATGATCAAGTATTTGAAAGAATTAAAGGATCGGCTTCAATATTTTTCATCCTATGAGTTTCAGGGGGTCGAACGTAGCAACAATTCCATTGCTGATGCACTTGCCAAACTAGTTACTACGGATGTTAATGTTTTTGAAGGATCAGTATACTTGGAAATTCTACAACATCCTAGTGTTCATCACGAAATGGTAACGTGCATTGACCGAACCAACTGCTGGTTGACTCCCTACTTGGAATATTTGGCTGATGGCGTCTTACCTTCGGATCGGATGCTCGCTAAGAAAATCAAGTACAAAAGTGCTAATTTTGTTCTAATCGATGGGGATCTCTTCCGAAGGGCCTTCTCGTCTCCCTTATTGAAATGTCTGACTCCAACAGAAGCTGAATACGCTGTCAGAGAAGTGCATGAAGGCATTTGTGGCGACCATATGGCTGCCAAGTCATTAGCATATAAAGTACTTCGTCAGGGGTACTATTGGCCTACAATCTTCAAGGAAGCTACCGAATATGTAAAGAAGTGCGAGAAGTGCCAGCTCAACAGTCCAATACCGCATCAGCCACCAGAAGAGCTATACTCGATCCTATCTCCTATACCCTTCGCTGTCTGGGGGGTTGATATATTGGGTCCACTACCGAAAGCAAAGGGTCAAGTCAGTTTTGTTATAGTTGCCATAGACTATATGACCAAATGGGTAGAAGCAAAGCCACTTAGGTCAATAACGGAACAGAAATGTTTGAAATTCATGAAAGAATCAGTGGTATTCCGTTTCGGAATTCCTAAGGTGGTAATATCAGATAATGGCCGTCAATTTGTGGGATCGAAGTTCGAAGCATTTTTGGAAAAACTGGGAATTCAGCACAGAAAGACTTCGGTGGCTCATCCTCAATCAAACGGACAAGTCGAAGTGACCAACAGAACGCTCCTGAATGGAATCAAACGCAGACTGGATGAGGCTAAGGGCAGATGGCCAGAAGAGCTGCTTAGTGTGTTGTGGGCTTATCGAACTACTCCGAGGACTACAACGGGGGATTCACCTTTCAGGTTGGCCTATGGCACTAATGCCTTAGTCCCAGTTGAAATTGGCTCTACAAGTCTTCGAGTCAGCCAATTCAGGGAAATCTACAATGAAGAGGGGTTGAAAGCCAATCTTGATCTACTCGAAGAAGTTAGAGAAACAGCCCTAATCAAATTGGCAGCCTATCAACGCAGAGTAGCCAAGCATTATAACAAGGGGGTAAAGCTTCGCAGATTTGAAGTAGGAGATTTTGTCCTCAGAGAAGTTGAAGCATCTGCACCTCAAAATATGGGAAAACTGATGCCGAATTGGGAAGGACCATATGAAGTCATCGAAGTGCCAAAGCCAGGGACTTATCGGCTGAAGGCCTTAGATGGGTCGGCAATTAAGAATACTTGGCATGCTGGCAGGCTTAGGAAGTACTTTCAGTGAAAACAATGTCAGCATATCAGAAGTCTGTAAATATTTATATCATCATCAATAAAAATTCCCTTATTTCTCTCAAACCAATTTTGTCTCTGTTGACGATTTGCTCATTGGTGTTCGGAGGTTCGGGAGGACTCGCTGACCATTCGATGGTAGCCTCTTCGGCAGGAGGTCCTTATGAGTTTGTCAGGCCCTTCGTGGTAGGCAAACGTCATTGGTGTTTGGAGGTTCGGGAGGACTCGCTGACCATTCGATGGTAGCCTTTTCGGCAGGAGGTCCTTATGAGTTTGTCAGGCCCTTCGTGGTAGGCAAACGTCATTGGTGTTTGGAGGTTCGGGAGGACTCGCTGACCATTCGATGGTAGCCTTTTCGGCAGGAGGTCCTTATGAGTTTGTCAGGCCCTTCGTGGTAGGCAAACGTCATTGGTGTTTGGAGGTTCGGGAGGACTCGCTGACCATTCGATGGTAGCCTATTCGGCAGGAGGTCCTTATGACTTTGTCAGGCCCTTCGTGGTAGGCAAATGTCATCTTTAAGACCTTTTCAGGCCCTTCGTGGTAGGCAAGTGTCATCTTTAAGACCTTGTCAGGCCCTTCGTGGTAGGCAAGTGTCATCTTTAAGACTTTGTCAGGCCCTTTGTGGTAGGCAAATGTCATCTCTCATTTTTGGGTCAAGCCCCTCGAGGTGAACCAAGTCCTAATAAAGCAGATCTGTCTCAATCTTCGGTAACTAATAAGTATCCCTTAACTCTATTACGTAAATTTTTTCCAAGTGTTAAGCTCGGGAAACCTCATTATTTAAACTTCATCTGTTATATATCATAATTAACTGCTATTAACAACTGAATCCTTGAAGCGATTATGTATTTTTTAGTAACACAAGTACTAAGGAATTCACACAATGCAAATGCACCGAAGTCATAAAGGACGAAGTCCAAATTCATTGATATTCAATCTAATTACAAAATAAATAACTTTTACAAATCCTACAAATCAAAATAAAATTGTCTTCAGTTCTTGGCCTCACTTCCCTAATCCAGCAAAGATGGATCTAGTTGAGCAGCCACCAACTTTTCCTTTCCTTTACTGCGGCACTCCTCGTATCCTTCATAATAAATCTTTAAGATCTCTGATCCAAGTTCGTCCGATGTACGATAATCTGCCCGAATTTGGGTGATCATATCTTCGGTCAAAGGTGGATCTCGTTCCTGAAGTGCCTTTATCTTACCACGAAGCTTACGACGCTTGGCCTTTTGAACTTTTTTGACAGATCGAGCCTTCGTATGAGCTTCATGGAGTTGGTTCGATAATTGTTGGTTGGCTGCAACAAGGTCCTCTTTGGTAGTCTTCAAAGCTTCTGTCTCAGCAACAAAACGGATATTCAGCATGGATAACTTTTGTTCACTGGCTCTTGTTGTCTTCAATTCTCCTCTGACCGAGCTCAGCACATCATGAGTCTCATTCATATCCTCCTTGGTTTGGGCCAATTCTCTCTGAAGATTTTCGTTGGAATGAAGGACAGCTTCGCGTTCCTCTCTCTCTCGAGCCAACGTAGCCTTCAACATGTTGTTCTCCCTCCTCAGAGTCTCCTCATCGGATTCGGCGTTCAGATGCCTGGGACGTAAACGCCCGAAGACTGCGTTCGCCTGTACATACTCAACAGTGTTCAGTCGATTTTAAATATTTTAGCAAGTGAAGAAATGTTTGCCTAATAAAATTCTCACTTACCTTTGCCAGATAACTCATGCCTTCATCAAGAAAGTTCCCGTTCGTATGAGTATTAAATCGGTGATCATCATTCTCCTGGACGAAGGCATCAAATAGATGAAATGGGAAGTTGACATTGTACCGAGGCCATAAGGTCGGCGCTCCAGTAGCCTCATCATGGAAATTATGTGTTGAAGGCCTTGGAGGTGAAGGCATCGGTTGCTCTCGAACAGGAGAAGGATCCATATAGACGTTTTCGGGGGAAGGAGATCGAGCTGGAGATGGATCCCGAACTGGAAGAGTTGAAGGCGTTGGAATGAAGTCGTTGTCAGCTGGTCGTTTTCTCTTTCGAGATGGCACTGCAGCCGACATGTTTTCTTCATCTACATTTGAAGTATCCACAGATTCTGTGGAAGGACGAATGTTTGAGGATGGAACCCTAAGTTCATCGGGGGTTAGGGGGATGATCTTGGTTCTCAACTTTTTAATCCGAAGAATTTGTCTTCGGTCCTCCACGGAAAGGTCCAGTAAACTTGTTCGGACCAATGGAGGAACAGCAGTTGGTGGTACTGAGTCTGTGGTCGGAGGCGTTATATCAACATTTGGTGGTGCGGGATCTGAGTTCGGAGGTATTATATCGGCAATTGTTGGTATTGGATCTACATTCGGTGGTGATGGGTCGGCAGTTGGAAGTATTGGATCTACGTTTGGTGGCATTAGGTCGGCCGTTGCTGTTGGATTGGTGGATGAAGATATCGGATTAAAAGATGGTTCAGGTTCGGAAAGGTCTTCGGATTTAGATGGTATGGAGATTAGCCGAGGCTTTCGGACAGCCCTTTTCTTTCGTCGAAGCTGAAGAACTTTTTCTGGAAGAATAGGTTCTTCATCTTCTGGTGCGTGGGCTCGGGGCTCTTCAGTTGGTCTTTCGGCAGATGGACTGAGTCTGCAGGAAGCATCCGGTTGTGGAGGTCCTGCATCAGCATCTGCAGACTTTCCAGCATTGTCTTCAGTTGGGGCTTCTTGTTATAAAGTATCGATGGGGGCTTCTACCGTTTTTCCAGATAACAAGTCTTCTAATTCTTTCATCTCCAAGAGCGATGGTTTGATCAAAGTCACTACAAAATATTAACAGTTCTACGTTAGAGTTTACATTGCATAAACTTCAAATATCCACAAAATGAATTCATACTTACATTTGTGATTGTACAACCACGCTTGGTTGGAAAGAAGTCTATAATTCCATTCCTCCCTCGGAAAATTGTCCAGAAGCTCTATTATCTCAGCTTCACGTTCTTCAGAGACATCCCCGAAGTCTGTAGAGATTTTCTCATCTGTGGCCCAGCCAGGTAAGGACATGACTTCGGGCCCATTAACAAAAAACCATCTCTCGTGCCATCCTTTATTGCTTGAAGGGGTATTCACTAGAGAACGTCTCTCAAACTTCTCCCCCGTTCTTGAAGATTGCTTGCTGATGGTTTTAAACCCTTTTTCTCTGGACTGGCCAACCTTGTATACAGTGAAGAAAAGGTCGAGCGAAGGATCGACGCCGGATTCGTAGCACCGAGCTATAAAAGCCAAAATATGGATGTACAAATTTGGCATCAGTTGGGCGAACCCAATGCCTAGAAACCCTAACAGGGTCACCACGAAGGCATGCAGAGGGAATCAGATGCCTTTCTCCAGAATGGTTGTTGTCACGGCTATCCATCCTTCAGGACGTTGATACATTTTTTCCCCAGACCTGGGAATTCTTATCTGGTGAGTTTCTGGGATATGGCAACGAGTTCGAAGCCTATCCAGATCAGCTTCAACAACCTTCGAGGAGATGTTGGCATGAACGTACAGCTCATTGTCCCTATAGAATTCAGAAGGACTAGGAGAAAATGTTGTTGTCTGTTTCTTTGAGGTGGTTGCAGCAGCCTGACCAGAACTCGAAGCGCCTTTGCTAGGGTTTGAATCTGGAACAATGGAGCTGATAGGTTTAACTAGCAGGGGAATACCTTGATCGGAACCTTGGGACGCCATTGTTAACGATTCGCAGAGTTTGCAAAGAAAGTTCGATAGATAGGAAGAAAGCTTGAAGGTTTGAAATTTGAATTGGCTGGTAAAATTGTTCAAATTGGTAAAGTTTGTCTTTTATATTGACAGTTACACGGTAATCGAAGGCGGCACAATAAATTCACAGTAATAATGGCGAATTGGAAAAGGCGCTACCCTGTTTTGGGTCTAGATATCCTAATCCGAATGGGTTTGTATCCGTTGGACTTCCCAGTTTTATCTTTGATGTCGATTTGGATCGACCTAATTGGGCTTTGACAAATTTCATTTTGGACCTTTTACAACTTACCACAAGTTATTACATCATGGGCCTATGTTGTTTATAGTCTTCCATTAAACCCTCTGTTTAATAAAAGACTAGGGGGTAATGTTAGGCCGTGATCCTTTTCCTTATTGGGCCAGATATAATGGGCCCCTCCTTTGGGTATTGATTATCTTTATCCTAGTTGACCCGGATGTTTTGGGCTCAATCATTTATTATTTCACTAAACCCATATAGATTGGATCCGGTTGCATGGGCCGTCTCCTTTGGGTGGATTCATTTATCATATTAGCCCATTATGCATGTTTCCCTTTAGCCCAACTTTGACCGGTAATCATTACTCAAAGTAATAGTTGATTATTATGTCGGCCACCTTTCTCTATGGTATTAATGAGGATGAGACGGAGAAGGAGGCGGAGGAAAAAGGTGTGACAGAAAATATGGAGGCTAAGTGCATGCTTTCGACGAGAATGACCGGAAGGGGAAGAAAAAGATGTCAGGAAGTGATAGGTGGCACGGTTAGCCTGAAAGGGGGTTGGCGTGGAGCTGTGATGATAAGGAGGAGGTAAGTAACAAAATAACACACAACTTAATTATTCTCTCAGACACTAGAAATTATATCCTCTTGAGTTAACCTTGTGAACACAGATACTGATTTTCACGCCTGAGCTATCCCCCGGCGGTCCGGCCGTCAAGCTCGTGGTGTTTGTTGTGTTTACTGTGCAGGATCAGGACGTCATTTGTGATTGGGACGTGGCAAAAGATCCTGGCGTTAACAAAGGGTTAGTTGACATGTAACATATTATCTCTAAACTCTGACCAACCAATTTAAATACAAAATAAATTTAAGTAGGTCATACTAGCGAAGGAATTCCCCGTCTCTCCCCTCTTAGTTCTAGTCTCACATCTTAGCCAGGGATCATATACCTAAGCTTTGATACCAACTGTGACGCCCCCAAAATTAGGTATACATCACCCATCTTGAGTCGCCAGTTATATGGTACAGAATTCAAATACAACTTAATAATACAACTGTCGTGTACAATACGACAAAATATAAACTGTGAGTTTGAATACAAATATTGTCTACTAGAGAGTATACAAACTCAAAAGGAGTCCTCATTACAATTATTATCACACTATTTCACAGAATAATGAGGACTACTAATGCACCATCTAGGACCATCACACCGTTCCCCGACTCGTTCCAGCTATATTCTCATTTCCTGAAGAGAACAGTAAAAGAAAGGGTGAGCTCAACTAGCCCAGTAAGAAATATTATGACTAAGATAATGCAGAATAAATTATCATTAGCCTTAAATAGTGTTAAACTGATACAATATAACAAAAATCTAGTTTAACTGCAGCGAAACAAGCAATCCATTAAAAGAGTCAAGTAAAGAAAAAAATCTACTATCTTTTATGATTTAAAAGGTTTTTCATCAATTTTATCGCTGGGACTCAGCTTAATAAATAATCCACATCATCGAATCACCCCTGCACTACGGCCAAGGATATTCTTTAGTATCACGACCATAATTATCCATGCACTATGGGCCAAGAATATTTGTGTATTCATTAATGGTCATGATCATGCTAACAACTGTCCATCAATGCACTACGGGCTAATGAGGACTTTTACCACATCATTTTTAATATTACGGTCATGATTACACCGAATAATCCCTAGTCATAATCATACCAAGTCCATCTATGCACTACAGGCCACATATGACTTTCAAAAAATATAAATATGAGGATGATGACAATGATATAAGAATTCAATAAAAACAAGTTCAAGAATTAATTTGTCCAAGAACCAATAACGTTCAAATTGTCAACATGATACTGCTTTGTAGAGTAAAATTCAAGAATGCTCAGAAGAATATTTTCATCAAAAGATACTGGATGAAGCGTAATTATCAAGGATATTTCACTAATTTCATGGAGTATAGAAGTCAAAACTTTAACCAACTGAGTATAATAAAGAATAGAATAACAAAAGAAATCACCATGCATGCGGTACTTCGCATAGATAGTTTATTCTAATAGAATATTAAATAACGGAACTAGGTCAGGCAAAATTGCACCGACAGGATGTTCCAACAGAATAATAAAGAATGGAATAACAACAGATATCACCATGCATGCGGTACTTCGCACAGAAAGTTTATTCCAACAGAATACTAATAAGGACGGAATCAGGTCCGGCGAAAAATGCATAGACAGGATATTCCAACAAAATAATAATAAAGACTGAACTAGGTCCGGCATAAACTGCACAGACATGATATCCCAACAGAATAATAAAGACGGAATCAGGTCCGGCGTAAAACGCACAGACATGATATTCCAACAGAATAGTAAAGACGGAATAATAGAAGAATGTCACCAAGTATAGGGTAGCCCGCGTATACAGGTTATTCCAACAGAATAATAAAGAATGGAATAACATAAGTTCTCTTCATGAATACAAAAGAAATAATATCCCTTACCGTAAAAGAAACTGGATATAAGAGTAGGGAAGTTGCAGAATACTTTTCTATAGTTTCTCTATAATTTCCCTCTCTAGAGTTTTAGTGAATTCATAAGAAATAATGAATGAATGGGCTTCTATTTATAGAAGAATGGACTGCATAGTAACTAATTCATGAACGGTCCAGATTGATTTAATTTTAAACGGACGGTCCAGATTGATTTAATAAAATTTTTTAATAAAACAAAAAAATTTAAATATAATATATATCATATATTATATAAATCACATGGCTAAAAAAATGTCCCGGGATGATTCCCTGTAAATTACACCCGTTCACTCCACTTAATCATATATATATATATAATAAGTTTATATATTATATATTATATATACCTATCCCGTGTATACCCCCCCCCCCCAATTTTTCGTGAATCCACAGGATTCTCATGAATCCAATATATATATATATACAAATTATAAATATATTACTTATATATATATATATATATATATACTGAATAACTTTCTATCGATTATTTTAAAAAATGGGTAAATGGGGGGGGGGGGTCCATAAATTCAACAAATATTGTAGCAATAATTGAAAAAAACTGAGTGACTTCTCACGTAAGCATCAATAATTAATATCGTGTGCTACTATGCAACCATGCGTATTACTGTACTTTTAACATCGGGTGTTTCAACAGTTAACGGTAAAACTTCCGCCGTTATTTTCATAAAAAGATATTTTTGTCATTTTCTCAATCCGACAATAATTTTGTTGTGGGGTCCACCAATGATTGTGCTGTCGTACAAATATTCCCTATTAAAACGAATATTCCCCGACCAAACGAATATTATATAACAACTTGTGTACTTTGCAAAATTTATATATATTACCCACAACTATAACATTATATCAATTCCATTCCATAATATTTAAAAATGATATTTATAGAAAATTCATTTTTATTTCTAAAAGTTGGGGTCTTACAAAAAAGCTTATTAGTTTTTCGGAGTTCCGAAGAATGCGTAAAAGTTAAATTGTAGAGGAAAGACGAAATATTCAAAAAATATTTGGATTCCGAGAATCGCAATTTTTCAAACTGTCAGACGAATTCCGCAAGACGGAAGCACGAAGCTTCCAAGTGACTTTGGGGGCGAAATGACTATTTTGCCCCTAGCCTTGAAAATCTACAAAAGGAAGCTTATTTTCATTTGTTGGTGATTTTCAAAATCACCAACACTTTTGAGAGAGAGATTTTGGATGAGGAGGAAAAGGAAGAGGAAAAGTTAGCCCGAGTGCACGCTTTTTCCGACGGGAGAAGATTAAAGAAGAGAGGTAATCTGAAACCTAACCATAAGTAAATTTTCTTTAAGTTTTCTATGTTTAAAACATAGCTTAACGAGAATAAGAAATAAAAGATGTTAATAATGATTTCATATGGTTGAAATCATGAGAAAACGAAGAAATAAGAATTAGAAGTTTAGTTTATAAAATTCTTAAAAAAGTATAAGATTCGTAATGAATTAGGACGATCCGAATGAATTATATAAATGATTCGGTGAAATTAGTAAGGAATGGTGTTTTATAACACCAAATTCCAAGGAAAAGTGAAATCGTAATCAAAATATCGATTAAAAAAAAGAACGAGACGAGAACTTGTTTGTTGGTTGTTTGTGGGAAACCACTCAGAGTGCCATATGGACCGCTAGCAGAGACACAATGTGTGCCGAGTCCTAGAAAGGTTATAAGAAGAATATAATAATGTAAATCATCAAAGATGATGATCGTATGAGTAAGATATCTCCGTATGTCATGAAGCCGTAAAGCAGTAGAAGAAAGATGGTAGCGTAAACTTAGATTACAAGAACGTGAACCCTAAGAAGTAAAGTTAAGTTTAAACCAATGAGTAAGTCAAGTATATGACTAATTGGTGTATGTGTTATTTCCTTATGTATTATATAGAAATTGGAATGTGCAGTTCAGCATAAACTGTAGCTATGCGTAAGGCAAGTTTCCTAACTTCATTCATTTTATATGAATGCTAGTTTCTTAAACTTCTCAGATGTTGAACTTGAGAAGTCTTGTCTATGTGCAAATGTGCGATATTTTTACAAGGTGGTAGAATGTATGAGGCCTTGAGCCATAATTTGAACACTTCTGTGTTTCTATGAGATGAAATGTTCTGTGATTGAACAGTTTAATATGTGTATGTTTTGTTTATACATGAACCGTTATTGTTAAGTCTGTGCTAATGATTCTAGCCAGACATGATGTGTATGGAAAAGGTAGAAGAATGAAAGTATTTCAAAGTGTAGGTGAATAATGTTTTAAAATGATAGGAATCGAGATGTATTCCTATTGTTCAAGCTGTTTCATAACTTTGTTCGGTTATGGAAGTCTTAAAAAAATGTTTAAATTCTTGAAGTTGTTTGTTCAACTGTTATGACTTGCTAAGCAATTGAATGCTCACACTTGCTTTAAATAAAAACATTTTCAGCGAACGATGTTAGAAAGAACTTAAGGATCCCGTAAAGATCAAGTTGACCGGTATCCAGACGAAGTGCCATTTAGTATGTGAATGAGCTAGAGAAGATCAAGCCAAGACTTGTAATGTAGAATAGTGTAATTGAACTATAGATTAGTTTAATGAACTGATATGTATCCTTGGTGGCGGATGAAAGTCACTCTTGTAAGATGTAAAGAATAATGTAATTATCATTATTTGTAATGAATAAGGTTATAAAGTATTAGAACCTGGGATTTGAGAATGTATGTTGTTATATTTAGCTATATAATGATGTATATTTGGAATGAGATGGAATCGTGACGTACGAAATTCGAGTGTGAAGATAGACCGGATTTCGGGGCGTTACATTAAATGACCTAAACATTATTTATATATTGAGCACATAGAAAAATACTATGTCCGTCAAATTTTAATTGTCCTAGTTTAAAAGTCACGCTTGTTGACACTTGGAAACAAAAAATAATTTCAACAATGTTACTATCACATAAAAACAACTCACATAATGCTCACATATACACACATGCATACTGTGAGGCCCCGCCTGACAAGTGGGACCCACAAATATGCATGTGTATGTACGTGAGCATTATGTGAGTCTTTTTTTATGATAGTAACATTATTTAAATAATTTTAATCCTCTTTCAGATTATTGTTTTCCTCATCTTTGTCTTTTTTTTTCTTACCCTTTCTATTTTGATTTGATTAAAGGGTGAGATTTTAGGAAAAGACTGACATTTAGTCAACTTATTTTACTAAAATTTGATTTTTATGATTGGACCGAATGAGACAGTCGCCAGTTGATATGGTTTAAATGGATGTACCAACTCATCCGGATTTGAAATTTTCGCAATATAACCCAATATGTAACTCAGTAGCATTGGTGAAAGTTTTATTGGAAAATCGTTTTGGATGATCATGTATGCAATAAAGCGCCAAAAAGAGGTCAGATCATCATCGGGCATGAAAGTTATCTCGATGAATCCGTCACAAAATGATTTTCACTATCATGGGATCTTAAATCTGAATTCTTGGGACGAACCCCTAAAGCTCGTTTTAAGATCCAATATTACATGTACAGCGATTTGCAATATTTAAACATTGCATTTAAACCAAAAGATCCATTATGGGAATCTACATAAGATCTATTCAGTAGATCTCAACCTGAGGATTCCTAGGCTCATATTGATATGCTTATATATATATACAACATCCTAGACTTGATATTATGTGATTTCATTGGTTAAAATCCCTATATCTAGCCATTAGGACCTCCTCACCTCTAGATATAGATCTAGGGCTCTATAGAGTGATTGGGACTGATTAAAAGCAGTAAAACACCTAGATCTACCATTGATCTAAACCAATCTAGTATATGGGTTAGAGAATCATACTTCATAACCGCTCAAAATGTTAGATTTGGCTAAATCTAGGTAGATCTAGTCAAATAACTGATTTACAACTGATATGCACAATATAACCGGTAGAAACTCAGTATACGATATATATATATATATATATATATATATATATATATATATATATATAACATCAAATTTAACCGGTATAAAATGTTATATCTACATAAAAATTGGTATTTATAACAACAGTTATAAAGAAAGTGGCTAAAATGAGTGTTTTTTTCCTTGGGGTCTCGTGAACCAGCTTCTTTTGGCTTGGATTCAACTTATATCACTCAAAACTTACAATATGTATATGATATGAGATTAAACAACGAAAATGTGATATAGAAATGCTAATCCGAAGCTCTTTCTCTAGTTTTCTATTCTTTTTTTGTGTTATGTGGATTATGAGCTTCTGTTCCTGTTTATGCCAACCGAAGTCAGCCGCAGGTGTACATGAGACTGGAGTAGGTACACCTGAGGCTGGACCCACGGGTCCCGTTGTCTCAAAATTTGTCTTTTGGTCCCGGTCTGGTAAAAGTTGAGCTACGTACCAAAAAATCCTAGAAAGTTTTTGCGGAAGGCTACGAAATGCAGTTGATTCTAACTGATTAGGAGTCCGGGAAGATGATGCAAGTAGCTAAAAAGGTATCTTTCGTCTCCAGAGATTCATCAATCGCCTCGTCTTCGATAGCTCGCGGTTCAGTAGTTATTGCGGTGACATCTTATGATTACATCCTAAGCTTTACAATCCTCCTTTGATTCGCTCTGTGTCTAGGCATCGTTGCACCTTGATCTCTCCTCGGGGTTTTTCCTGAGGTGAAATGATGCTTTTACCATACCTCGGGGTTATCTTCGAAGTGAAATGACACTTTTGCCCTTCTGTAGGGCACATCCTCAGCTTTGTAATCCTCATTCGGTTCTCTCCGTGTCTGGACATTATTACACCTTGATCTCTATTCGGGGTTGTCACCGGGGTGAAATGATACTTTTACCCTACCTCGGGGTTGTCTCAGAAGTGAAATGACGCTTTTGCCCTCCTGTAGGGTTAATCCAAGGAAAGCAAAATTTCGAGTGTCTACAACGCTTATTAAGAAAAAAAATTATTTTCAAATTAACCCATCTTAACTATTTTATTATAATCATTTTTTGTTTTAATTAATCTCCTAACTATTTCTTGGAATAATAAATAAATGAGAGATAGGAGGAAAAAGAGTGTGATTGTGTTTCTAATGTAAAAATTAATATTGCTAATTTTTCAATGTATGTCATTTTATTTTTATTGAACTTTTTTTTAAAAATTAAACGAGGATAGTATTAAAAAAATAAGATAAAAATAATATTAAAAACGAAAAAGGACAAATAAATTTAAACAAACTAAAAAACAATAGGATAAATAAACTTAGAAGGAGGGAGTATCACTTAATTGCATTCAACGAAAATAATCACACTTTTATAAATACGCACTAATGTACTAAGATAAGTGAAAATGAAACTCTATATATTTTTGAGTAATTTTATCTTTTTTCAATTTGTTCTCGTATTTCATTATTGACAACATTATCTTTCAAAATAAAATATTACCATATAATTATATACACCAAATTCCATTATAACTAACATATAATCTTAACTATATACTCCCTGCATCTTCGAATTAAATGATATTAAATGTACAATTTTTTTTCTCTTTAAAAAATGAGATAAAATATATAAAATAAAATGTAATTAATTCATTTAATGAGGTTCAATTAATATAAAAAAATAAAAATATTTATCACTTTATATAATAATTTTGTGAAATCACGAAAATTAAATTAAATTTTTTTTATTCTCTATTTTTTTTAATATGTATATAATTATACTTTAGTTTTTGAGGATAAATGACTATAATCATGCTAACAATGTAACTTCTAAATAAGTTAACAATTTGAGACATTAAAAGAAAGGAGAATAGTAAATTAGTTCTTTACCTTTAAAAAATTAAGAATAAGGAAAAAGATGATGTGTGTTACCAACTTTACAAGCCAAGTTGCTTGATACCTGCACTACAATATTACAATACATATTCTCTTTATGTAACAATCATAGGAGGGGTAATCACAAGAGTGTTCCTTGAAGATGACAAATTCTTTGATTTTACTATCTCCGTTTTTAAAAGATTATCGTTTAAGGTTTTTACACATGAATTAAAAAAGTACTCCCACCATCCCTAAATAATTGACCTTTTGAAAGTTTTCAGACTTATTAAGGAAGTCATTTATTACTCCAATTTTGTCATTAAGATTGATATATATTACCACAATTATCCTTGCATTAATTAAGAAAAGATGTACTCCATATAGTTGTCTAGATAAATAAAATACTCCATATAGTTGAGGGCAATAGAGGAAAAATTGTAATTAATACTTTCTAGAAACTTGATAACGTCAAATATATTGAAAAATTTTAAACTCCCTATAACGTCAATTATTCAGGGATGGAGAGAATATCATTTATCAAGTAAAATTTGTTTGACATTCCATCACTACCACTTTATGGGTAGTTGAAAACTATTAATACAAAGGAGAGAATTTCTTGGGATAATGAGAGAAGGTATGGGTAATATAAAAAAATAAATAATTTATTTTCCTCGAAAGTTGTAAACCATAAATATTTTAGAACAAATTTTTCTTGTAAAACGACAATCTTTTAGGAATGGAGGGAGTAATTTATCAGTTTTGGAATAAACAATCAACATCTTAAATGTTTTTTTTAAAAAAAATAATCTTGTTCGTTGTTCCCTTTTGATTTTTTCGATCAGTTTATGATCGAAATTTGTCATTTGTCAAATTTATAGGACTCCAATACAATTGTCTACGTATTAACTTTTCTTATATGTTATATGAGCAAAATATATATACTGTTGGGTGTGGGTCCTTATCCATGAGATAGAATTCAAGATAGAAAAGAATTGATTTTTTGTGAGCAAGTAAGTGGGTTTACTTGATATTAATCTAATTAGAAATTGGGTCAATGGAAGCAATATTGGAATTGAAGATTCTATGAAATGAATCCAAGTTGAAAAAGGATTTACTTGTTAGATTGGTTAGTGACCAAGACAAGGAGATGTGATCCCTAATTTGATTAGGAGAATAAATTGTTTCTAATCCATAATAGGAATGGATTAAGAAGAGTACTATAAATAAGACTATGAGGGAGTCTTATTTGATACATGAGATAAGCTTGGTAATAAGAAGATATCAAAAGAATAAATTGAGAGCATTAAAGTTTGTCGTTCGTGGGTATCCGCCGCCATCATCGTTCAATTGAAAGCTTGAAGACTTTATTGCTTGAGGTATTTTTGGGTGGTGAAGTTAATTAGGTTTCTCAACCTAATTAAAGGTAAATTTATACTATCTCAATTTATTGTGTAACCTCAAGTTTTAGGGCATAAAACTTGAGAGGATTATTGTAAGCCCATTATTAGTGATATAGTGGAGATTCGGAGTTTGACCCGTGGTTTTTACCTCTTAATTTTGGAGAATTTTCCACGTAAATTTGGTGTCTTACTTGTGGATGGTTATTTGTTATTTTTGTTCTAATAATTGGCTTTGTTGATTTCATATTTAATTGCACAAAGACAAAAAAGTAATTCCTGGGATATAGATTATTTTTGGCGTACTTTTCCTAACAGTGGTATCAGAGCTTGGTTATTTTTGTGGTTTTCTTGTGCGAAATAAATGGAGGATTGCACAACAGGTTGCAAGATTAATCTCAAGGCTACAAATTATGTAATTTGGAAGCAAAGAATGGAGGATTTTTTTTACTGCAAGGATTTGTACGAGCCACTTGAGAACGATGAAGTTAAGCCCACAAACAAGAGTGACGCGCAGTGGAACAAGATGAACAGATCGTGGATTGATCAAAGTGTGTTTCATCATGTTGCCACAAAAACTAAAGCCTATGCTCTCTGGCAAAAATTGGAGTCCATGTATGAAAGGAAGACGACACAAAATAAAGCTTTTTTGATTAGGAAGCTTGTGAATTCTAAATTCAAGGATGGAAACTCCGTTGCAGAACACTTGAGTGATTTTCAGAGTTTGATAAATCAGTTGAGTACGATGAAGATGGTAATTGACGATGAGATGCAGGCTTTGTTGTTGTTGAGCTCTTTGCCTGATATCTGGGAGACACTGGTTGTATCGTTGAGTAACTCTGCTCCTAATGACAAGCTGACTATGGATACAGTTAAGGATAGTTTGTTTAACGAAGAACAGAGGCGAAAAGATACTATGGTGATTAGTGCTGATTCACAAGTTTTTGTCGCACAGAGTAGGGACAAAAACAAAGGGAGAAACTCTCCTGAAGATGACAAATCTAGGGGAAGGTCAAGAGATAGAAAAGAAGTAATTTTTTTATACTGCCAGAAGCCGGGTCACATAAGACGAGAGTGCAGATTTTTAAAGAAGGAGCAGTCTAAGGAAAAAGATGAGGATAAAGATTCGATTATGTATCTATCCGACGTCAATGTAGCTATTATTTGTAATGATAAACCCAAGTGTCATGTTAATGATTGAATTATTGATTCGGGTGCTTCGTTCCATGCTACTTCGCGTGGTGAAATCTTCACATCCTACAATAGTGGTAAATTTGGCCATGTGTAGATGGGAAATAGAAGTGCATCCAAGATTATAGGCATTGGAGATATTTGTTTGGAAACTAACAGTGGTTACAAGTTGATGTTGAGAGAAGTCAGACATATTTCAGATATTCATTTTAATTTGATCTCTGCTGGTAAGCTTGATGAGAATGGTTATAAAAGTTACTTTGGTGAAGGTCAATGGAAGCTCACCAAAGGGTCTCTAGTGTTCACTAGAGGTAAGAAGGTTGACACTCTTTACACTATGCGGCCGCATGTGAGAGGTGTTGAAGATGGGGGAGTTAGGCAGAAAAAGATATGGTACAAAGCCGTGCGAGATGGGAGGAAAGCCTTGCATGAGAACCACAAGAAGAAAGCTCTTCACTTTAAATGAGTACCAAAAGTGAAGAAGGAAAGTGATAGCTCGCATCCAGGGTACAAAGCGGTTGTGAATGAATTTGGCAAGCAAAAATTTTTCAAGTTTGAGTTAGATCCTCCCATTGAGAAGAACCATGTCGATGAGACAAAGCTGTACATGAAGATATTTGAAAATTCCAAGAAGCTTGAGTTGAGCTAAGACATCGTTGGAATTAACTCCAAGTAAGGAGTTATGGTTGGTGATCCCTCTTCTCATGGGTTCAGAGGGGGAGATTGTTGGGTGTGATTCCTCACCCATGAGATAAAATCCAAGATAGAAAAGAATTAATTTTTTTGTGAGAAAGTAAGTGGGTTTACTTGATATTAATCCAATTAGAAATTAGGTTAATGGAAGCAATATTACAATTGGAGATTCCATGAAAGGAAACCAAGTTGAAAAATGATTTACTTGTTAGATTGGTTAGTGACCAAGACAAAGAGATGTGATCCCTAATTTGATTAGGAGAATAAATTGTTTCTAATCCATAATAGGAATGGATTAGGAAGAGTACTATAAATAAGGTTATGAGAGAGTCTTATTTGATTCATGAGATAAGCTTGGTTGTGACGCCCCCAAAATTAGGTATACATCACCCATCTTGGGTCGTCAGATACATGGTACAAAATTCAAATACAACTTACTAATACAATTATCGTGTACAATACGATAAAACATAATTGTGAGTTTGAATATAATTATTGTCTACTAGAGATTATACAAACTCAAAAGGAGTCCTCATTATAATTATTAACACACTATTTCACAGAATAGTGAGGACTACTAATGCTATCCTCTGGATTGTCACTCCATTCCCCGACTAGTCCCTGCTATGTTCTCATTTCCTGAAGAGAACAGTGAAAGAAAGGGTGAGCTCAACTAGCCCAGTAAGAAATATTATGACTAAGATAATGCAAAATAAATTATCATTAGTCTCCAACAATGTTAAACTGATAAAATATAATAGACATCAAGTTTAACTGCAGCGGAATAAGCAATCCAATAAAAGAGTCAAGTAAAAAATAAAATCCACTATCTTTTATGATTAAAAAGGTTTTTCATCACTGTTATCGCTGAGACTCAGCTTAATAAATATTTCACATCATCGAATCACCCCTGCACTACGGCCAAGGATATTCTGTAATATGACGACCACAATTATCCATGCACTACGGGCCAAGAATATTTATGTATTCATTAATGGTAATGATCATGCCAACAACTATCCATCAATGCACTACGGGCCAATGAGAACTTTTACCATATCATTTGTAACATTACAGTCATGGTTACACCGAATAATCCCTGGTCATAATCATACCAAGTCCATCTATGAACTAATGGCCACAGATGACTTTCAATAAAATATAAACATGAGGATGATGACAATGATATAAGAATTAAATAAAACAAGTTCAAGAATTATTTTATCCAGGAATTATTAACGTCCAAATTGTCAACATGATACTGTTTTGTAGAGTAAAATTCAAGAATGATCAGAAGAATATTTCCATGAAAAGATACTGGATGAAGCGCAAATATCAAGGATATTCTACTAATTTCATGGAGTAGAGAAGACAAAACTTTAACCAACTGAGTATAATAAAGAATGGAATAACAAAAGAAATCACCATGCATGCGGTACTTCGCATAGATAGGTTATTCCAACAGAATAATAATAACGGAACCAGTTCAGGCAAAATTTGCACTGACAGGATGTTCCAACAGAATAATAAAGACGGAACCAGGTCCGGTGTAAAACACACAAACATGATGTTCCAACAGAATAATAATAAGACGGAACCAGGTCCGGTGTAAAACGCACAGACAGGATATTCTAACGGAATAATAATAAAGACGGAACCGGGTCCGATGTAAAACACACAGACATGATGTTCCAACAGAATAATAGAAGAATGTCACCAAGTATAGGGTAGACCGCGTATACAGGTTATTCCAACAGAATAATAAGAAATGGAATAACATCAGTTCTCTTCATGAATAAGAAAGAATAACACCCCTTACCGTAAAAGAAACTGAATATAAAAGTAGTTAAGTAGCAGAATACTTTTCTTCTATCTTTCTATAGTCTCTCTCTATAGTTTCTCTCTCTAGAGTTCAGTGAATTCGTAAAAAAATAATGAAGGAATGAGCTTCTATTTATAGGAAAATAGAATGCATAGTAACTAATCCTTGAACGGTCCAGATTGATTTACTTTAATCTGACGGTCCATATTTAAAAAAAAATATTTTAAATAAAATATAATATATATTATATATTATATATTATATATTATATATTATATATTATATATTATATATTATATATTATATATTATATATTATATATTATATATTATATACATATACATATACATATAAGTGCACAGGTTATCACTCCCGTGACTTTGCTTAAATCATGTCTGCTAATTATCCAACCTACATATATATATATATACTAGCTGGGTCCCGTGCCTCCGGCACTGTATGGACAATATGATTTATCTCAAATTTTGAACGACCAAAATAATTTATTGAGTGAGCGGGAAATTTAAAGTCATTTGTATTTTATTAAATTATTATTAGATTATTAGATAGATAGATGTATTTTATTAGATAGATGTATGAACGGTGGGATTTATCTCAAACTTTGGACGGCCCATATGATTTATTGAGTGAGCGGGAAATTCAAAATCATTTGTATTTTATTAGATAGATATAATACATATATTATATATATTACACCCACCATCTATATATATATATATATATATATATATATATATATATATATATATATATATATAAAATATACCCATCACTCTACCATTTCCCCCACTTACGGTTGAAAATGTTTCCACCCAAATCATTCATCCCACTTTCCCCCAAAACCCACTATCACACACACACACATGTCAAATATATATATATATATATATATATATATATATATATATATATATATATACTCTATAACTTCCTTCCGATAATTTTGAAAAATGAGTGAGTGAGAATCTAAATAATAAGTAACAAAATACCTCAACTCATAAAATTACCTCAATATTTTTAACAACAATTATCATCATTATTATAATTCACAATATTAATCGACCAGGTCGTTCCCAGGAAAGAGGGGGCTTTCTGATAAAGATTTCTCCCTATTGGTGCGCAATTAGGTGACCAAACCTCTCATTAACAGAACTTCTAGACATCGTTAACATTGAAAATAATAATATTAATAACTATGTCATCTCAATTATTGATTTAATAATATATAAAATATCGACGATAATTGAATAAAACTGAATGACTTCTCACGCAAGCATCAATAATTAATACCGTGTGCTACTATGCAACCACGTGTATTACTGTACTTTTAACACCGGATGTTTCAACAGTTAACGGTAAAACTTTCGCCGTTATTTTCATAAAGTATTTTTGTCATTTTTTTAATCTGACAATAATTCTATTGTGGGGTCCACCAATGATTGTGTCGTTGTACTAATATTTCCTGTTAAAATGAATATTCCCCGACCAATCGAATAGTATATAATAACTTGCGTACTTTACAAAATTTATAAATACTACCCACAACTATAACATTATATAAATATAAAAATGATAATTTATAAAAATTAATTTTTTATGCATAAAAGTTGGGGTCTTACAATCTCCTCTTCTTATGAAATTTCACCCTCGAAATTAGGGTACGTACCTGGTATATCGAAGAGGTAAGGATACCTTGATTTCATTTTAGATTCTAACTCCCAAGTCATTTCCTCAACATTGTGGTTTCTCCATAAAACTTTGACTTGAGGTATAACCTTGGAGCGTAGAATATGTTCTTTCTTATCCAAGATTTGAACAGGAACCTCTTCATACGTCAAATCTTCCGCTATTTCGTCCAGTTCTAACTCAATAATGTGGTTCGGGTCTTCCACATATTTACGTGACATGGATATGTGAAAAACGTTATGAACACGAGACATACTTGGCGGTAAAGCGAGTCTATAGGCCACAGTTCCTATTCGATCGAGGATTAAAAATGGGCCAATGAATCGAGGATTGAGCTTTCCTCTCTTTCTAAATCTCGTAACTCCTTTCCATAGAGCAACATGTAACAACACATGATCTCCTATATCGAATTCCACATCACTTCGATGAAGATCAGCATAACTCTTTTGTCGATTTTGTGAGGTTTTTATACGTTGCCGGATCGTTTGAATCTTTTCTGTAGTCATACGTACCAACTCCGGTCCCAACAACGTTGCTTCTCCCACCTCATCCCAGCATACTGGAGAACGACACTTTCTTCCATACAACGCTTTGAATGGAGCCATGCCAATACTTGATTGATAACTGTTATTGCAGGAAAACTCCACCAATGGTAAGAACTTGTCCCAACTTCCCTTGAAATCAAGGACACAGAGTCTTAATAGATCTTCAAGAGTTTGAATAGTCCTCTTCGACTGTCTGTCCGTCTGAGGATGATATGCCGAGCTAAATTATAAATCTGTGCCCATAGCTTTCTGCAAACTAACCCAAAATCATGAAGTGAATCTTGGGTCTCGATCAGAAACTATGGATACTGGCATACCATGCAGTCTTACAATCTCGTTTATGTACATACGAGCAAGACGTTCAAGTGTATAAGTTTTTCGTATCGGTAAAAAATGAGCAGACTTGGTCAATCTATCAACAATGACCCAAATTGCATCTATACCTTGAGAAACCTTAGGAAGACCGATAACGAAATCCTTGGTAATGTGCTCCCACTTCCATTCTGGAATTTCAAGTGGTTGCAATGGACCTTTTGGTACTTGATGCTCCGCCTTGACTCGTTGACACGTTAGACACCTTGAGATGAACATCGCTATCTCTCTCTTCATATTGCCCCATCAAAATGTATGTCGAAGATTATGATACATTTTGGTACTCCCAGGATGGATTGCAAACAGTGTGTTGTGCGCCTCCATCATGATTTTATACTTTAAATCAGTGTCGTTAGGAACACAAAGTCTGGAGTTGACTCGAAGTATTCCTTCTTCATCGATTCTTGCTTCCGGCATAGCACCTTCTTGTACTTTCTTCCTCATACGCATCAGCTCCAGGTCTGTAGCTTGGGCAGCTTTAACTTTATCAATTAAAGTAAATTCTACTAGTATATTCGCCATCATCACATGGGTCCCTGGAGTCTTTAACTCTATCTCCATCCTTTGTAAGTCACACAAAATGGGCCTTTATGTTGACAATATCGTACTTGTACTTGCATATGATCTTCTACTCAATGTGTCAGCTACCACGTTCACTTTTCCAGGATGGTATTGGATGGTATGATCATAATCTTTCAACAGTTCAAGCCAACGTCGTTGTCGCATGTTGAGTTCCTTTTGAGTGAAGAAATATTTGAGGCTTTTATGATCCGTAAGGATCTCCACCTTCTCCCCATACAAGTAATGCCTCCAAATCTTTAGTGCGAAGATAACAGCTACCAACTCTAGATCATGAGTAGGATAATTCCTCTCATATTCTTTGAGTTGTCTTGAGGCATATGCTGTGACTTTTCCATGTTGCATAAGAACACACTCCAACCCTTTGCCCGAAGCATCACTGTAGATGACAAATCCCTCTGAGCCAGATGGTATTGTCAGAACAGGTGCCGAAATGAGTCTCCTCTTGAGTTCTTAAAAACTCTTCTCACATTCCTCGCTCCAACAGAACTTTGTATCTTTTCGAGTCAGCTGAGTTAGTGGAGTAGCGATTCGAGAAAACCCTTCTACGAATCTCCGATAATAACCAGCTAAGCCGAGAAAGCTACGTACTTCGGTCACTGATTTAGGATGCTCCCAGCTTTGAATAGCTTCAATCTTTGCTGGGTCAATAGATATACCATGACTTGATACCTCGTGCCCAAGGAATGCTACTTCCTCAAGCCAGAACTCGTATTTCTTCAACTTGGCATAATGCTTGTATTCACGAAGCTTTTGGAGTATCAGCCTCAAGTGTTCCTCATGATCTTCACGGCTTTTGGAATAAATAAGGATGTCATCAATAAAGACGACCACAAAGTGATCCAAATATTCCTTGAATACTCGGTTCATCATATCCATGAAGGCAGCAGGATCATTAGTCAATCCAAAGTACATGACTAGGAATTCATAATGCCCGTATCAAGTTCTGAAAGCCATCTTTGGAATGTCATCGGTTCTAATCTTCAATTGGTGATATCCGGAACGAAGATCAATCTTTGAAAAGAATTTGGCTCCTTGCAACTGGTCAAACAGGTCATCAATACGTGGCAATGGGTACCTATTTTTGATGGTGACATGATTCAACTCCCGATAATCAATACAAAGTCGCATACTCCCATCTTTCTTCTTCACGAATAGAACATGAGCACCCCAAGGAGAAGTACTAGGACGAATAAAGCCAATGTCTAACAATTCCTGCAGTTGGGTTTTTAACTCCTGAAGTTCAATATGAGCCATTCGAAATGGGGCTTTGGAAATGAGTTTTGTACCATGTTCAAGGTCGATACAAAATTCAATTTCATGCTCTGGGGGTAGGCCAGGAAGTTCTTCAGAAAATACGTCAGGAAATTCATTAACAATAAAAATATTATTCAAAACTGACGTATTTTTGTTTAGATCTGTGACATGAGCTAAGAAAGCTTGACATCCATTTTTCAATAAACGAATAGCTTTATGGCTTGAGATGACAGTGATTGATTTTAATGGTTTGGTTACTTGAATTCGCATAATAGGTCGATTAGGAATATGAAAGCTAACAACCTTACAAAAAAAATCAATTTTTGCATGATGCGTAGTTAACCAATCAATCCCTAGAATCAAATCAAATACAAGTATTTTCAAAGAAATAAGATCGACAAGTAATGTGCAGGTACCGATTTGAATCAAACAAGACTTATAAACCATGGATGTAATGAAGGTTTCTCCCAACAGAGTTTCAACAGATAAATCAAAATCCAATCTCTCCGGAGTCAAATTTAAACGTTGAGCTCAAGTAGGAGAAATGAAAGAGTGGGTAGAACTGGTATCAAATAAAGTATAAACTTCGCTAGAGTTTATGATTAGCTTACCCGTGATGACCTCGTTCGGGTTCCTTGCTTTCTGAGAGGTCACGACAAATGCTCTCCCTTACACCACCGGCTTTGACTTTTCTGGGACGGCCTTTGATGCCTCCATCCTAGCTGAACTTGTCTTCGGTGAACGACAAAATCGGGATAAGTGACCTTCTCTTCCATAATTATAACACGCTTTGGATGGCATCACGCAATTTGGACTGATGTGTCCCTCCCCTCCGCATTTGAAGCATATGATAGGTGGTCTTTCTCCTTCCTTAACAACGGGTGCTGGTGCTGACGTCTTTCCATCATTTTTGAATCTCCTCTTTTTGAAATGTCCATTCTTATTGTTTTGGCCCTGATTACCACCGAAGTGGTTACCATTTCTGGCCTGTTGATTCCCTCCACGCTTGTTGTCACCGCTTCGATGACTGCTCTCAGTGGTATTATCATTTTGTCGGCTACTCTCTTTTGGTTGCGTTGACTCGTTATCGCGCTCCACCAACTGAGCCCTATTTACAACATCTGAATACAAACAAAGTTTATGAGAAATAAGATGTTGACGTATCTCCAGCTTTAAATCTCTTAAAAACATTCACGCCATTCTCTCTTCATTATCCACCAAGTGGGACGCAAACTGGGATAACTCCACAAATTTTGCCTCATATTGCGACACGGTCATATTGTTTTGCTCCAATTTGATAAACTCCACCTCCTTCATGTGAAGAATACTTTCGGGAAAGTATTTGTCATTGAACAGCTCTTGGAACTACTCCCAAGACATCTTCAGTACGGCAGGTTGAGTACATTTTACTGATTTCCACCAGTAATCTGCCTCTCCACTCAACATAAAGGCGACAAAGGGAACCTTTTGCTCCTCGGAGCATCCCAAGACATTAAATATTTTGGTGATCTGCTTTATCCATGCTTCCGCCATAAGTGGTTTTGGCTCTCCCTTAAACTCCGGTGGTCCCAGCTCCTTGAACTGTTTAGCGGTGACCGCCCGAGAGTTTTCAGTGTTTCCACCTACATTTTGGACAGGAGCCGCTCTCTCCTGCTGTTGCATGAATTGCATAAAGCCTCTGAACAATCCATCATTCATCATTTGGTCAGTGTTGTTGTTTGCATGAGGATTGTCGCCTTCCTGATGCACATTCTCCTAATTATTGATATGTGGAGACTCAACGGTCTCTTGTGCTCCATTGCTATTCTCAACATTTTCGAATGTCATTTTCAGATACTGCCACAAAACAAAGGTTAATTGACATGTAACATAATATCTCTAAACTCTGACCAACCAATTTAAATACAAAATAAATTTAAGTAGGTCATACTAGCGAAGGAATTCCCCGTCTCTCCCCTCCTAGTTCTAGTCTCACATCTTAGCCAGGAATCATATCCCTAAGCTTTGATACCAACTGTGACGTCCCCAAAATTAGGTATACATCACCCATCTTGGGTTGTCAGATACATGGTACAAAATTCAAATACAACTTACTAATACAACTATCGTGTACAATACGACAAAACATAATTATGAGTTTGAATACAATTATTGTCAACTAGAGATTATACAAACTCATAAGGAGTTCTCATTACAATTATTAACACATTAGTTCACAGAATAATGAGGACTACTAATGCTATCCTCTGGATCGTCACTCCGTTCCCCGACTAGTCCCTGCTATGTTCTCATTTCCTGAAGAGAACAGTGAAAAAAAGGGTGAGCTCAACTAGCCCAGTAAGAAATATTATGACTAAGATAATACAAAATAAATTATCATTAGTCTCCAACAATGTTAAACTGATAAAATATAATAGACATCAATTTTAACTGCAGCGGAACAAGCAATCCATTAAAAGAGTTAAGTAGAAAATAAAATCTACTATCTTTTATGATTAAAAAGGCTTTTCATCACTGTTATCGCTGAGACTCAGCTTAATAAATATTCCACATCATCGAATCACCCCTGCACTACGGCCAAGGATATTCTTTAGTATCACGACCACAATTATCCATGCACTACGTGCCAAGAATATTTGTGAATACACTAATGGTAATGATCATGCCAACAACTGTCCATCAATGCACTACGGGCCAATGAGAACTTTTACCATATCATTTGTAACATTACGGTCATGATTACACCAAATAATCCCTGGTCATAATCATACCAAGTCCATCTATGCACTACAGGCCATAGATGACTTTCAACAAAATATAAACATGAGGATGATTACAATGATATAAGAATTCAATAAAAACAAGTTGAAGAATTATTTTATCCAGGAATTATTAACGTCCAAATTGTCAACATGATACTGTTTTGTAGAGTAAAATTCAAGAATGATCAGAAGAATATTTTCATGAAAAGATACTGGATGAAACGTAAATATCAAGGATATTCTAATAATTTCATGGAGTATAGAAGTCAAAACTTTAACCAACTGAGTATAATAAAGAATGGAATAACAAAAGAAATCACCATGCATGCGGTACTTCGCATAGATAGGTTATTTCAACAGAATAATAATAATGGAACCAGGTCAGGCAAAATTTGCACCGACAGGATGTTTCAACAGAATAATAAAGACGGAACCAGGTCCGGTGTAAAACACACAGACATGATGTTCCAACAGAATAATAATAAGACGGAACCAGGTTCGGTGTAAAACACACAGACATGATGTTCCATGGAATAATAATAAAGACGGAACCAGGTCTGGTGTAAAACACACAGACAGAATGTTCCAACAGAATAATAGAAGAATGTCACCAAGTATAGGGTAGACCGCGTATACAGTTTATTCCAACAGAATAATAAGAAATGGAATAACAACAGTTCTATTCATGAATAAGAAAGAATAACACCCCTTACCGTAAAAGAAACTGAATATAAAAGTAGTTAAGTAGCAGAATACTTTTCTTCTATCTCTCTATAGTCTCTCTCTATAGTTTCTCTCTCTAAAGTTCAGTGAATTCGTAAGAAAATAATGAAGGAATGAGCTTCTATTTATAGGAAAATGGAATGCATAGTAACTAATCCATGAACGGTCCAGATTGATTTACTTTAATCTGACGGTCCATATTTAAAGCAAAATCTTTTAAATAAAATATAATATATATTATAAATTATATACTATATACATATACATATAAGTGCACGGGTTATCACTCCCGTGACTTTGCTTAAATCCTGTCTGCTAATTATCCAACCTACACACCACCATCTATATATATATATATATATATATATATATATATATATATATATATATATATATATATATATATATATATATATATATATATATACCCATCACTCCACCATTTCCCCCACTTACGGTTGAAAATGCTTCCACCCAAATCATTCATCTCACTTTCTCCCAAAACCCACTATCACACACACTCACACATGTCAAATATATATATATATATATATATATATATATATATATATATATATATATATATATATATATATATAGTGTGCTCATGGCTATCCTTAGGTCGCTGGTTTAAATCCGGCAGGTCGGAATATTATTTTTTATAGTATTATTTTTATATTGAATTATTTTCTTTTATTATTTAAAATAAAACTTGTAAGGTGAGTTTACCATTTTGCCCTTTAAAAAAGTATAACTTAGTCAGAAGATTGAAATGAACCAAAATTAATTGATTTTGGGCCACATTGAGAATTTGAGTGATATTTTGGAGGGAAAATTTTATAATTCTTCCATATAATTATGGGGATAAATCAACTTTTGGTACCTTTACTGGGACACGATTTACAATTTTGTACCTAAAGTGAAAAAATTTATAAACTGGTGATTGTACTCGAAAAATGTTACACTTCGTTAAACATTAGGGACACGACTTACAATTTTGTACCCGAAGTGAAAAAAGTTACAAACTGGTGATTGTACTCAAACAATTTTGTAATCTGGTGCTTGTACTTTCCACTTTTTAAATAATCGTTAAAATTGATCCTATAGAGAGAGAAGCGAAGTCGAAGCGAAGAAGATCCTCGATGTTTTGTTCCATCTTTTCTTGCTTCCCACATTCGCACCATTGCTCCACAGTGGCACCGACTTGGGAACTCTGGTGTAATCCATTCATTTTTGTTGCATGAACTACAATCTTCTTCCCCGATTTCATTTATGATTCCACTCCAAGACGAATTCATCCTTTCAATTAAACGCTGAAAACCCTTTAATAAATATATGAGAACCAGTAATCAATGGAGAATCGAGACAAGAAGAATGAGAGAAGAAGAGAACTCTAGTTTTCAAACAGAATAAAGATGAAACCCTACTGTTTAACGGAGTGTAATATTATTTTGAGAGTATAATAAAATAAGTGCATTCCGGTTCCAAATTACCATTCGAGATGGTAATATTAATTTGTTTCCTTATATTTTTTTATATTATTGGTATGGCTTCGCCATCGCTTTGATTACTTTTAACTCCAAATTATTTGAACCGACTTTGTCATCTATTATTGTAATTTTTATTATTTTTAGTGGTATCATTTGTCTTAAGAAGACTAATCAAGATTTAGTGGGAATTTATTTGTCAATTATTATATTTTGCGAAGATAATCCAACCTGCACAGATTACATGCCTAGTAAATATTTATTGATTATTTGTCTAGAAACACATTGTTATTATTGTTTGTGAATATAATCTCTCTCATTACTTTAACATCAAATTATTTGAACTGGCTTTGTCATCCATCGTTCATTATTATAATTTTTATTATTTCTAGCGGTATTATTATTTCTAGTGGTACAATGTCTTAAGAGGACTAATCAAGACTTGGTGAAAACCTTATTTGTCAGTTATTATATCTTGCGAAAGATAATCTATCTACACGTACTAGTCATCATTGATTATTTGTTTAGAAACACTTTGTTATTGTTGTTTGTGAATATAATCTCTCCCATTACTATAACTCCAAATTATTCGAATGGACTTTGTTGCTTGTTAATGTCAAGATCCGTCCACGCGCTCCAATCATCAAAACGCGTCCAATCTTGCACAGAAACGAGTAAACACCAAAAGCTTAACGGCTTGAGTCGCCAGGGGATAGCTCTGGTGCGAGAACTGAAATAATGTTAACAATGGAGGCTTAATGCTCTAGTGCTGGAAAGTAATAAATTGCATGTATCTTAGAGTTAGAGAAAAGCCTAATATTTATAATGTTCTCACCACCTTCAAGCAATCCTTCCCCGAGTCAGATTAAGGTTCTCACCCAAACAACCAATCCTTAACATGATTGTATCGAATCTCCTAGAATTACAGAAGTTTATTTACAATCCAACACTTCCCTCTTTACGTAGAGACCAAATAGAATTAGGAACCTTAGTCCACAAATCCCCCGTCTACCAAAACAACTCTTGGTCCAAACCTACACAACACCATAAGGACAACGGTCCACTATAATTCACAGGCCCTAATATCCTAGGCCCAATATTGCCCCCGGTCTTCCACCAAATAGAATATTTGATGGAAGAGTATTCAGGACAAATCTCATCAACAAAAACGCCCAAGCAATGCCAAACAAAGCCCAAGGCCCATTCACCAAAGCGCCTCAACACCGGATATCAAACCAACCCTTCAGATCCACCATCCAAAGATCATCATTACCCCCATTAATGCGCCGCCCTCGAGATATGGGAATGACTGAAAGGACAACATTATAAAAATCTATTTCCCCCAATTTAAATAGTTTAACCTTTTCATTTTAAATAAATAAAAACTTATATTCTTCAACTTTCCAACTTTCCCTCTCCAAACTTGCAAAAATGGCTTCTCCCCAAAATAGTGATAACACTCTGCCGAAAAACTCCATCCCCATCTCCGTGACTCCCCTATCCAGCATCCCTGCTCCATCAAACACCACTTCCAACCTCCCTACAACCTCCCCTAACCCTAACACAAACACCATGCCAGAATTAAACCCTAACGCTCCATAACCTCCACCCAAAATCCATCAGAAACACTTCTCGAATACCTTAACGAGAATATATTCCCTCACTTCAACACCCCTTCTCAAATCACAAAACTCAACCTCCTCGTAATTCGTGAACACTACCAAATCCCAAAAACCCATCATCTAAGAGCACCCTCATCCATCGACTGTGTGTTTCACCGACCCAATGGCTGGACAACCATCCCCCTCACCCTTTTGGAAAAAGGAATCCGACTACCCCTCCACGCATTCATAGTCACCCTTCTAGGGTTTATGGGCATTGGTCTAGCCCAACTCTTACATTAACATCATCACTTTCATCACCTTCTGTCATGAGATTGGAGTTCTACCTTCAATTGATTTCTTCTTCACCCTGTTCTAAATCGGTAATTCTCGCGAACGGGGTTTCAAAGTACTAACCTAACTCCAAATTTGACAAATGCCCCCTGATGGACACCAAGCAACAAAGGGTGGCATAAGGACTGGTTCTTCGTTAAAAGACCTGAAATTCCCAAAATCCCAGACTGGACCTCAAACAAACACCCCTCTCTCGACTTCGGTGATGTAAGACCCCAACTTATTATAAATAAAATTGAGTTTTCTCTATTTATTATAATAAGGATTAATTTGATATAATGCTCTAGTTATGGGTGAAATGTGCAAATTTTACAAAATAAGCAAGTGGTTATAAAATAATCATTGTTGTCGGGGAATATTCGTTTGGTCGTGGAATATTCTTTTTATCGGGAATATTCGTACGACGGCGCAGTCAATTATGGGCCCCATAACAGAATAACGGTCGGATGAAGAAAATGACAAGTTTTAGTTTTTATAAATAACGACGTAATTGTTACCGTTAACATTGTTGGATTACCTGGTGGTTAAAATAAAGTAATACGCGTGGTTGCACAGTAGCACACGGTATTACACAGTATTTTTTTGAATTATTGATTCTTACGTAAGAAGCCACTACTCAATAATTGTTACAGTAGTTACTGTTCAATATTTTATTTTATTGATTCAATAATTGTTGCGTTGATATTTTATATTATTGTCGTTTCAATAATTATCATTGCACAGTATTTCCCATTATCTGATCAATAATTCATATTATTTGAATAATATTATTAGATAGCATTATTGGCAATGTCTAGAAAGTTCTGTCTAAGGAGAGGTTTGGTCACCTAATTGCGCGCCAGTAAGGAGAAATCCTTATCGGAAAGCCCCCTCTTTCCAGGGAACGGCCTGGTTGTCATAATTGTGATTCTGTAATATTATTTGTGAATAATTAATTATTGATTTATATGATAAGGAAATATTTATTGATGGATATATTTTTTTTTATGTGGATATAGTTGAAGGAATTCTGCAGGAATTATTTGTTGAAAGTTGGTATTTTATCTTTTCTCCAATAATATAATTATAATATATATATATATATATATATATATATATATATATATATATTTATATATATATGCATGTGATTAAAGAAAAGGAGTGAGCAAATTGTATAGCTTGTCCGTTATTTTCCTAAGTTGGTTGGTGGTGGAGTATTGACTGCAAAGTAAACTTATTTTCAAAAGAAACACAGTAAGCTGTCCTTTTCTTTTTCTTCAGAGATGGCTTATTTTTCTTCCTACAAAATATTTTTCAAAGGGTGGCCCCTATTGTTGTTTTTTTCTTTCCTGGTGGGTGGTAGGTTTTATGCTAAATCATTTCAAAATGTCGCCCAACATATGGAAAATGTGAATTAGGCATGATATTCCTGCAAGCTAGTTTCAAAGGGTGGCCCTCACCCATTTGAAATATGAGAATGCATGTTAGGCAGGATATTAGGTAGAGGAGGAAAAAAAATGTTAGGCGCTTTATCTGTTTCTTTTTCCTTCCTCCGTTGCTATAAATAGGAGGGCAACCCTCCATCCTAAATCACACCTTCATAATCAGAAAAAAATTTCTATAGTATTGTGAGTATTTTCTTGAGTATAAGAATACTTTGAGCGTAGTTTTTCTGTAAAATTTTCTCAGAATGATATCCGATATTCCAGCCAAATCCAGTTTCTACCAAGGTAAAGGACATTATTTTATTGCAACACTCGTGAAAAATATTATTTTCTTTCATACTCCATATTACGAAAGCGATATTATTTCATCTCGTATTCTTAAATTTGAACTTACGATGGTAAGTATTGTTTTTGTAATTCCTGAAATTCTTAAAAATTTTGTTTCATCTAATATCATTTCATAGGATTATTGGTCTGAACTTTTTATCAAATTTAAAACTTTTAATGACCGGGTACTGTTCACAGGTACTGTTCACGAGTACAATTCACAGTTACTGTTCAAGGGTACTGTTCACAAAAGAAAAAAAATATTTTTTCTCTTCCAAGTTATCTGTTGTGACCCTTATTCTTGAAATTTAATCCATGTTTTGATCTTCATTCTTGAATTTTACTCCACTATAGTTTATTATGGAGTATTATTGAACTTGGATAAACTAAAATATGAATCCCTAATATTTGTCCTTCTATCTCACTGGATTCGTTCTTTAAAATATTTTTCATCATCCTCAGTCCTAAAGGATGATATTACTGAATATATTTGGGCCGTAGTGCAAAGATGAATGATTAACTGATGAATATCTTTAGCCCGTAGTGCAAAGATGAACAGGTGTTGAGATGAACATGACCAACTGGTGATACAAATGAATATCTTTGGCCTGTAGTGCAAAGATGAATATTTGATTCAAAATATATATTGATTGATGTTATAGAGATAAATTATTGATGATGGACTTTTAAATCTTAGAAGATAGTAGAATTCTTTCTCTACTTGACTCTTCTAATGGATTGTTGTTTTCGCTGCAGTTGTTGATCTAAAACTTGTTGTCTATTATATTTTTATCAGATTTTTCTCTGTTGAAGACTAATGATAAATTTTTGTATATTATCTTAGCCATAATATTCTTTACTGGGCTAGTTGATCTCACCCTTTTCTTTTTTATTCTATTTTTCTTCTCAGGAGGTGAGAACATAGTAGGAACTACCCGGGGTATGGAGTGATGGTTCAGGATAGATGTATTAGTAGTCCTCACTATTTTGTAAAATAGTGTATTAATAATTGTAATGAAGACTCTTTTTGAGTTTGTATACTCTCTATTAGACTGTATTTGTATTCAAATTCACTGTATATGTGTTGTCGTATTTTGCACGACAATTGTATTACTGAAGTTGTATTTGTTTTTGTACCATGTATTTGGCGACTCAGAATTGGTGATGTATACCTATTTTGGGGGCGTTACAGTTGGTATCAGAGCTTAAGAATATGGTCTCTGGCGGAAATCGGGGAATAGAACTTGGAGGGGAGAGATGAGTAAATCTTTCGCTAATATGTCCTACTTAAGCTTATGTGTTGGTCGGTCATAATATATGGATATTATGTGATATGTTAAATTATTTAATTAACCTTTGATTTATGGCAGTATTTAAGAATGGCTGCTGAGAACGTTAACAATGGAGTGTATGAGACTGTGAAACAACCTTTAGTCATAAACCAGGAGAACGTACAACAGGAAGGTAATATTCCTCTTGTAAACAACACTATCGAACAAGCGATGAATGATGAAATGTTTAGGAGCTTTCTACAGTACATGCAAAATCAGACGAGAGAGACTCGTGCACAGAATACAGGTGGAAATGATAGGAACGCGCGACTTGTCACAGCCAAATAGTTCAAAGAGTTGGGACCACGAGAATTTATTGGAAAGCCTAATCCGATCAAGGCGGAAACGTAGGTCAAGCAAATTACCAAGATATTCGATGTCTTGGGATGCACGGAGGAACAGAAGGTTCAATTCGCCACCTTTATGTTCCGCGGTGAGGCAGATTACTGGTGGGAATTTGTGAAGCGTACGCAATCTGCCGCACTCAATATGTCTTGGGAAACGTTTCAGAAACTATTCAATGACAAGTACTTTCCTGAAAGTATTCTTCATATGAAGGAGGTGGAGTTTATCAGACTGGAACAAAACAATATGACAGTGTCCCAGTATGAGGCGAAGTTTGCAGAGTTATCCAGGTTTGGACCTCATTTGGTCGAGAATGAGGAACGAATGACGAGGATGTTTCTGAGAGGTCTAAAACCCAAGATTCGACAATATCTTATCTCTCATAAATTTTCTTTATATTCAGATGTTATAAACAGGGCTCAATTATTAGAGCTAGATAATGAGTATGTTCAACTGAGGGACCACAACCAGAGTCATACCGGTGGCGGTAGCCATCGGAGCAATGAAAACCAGCAAAGAGGAAAACACTCGGACAAAAGCGGTAACCACTCTGGTGGTAATCATGGTCGTGATAATAGAAGGAGCGAGTTAGGAGGAGATTTCGAGAAGAGAAGGTACAACAATGATAACATGAAGACGTCAGCACAAATATCAACTATTTCTAGGGGAGGAGAACGGGAACTGGTCGTTTGTTACAAATGCGGGAAAGAGGGACACATCAGCCCAAACTGCCCGCAATAATCTAAGGTATGTTATAACTGTGGAAAGGAGGGCCATATAGCTCGAGAATGTTCTGTAGTAAAACCAAGTTCAACAAGGATGGTAACTCTAAAAGATGTCCCAGATAAGTCGAAATCAGCGGTTCCTGGAAGGGCGTTTGCCGTGACTGGATAAAACGTGAGAAACCCGAACGAGGTGATCACGGGTAAGCTTATCATAAACTCTTACGAAGTTTATACCTTATTAGATACCGGTTCTACCCAATCTTTTATCTCTCCTGCTTGTGTTCAACGTTTAAACTTGACTCCGGAGAAATTAGACTTTGATTTATCAGTGGAGACTCCGTTAGGAGAAACTTTCGTTACATCCACTGTTTATAAATCTTGTTTAATCCAAGTTGACACCATCACATTACCTGTGGATCTTATCTCTTTAAAGATACTTGCTTTTGATGTGATTTTACGGATTGATTGGTTAACCACTCATCATGCTAAAATTGATTGTTTTCGTAAGGTTGTTAGTTTTCATATTCCTAACCAACCTATTATGAGAATCCAAATAACCAAACCATTAAAGTCAATCACTGTTATATCGAGCCATAAAGCTATTCGTTTTATTAAAAAATGGATGTCAAGCTTTCTTAGCCCATGTCACAGACTTGAACAAAAACACGTCAGATTTGAATAAAATTTCTATTGTTAGTGAATTTCCTGATGTATTTCCTGAAGAACTTCTCTGTCTAGCCCCAGAACGTGATGTTGAATTCTTTATTGACCTTGAACCGAGTACAAAACCCATTTCTAAAACCCCATATCAAATGGCTCCTATTGAACTTCAGGAGTTAAAAGTCCAACTACAGATATTGTTAGACATCAGTTTCATTCATCCTAGTACATCTCCTTGGGGTGCTCTTGTTTTATTCGTAAAGAAAAAGACGGGAGTATGCGACTTTGTATTGACTACCGAGAATTGAACCATATCACCATCAAGAATAGGTATCCGCTACCTCGCATTGATGACCTGTTTGACCAGTTGCAAGGAGCACAATTCTTTTCCAAGATCGACCTTCGTTCTGGATATCATCAGCTGAAGATTAAAACTGAGGATATTCCAAAGACTTCCTTTAGAACTCAGTACGAGCATTATGAATTCTTAGTCATGTCTTTTAGATTTACTAATGCTCCTGCTGCTTTCATGGATATGATGAACAAAGTATTCAAGGAATATTTGGATCAGTTCGTTGTTGTCTTTATTGATTACATCCTCATCTATTTCAAAAGCCGTGAAGATCATGAGCATCATTTGAAGCTGATACTAAAAAGGCTTCGTGAAAACAAGTTAAATGCCAAGCTGAAGAAATGCGAGTTCTGGATTGAGGAAGTAGCATTCCTTGGGCACGTAGTGTCAAAATATGGAGTATCTGTTGACCCGGCGAAGATTGAAGCAATACAAAGTTGGGAGCAACCAAAATCAGTAATCGAAGTGTGTAGCTTTCTGGGCTTAGCTGGTTATTATCGGAGATTCGTAGAAGGATTTTCTCGAATCGCTACTCTGTTAACTCAGTTGACTCGGAAGGATACAAAATTTGTATGGAGCGAGGAATGCAAGACGAGTTTCCAAGAGCTAAAGAGGAGACTCATTTTGGCACCTGTTCTGGCAATACCATCTGGTTCGGATGGATTTGTTATATACAGCGATGCTTCAGGCAAAGGGTTAGGATGTGTTCTCATGCAAGATGGGAAAGTCATAGCCTATGCCTCGCAACAACACAAAGAATATGAGAGGAATTATCCTACTCATGATCTAGAGTTGGCAGCAGTCGTTTTCGCGTTGAAAATCTGGACACACTACCTGTATGGGGAGAAAGTGGAGATCTATACGGATCATAAAAGCCTCAAATACTTTTTTACCCAAAAAGAACTCAACATGCGGCAACGACGTTGGCTTGAACTATTGAAAGATTACGATCACACTATTCAATATCATCCTGGAAAAATGAATGTAGTAGCTGAGGCATTGAGTAGAAGATCATATGCGAGTACGAGTGCAATATTGTCAATGCAAAGGCCCATTCTGTATGACTTGGAAAGGATGGAGGTAGAATTAAATACTCCAGGGACCCACATGATGATGGCGAATATACGAGTAGAACCGACTTTAATCGATAAAGTTAAAGCTTCTCAAGCTACGGACCTGGGGCTGATACGTATGAAGAAGAAAGTGCCAGAAGGAGCTATTCTAGAAGCGAGAATTGATGAAGAAGGAATACTTAGATTCAACTCTAGAATTTATGTTCCTAACAACTCTGATTTGAAGCATAGAATCATGATGGAGGCACACAACACACCGTTTGCAATCCATCCTGGGAGTACCAAAATGTATCATGATATTCGACATACATTTTGGTGGAATAATATGAAGAGAGAGATCGCGGAGTTTATCTCGAGGTGTTTAACATGTCAACGTGTAAAGGCGGAGCATCAAGTGCCAAAGGGTCCATTGCAACCACTTGAGATTTTGGAATGGAAGTGGGAACACATTACCATGGATTTCGTTACAGGTCTTCCCAAAGTTTCTCAAGGCATAGATGCGATTTGGGTTATTGTTGATAGATTAACCAAGTCTGCTCATTTCTTGCCTATACGTGAGACTTATTCCCTTGAACGTATTGCTCGTATATAAATGAATGAGATTGTGAGATTGTATGGCATGTCAGTATCCATAGTTTCGGATCGTGACCCAAGATTCACTTCAAGATTTTGGGTTAGCTTGCAAAAAGCTATGAGAACAGATTTACGATTCAGTTCAGCATACCATCCTCAAACGGACGGACAATCCGAAAGAACTATTCAAACCCTTGAAGATCTATTAAGACTCCGTGTCTTAGATTTTAAAGGAAGTTGGGATAAGTACTTGCCACTGGTGGAATTCTTCTACAACAACAGTTATCAAGCAAGTATAGGCATGGCTCCATTCGAGGCGTTGTATGGACGAAAGTGTCGTTCTCCAGTATGTTGGGACGAGGTGGGAGAAGCAACATTGTTGGGACCAGAATTAGTACGCATGACTACATAAAAGATCCAAATGATTCAACAACATATTCAAACCTCACAAGATCGACAAAAGAGTTATGCTGATCTTCATCGAAAGGACGTGGAATTTAATATTGGAGATCATGTACTGTTACGTATTGCTCAATGGAAGGGAGTTACAAGATTTGGGAAGAAAGGAAAGCTCAATCCACGATTTGTTGGTCCATTTGAGATTCTTGACCGAATAGGAAATTTGGCCTATAGACTCGCGTTACCTCCAAGCATGTATCGTGTTCATAATGTTTTTCACATATCTATGCTTTGTAAATATGTGAAAGACCCGAACCATATTATTACGTTAGAACCAGACGAGATAGCCGAAGATTTAACGTACGAAGAGGTACCTGTTAAGATCTTTCATGGATAGGAAAGAGTATGTCCTACGCAACAAGGTTATACCACAAGTTAAGGTTTTGTGGAGAAACCATGCAATTGAGGAAATGACATGGGAGTTGGAATCAGAAATGAAAGCGAGGTACCCTCACCTTTTCGAAACACCAGGTACGTACGTCAATTTCGAGGAAAAAATTTCATAAGGAGGGGAGGTTGTAAGACCCAAACTTATTATAAATAAAATTGAGTTTTCTCTATTTATTATAATAAGGATTAATTTGATATAATGGTCTGGTTATGGGTGAAATGTGCCAATTTTACAAAATAAGCAAGTGGTTATAAAATAATCATTGTTGTCAGGGAATATTCGTTTGGTCGTGGAATATTCTTTTTATCGGGAATATTCATACGACGGCGCAGTCAATTGTGGACCCCATAACAGAATAACGGTTGGATGAAGAAAATGACAAGTTTTAGTTTTTTATAAATAATGGCGTAATTGTTACCGTTAACACTGTTGGATTACCTTGTGTTTAAAATAAAGTAATATGCGTGGTTGCACAGTAACACACGATATTGAATAGTATTTTTTTGAATTATTGATTCTTACGTAAGAAGCCACTACTCAATAATTGTTACAGTAGTTACTGTTCAATATTTTATTTTATTGATTCAATAATTGTTGTGTTGATATTTTATATTATTGTCGTTTCAATAATTATCATTGCACAGTATTTCCCATTATCTGATCAATAATTCATATTATTTGAATAATATTATTAGATATCATTATTGGCAATGTCTAGAAAGTTCTGTCTAAGGAGAGGTTTGGTCACCTAATTGTGCGCCAGTAAGGAGAAATCCTTATCGGAAAGCCCCCTCTTTCCTGGAAACGGTCTGGTTGTCATAATTGTGATTCTGTAATATTATTTGTAAATAATTAATTATTAATTTATATGATAAGGAAATATTTATTGATGGATATATTTATTTTTTTATGTGGATATAGTTGAAGGAATTCTGCAGGAATTATTTGTTGAAAGTTGGTATTTTATCTTTTCTCCAATAATATATATATATATATATATATATATATATATATATATATATATATATATATATATATATATATGTGCGATTAAAGAAAAGGAGTGAGCAAATTGTATAGCTTGTCCGTTATTTTCCTAAGTTGGTTGGTGGTGGAGTATTGACTGCAAAGCAAACTTATTTTCAAAAGAAACACAGTAAGCTGTCCTTTTCTTTTTCTTCAGAGATGGCTTATTTTACTTCCTACAAAACATTTTTCAAAGGGTGGCCCCTATTGTTGTTTTTTTCTTTCCTGGTGGGTGGTAGGTTTTATGCTAAATCATTTCAAAATGTCGCCCCAACATATAGAAAATGTGAATTAGGCATGATATTCTTGCAAGCTAGTTTCAAAGGGTGGCCCTCACCCATTTGAAATATGAGAATGCATGTTAGGCAGGATATTAGGTAGAGGAGGAAAACAAATGTCAGGCGCTTTATCTGTTTCATTTTCCTTCCTCCGTTGCTATAAATAGGAGGGCAACCCTCCATCCTAAATCACACCTTCATAATCAGAAACAATTTTCTATAGTATTGTGAGTATTTTCTTGAGTATAAGAATACTTTGAGCGTAGTTTTTCTGCAAGATTTTCTCAGAATAATATCCGATATTTCAGTCAAATCCAGTTTCTACCAAGGTAAAGGATATTATTTTATTGCAACACTCGTGAAAAATATTATTTTCTTTCCTACTCCATATTACGAAAGCGATATTATTTCATCTCGTATTCTTAAATTTGAACTTACTATGGTAAGTATTGTTTCTATAATTCCTAAAATGATTAGAAATTTCGTTTCATCTAATGTCATTTCATAGGATTATTGGTCTGAACTTTTTATTAAATTCAAAACTTTTCATGACCGGGTACTGTTCACGGGTACTGTTCACAGTTGCTATTCACGGGTACTATTCACAAAAGAAAAAAAAATTATTTTTTTCTCTTCCAAGTTATCTATTATGACCCTTATTCTTGAAATTTAATCCATATTTTGATCTTCATTCTTGAATTTTACTCCACTATAGTTTATTATGGAGTATTATTGAACTTGGATAAACTAAAATATGAATCCCTAATATTTGTCCTTCTGTCTCACTAGATTCGTTCTTTAAAATATTTTTCATCATCCTCAGTCCTAAATGATGATATTACTGCATATCTTTGGCTCGTAGTGCAAAGATGAATGATTAACTGATGAATATCTTTTGCTCGTAGTGCAAAGATGAACAGGTGTTGAGATGAACATGACCAACTGGTGATACAAATGAATATCTTTGGCCTGTAATGCAAAGATGAATATTTGATTTAAAATGTATATTGATTGATGTTACAGGGATAAATTATTGATGATGGACTTTTAAATCTTAGAAGATAGTAGAATTCTTTCTCTACTTGACTCTTCTAATGGATTGATGTTTCCGCTGCAGTTGTTGATCTAAAACTTGTTGTCTATTATATTTTTATCAGATTTTTTCCTGTTGAAGACTAATGATAAATTGTTGTATATTATCTTAGTCATAATATTTTTTACTGGGCTAGTTGAGTTCACCCTTTTCCTTTTTGTTCCATTTTTCTTCTCAGGAGGTGAGAACATAGCTGGAACTAGCCGGGGTATGGAGTGATGGTTCAGGATAGATGTATTAGTAGTCCTCACTATTTTGTAAAATAGTATATATATAATTGTAATGAGGACTCCTTTTGAGTTTGTATACTCTCTATTAGACTATATTTGTATTCAAACTCACAGTATATGTGTTGTCGTATTTTGCACGACAATTGTATTACTGAAGTTGTATTTGTTTCTGTACCATGTATTTGGCGACTCAGAATGGGTGATGTATACCTATTTTGGGTGCGTCACAGGTGACACCTCTCCCGAACGAGTGATGTTAATGGCAAAGCTACACGAGAAACTTCCCCTAAAGGAATGGAACTTCGGCCTCTTGAGCAAATAGGCATGGTTGTACGACCATAAATGTAAGTTCTGAACTTGCTACTTGCATTATCTTTAAATTATCTTCAAACATTATTCTGAAAAAATCTCTTTGCTTACTACAGTATCCCTTATTAAACCTATGTTGGCTGATCGAAAAGACCTTGAAGAATTCTTGTCCAACACTACAACTGAAACATCCACTTAACCACCAAACACTGAAGTCGAAGAAACCACCACTGAAGAATCTACCCTACCTCGACTGAAAAGAAAAACAACTAAAAAACCCAAAAACATCCATGTTCCCACTCTCACTGAAAGCCTCCTCAACATGCCCATCTCCGAAAGAACCCAAATCCTTTAAATAAAAAAGAAACGCGCCAAGATCACTGTAAGAACCCAACTTTTTATGAATAAATATTTAATTTTCTCTAAGTATTATTTTAAATAATAAGGTGTTGATTTGATATAATGCTAAAGTTGTGGATGATATGTGCAAATTTTGCAAAGTAAGCAAGTTGTCATAAAATATTCGTTTGGTCGGGGAAATATTCTTTTTATCTAGGAATATTCGTACGACGGCGAAATCATTGGTGGACCCCACAACGGAATAACTTTTGGATATAGAAAGCGAAAAAATAACCTTTTCATAAAATAGCGTCAAGACTTTTACCGTTAAACTATTGAAATACCCGATGATAAAAGTACAGTAATACGCGTTGTTGCACAAAAGCACACAATATTGCACAATATGTGACACCCCCAAAATAGGTCTACACAACCCATTCTGAGTCGCCAAATATATGGTACATAATTTAAATACAAACTTCATTTATACAACTATTGAACTATCGTGCAAAATATGACAAAATATAAACTGTGAGTTTTAATACAAATATTGTCTCGTAGACAATATCCAAACTCAAAATAAGTCTTCATTATAATTATTATCACACTATTTTATAAAATAGTGAGGACTACTATAGCCACCATCTTGGACCATCACTCTATTTCCCGACTAGTCCCAGTTATATTATCATTTTCTGAAGAGAAGAATGAAAGAAAATGGTGAGCTCAACTAGCCCAGTAAAGAATATTATGACTAAGATAATGTAGAATAAATTATCCTTAGTCTTCAACAGTGTAAAATCTGATAGAATACAATAGACAACAAGTTTAGATCAACAATAGCAACGGAACAAACAATCTATTAGAAAAGTCAAGTGGAGCATGATGTCTACTATCTTCTATGATTTAAAAGTTCGTCATCAATATTTTATCTTTGTAACACAACTCAATAAATATTTTACATCAACAAATTATCCATGCACTACGGGCTAAAGATATTCGTTAATTAGTATCACCAGTGGTCATGATCATGCCAAACAACTGTCCATTTATGCACAACGGGCCAAAGAGGACTTTCACCACATCATTTGTTTGTAACATTATAGGTCATGGTTATATCAATACACAATTTCTAGTCATAATCATACCAATCAACAGACCATATATGCACTACGGGCCAAAGATGACTTTCATCACAATATAAGCATGAGGATGATGATAATGATATAAGAAATCAATCAAGTGAGATCAAGGATAAATATTAAAGATTTATAATTCAATTTATCCAGAGTTTAAGAATGTCCAAATTGTCAACATGATAATTAATTGTTGTGTAAAATTCAAGAATGATATTCATGTATCAAAAACAATTTTGTCGTGAATAGTACCTTGTGAACAGTACCCCGACATGAAAAGATAAAAATTTAATAAGAAAGTTCAAGAACATATTTCAGTGAAACGATACTAGATGAAGTACAAAATTCAAGGATATGTTACTAATTTCAAGGAGTATAGAAGCAATACTTATCAAAATAAGTGTAGATTTAAGAATATGAAACGAAATAATATTACTTACACACTATAAAGTATCGAAGAAAATAATATTTCTTACGAATATTGAACGAAAATAATATCCCTTACCTTAGTAGGAGAGTAATTCAGACTTGTATAGAGGAGATATTCTTAAAGAAAACTTGCACTATTTGTTACACTCAAAGTATCCTTATACTAGAAAGAAATACGCACAATATTATAGAAGAAGAATTCTCTGATTTTGGTGTGATTTTCATTTCTTAACTAAGCATCCTATTTATAGGAGAATGACATGACACTATTTAAAAAAATAATCACGGACGCACAGTAACAATTTCACGGGTGCAGAAATTCGGCGAAAATCTGATTTTTACTATTCATTAATGTGCAATAAAATATTCTAATAAAACAAAAACTTTATATAAAATATAATATATTCTATTTATAATCTAATAGAACAAATAACTCTATATATAATATAAAAAGTATTCTGTTTTATATAAATTTTTTTTACTTTTTTTATTACTATTATATTAATAATAAAACAAAAAATAAATAACTTTCTACTGGCGATTCATGATTAGTAACACAAATACAAAATTTTAAATGTCTACAAGTGGATATAGATATTCTCTAGTGGAATCTAATAGATTTAAAAATTACTTGCAAAGTACTAGCTACTTGAAGTCTACTGACGTTAACGCATCACAAAAGTTTATTTTAAGTTTAGTTTATTTAATTTATAAACATTTGAAGTTTAATTTATAAATTTATTTTAAGTTTAATTTATAAACACTTCTTCTAAAGACCAAAGGAAATGCACCAAAAAATGGTGTGATGCATTTAAACTGCCAAATCATGTACCAAATGGTACCACCCCAAACACACAAACAAATGTTAGTAACTAGACGAAGCCTAATTGTGCTACCTGTATTACTAAATCCGTGCAACTCACTGCTCCACAAAACAACTAAAATATTTAGAGTTTCTATATATTGAGCAAGTACTATATATACATATACTTAATTTTACGAAGCACCACAACAAGGAAACGAAAAAAGCTTTCTCATACAATATTCTTTATCACAATAATGTAGTTACCCTACACAAGGAGCGGAAATACACGCAAACAAGATACTTTAGGAGGTTTTTGTTGTAACGGCAGATACCATCGAGTTCATTCCACACATGCCATGCCCTCGGCAGAGGCGGTAGTATCCATGCTCTCCCCACTTCTCTCCCCAAGAGTTCTTGATAATCCAATAAGGTTTATAGCCAAGCCTAAGAATAGAGAAACCTTTCGAACCATATCCCACAAGTAGAACTGCATGGTTCACCCATTTCTTACCACATATAAGCGGACAAGAAACCCCACCAATGTAAGTTTGCATGAACACTGCGTTTATCCCAACTGTACAATATGGATGTTCAAGTAAATGAATTTCAGTAAGCAAATTTAAAAAATTATAATTAGTTTTGAGACTTACTGACCAAAATATAATCATTTGAGTTTTTATCAACCAATAAAAAAACCAATAAACAAATTATTTTGTTTTAACCAAAACACTGAGCTTTCAAGCAATTGTTAATAATGCAAAAAATCTGGCGAGCTTATATGTACATGTTTGTAGACATGTAATCTCATATGGACAAATTTTGGACATTTTGAAATTTCAATGGTTTCGGCCTAAAAAATTATTTGTAAGCCTTTTACATAGTGACGAGAGAAACGATTTTTTTGGTTATTAAGTCTGTTTTGAGTCTGCCAATTCCCAAACAGTGTCAAGCAATCAGTAGAAACAAAGACCAACAACAATATTCATAATTTCATGTGGAAATTAATCATACAAAATAATATGGATTATTCTTCCTTGCTATCAAAGTAGTTATAATTTGTGATTTACATAAAGGATAAGGTACTATCAGAATTACAACTGTAAAATGAAAATGGATGGTAAAATGAAGTTTACATTTTAATAATGGATAAGACAAAATTAAATATGTAGAACAAACGTGTACAAACACTTGACCATTGACACCACTCCACAGAGGTCAGAGAAACAAACTAGAGAGCACGTATACGTGTCAAATTCTTGTGTCATAGTTCGATTGTTGATATGACCCAAATTATTTTGTGCAGCGACATAAAAGTAAGAAAGATGAGGTTCAATATTGGTGATACTGAAGGACTGAGGTTGACATTCGTGGGCCACCACTATGGGGTTGCGGAGGCAAAGTCCCCACAATGTGGACCTATTATGTTATTAGGTCCGGCTATATATAAATATATATATATATATATATATATATATATATATATATATTTATTTATTTTTACCTAAGGTTTCGTGATTCTATTATTTCTTATATAGTTTTAGCCGTTTTCAGAACAAGAGAGATTTTTAGTATTTGTATTTTTCACACTTTGATATAATAATATCGTATGCCTCTGGTGGTTTTTCACAATTTGGGATTTCCACGTCTTTATTTTCTATCGTTGCCATAGTTTGTTCTAACAACACGAAATAAGATTTTGAAAGAAATTAAAATACCTGCAAGAGGGCCATGATGAACTAAATTGAATGCAATTTGGTTCTCGTCATTGGGGACATTGGTGAAATTTGTGACTCTAACTGCAATCTTTTCAGGCTTGAACTTGCAATCACCACGCTTTCCCGTATAAGGATAAGCGACTCCTTCTTCAATGCCTCCAATCTTGATCAAATACTCGTAAGCATTCGTCATAAGGCCTCCTAAACATCCATCATTACAAGCTTTCTTGTCTTTTCTGTCACACTTCACAAAGATATACAAATAAGTTAAACTGAACTCCAGAATAGTCATCTATCTATGAATTAAGGTTTATTTAATGGACTCTAACTTATTATGTAAAAGCTAACCGTTTGATCACAATCTACAAGTTGTTGCTCACTCAGGCTGACAAGCTTTCCTGTTGCAATGAAATTGGCTCCTTCAATAGCTCCTGTGGTGCTAAAAGCCCAGCATGATCCACATGTGCCCTTCATTAAGAGAAAGAAGCTCGTAAAAATAAACCACCACTAAAGTATGTCTAGAGGCTAAACTACTTCTTATGTTATTTCCGGCTATCAAATGGGAATGTATCAATAATAGTACCAGTGGTGGATGCATAAATTTTCAAAATTGAGGGCTAGCTTAATAATGGTTACTAATTTTATTCCCTTGATAAAATCTTCAAATCAAAAAGTTAATATTGTTAAATGTCAAATATTCTGTACACAAGCATTGAAATAGAGTCGGACAGAGGAATGATCAACATGAAGAACTTAGTTCATATACTACCATTATAAACTACATAGAAAAGAGGAATGTATAAGATTCCAAAATTTTAAAAATATATATCATTAATGAATAAAAAGATAACAATTTAAACTTCAATAGCAAAACAGATTACTTCTCAATTCCTGCAAGATGCACAATTGAAGAAACAACAAAATATTACTTTAACTACTAATAAAAACAATGGAATAAAGGACTTAAAAGGGCTGAATTAACCCAAGGCCCTTGCAGTAGTTAAAGGTTGCCCTGGGATGAGCCGTAAACCCGAACATCTTAGGTTCGACTCCAACTTGCAACAATTATCAAGGCAAAAATGCTCATGGGGCAGCGGACCGCTAACACAAGAAGGTTCAAAGAAAAGGCTGGACTGGGCTGGGGAATAGTCCGACTGCGGTTGGAAAACCCCACATTATCAAAAAAAAAATATGGCTGAATTGAACATGTGTCCCTCCAAGTTGCCACGCAATATCAAGTTATCCCTAAAATTCATTAATTGAGTTCTTAAAGTGGCAAATTGGTGTCATTTCCGTTTCCTTTTGTTAATTTCCCCCCAAATTCGACCCGACCCATTTTAAGGGCAAACTTGCCTTTTCAAGGGAAGCTTGAATGGCAGAAATGTGATGATTGGTGGACAAAAAGTTCTAAATCGGAGAAAATTGGTGGGGATGGATTCTCGCCGGAAAACGTATTTGTAGAGAGTACTGAGAGACAGAGAGAGAAATGAGATAGAATTTTTTTGAAAAGAATGAGTCGTGTGTTGGGTGGGGGTTTTATATTTGGGCTTGGCACGAATCCTTAAGGTGGCTAATGATGACGAATGGGGCCCGTTTTTTAAGTAACATGTGTTGTTTAAAAAGACCATTTGGATTCCCCATGCTACACTTTAAAGTCTCATTATAATTTTTTTATAACAAGTGATTGGGGGGCAATGTTCGGGTGTGGTCTGCCGACCCTTATATGGGCCGAAGGCCTTGGCTGTGTTTGACTTATCGAGCTCGTTGGGCCAACGCCAGTAAGGGGTTTGGTGGTGTTCGGGGTCGGGCGACCAAGTCCTTTGGGGGCGGAGTCCTGATCTGATTGGTGATGTTCGGGTTCGGGCGACCGAGTCCTTTAGGCCGGAGTCCAGATCAGTTTATGGGGGTTCGGGTGATTTGGGCCCATATAGATGGTTATTCCTCGTATGGAGTCTGGTGTGATAAGGAGTTTGAGTGGTTAAATATTCTAATCCTAACCATATTTAAATACCAACTCCAAAATGGGGTGTTAGGATTATATCCAACTTTCACCTTTTAAGGATATTGAGTTTGACCCAAACATAGGTAGCTGCCATGTTTGGGAGTCCTAATCTAATTCAGAAATCAGCTATAAGGTGATGAGATCAGTTATAAATACGAGGCTTAACTTCCATGAACATGTAATTCACTTTTGAGCACTAAACACTAAAGCCTCCATTGTTAAACATTGTTCAGCCTGTACTCATTCTCACACCGAAGCTATCACCCGGCGGCACACACCGTCAAGCTTCCTGTGTGATTTCGTTACTGTGCAGGTCTAAGCGCGTGAATTTGGTGATTGGACGCGCAGGCGAAACTTGACGTTAACACAACCCAATATAATTTTGACTTTATTTTCTACATCCTTCTATCCATGTAAGACTATAGACGAACTAATCTCCACAAATTGATATTGAATTTCTCAAAATTTCAAAAAGTTAGCAATTAGATGCAAAATTATAGTACTCCCACTGTCTGTAATTACTTACCCCCTCAATCTAAAGGAAAGAAAGTCTCACTACTGAAAATACAAACTAACAAAACACCATTGAATGCTTCAATCTTGTCCTCACTATAAGAACTGTAAGTACAAAACTATTACTCCCTCCGTCCCACGATAAAAGTCTTGATGGACTTTTCACGCATATTAAGAAAATAAATGAAATGACAAAATTGCCTATAATAATGTCATTAAATATGGAGAGAGAATTAGAATAAGAAAAGTATGAGATATTTAATATTACGGGTATAATAAGAAAATATGTGTAGAAATTTGGTTATTAAAGGAAAATAGACATTTAACATGGGACTACTCAAAATAATAATAAGAATTTTTATCATGGGATGTAGTATAATATTTGTATATAAATAATTTATAACATGATCAATATATTTGGGAGAACCAAAAAAAGGAAAGAGGGCAGAGTAATTTTGGACGGAGGGCAAACCTAAGTAATTAAACTTTATAGACCAAAGGTGATAGTCCTCACAAGTTTGAGTCTACCCCCAACAAGAATTCAACATGCGCTACAAAATTTTCCCTACAAAAGATTAAAAGGATAAATTTTCCCTATGTTCCCCCCTTATATAACTTCCTATATAGTTTCCCCGTTGACCCTTCCAGACTCTCCCAATTCGAAGTCCTAAAATGAAATGTATTCTTAGATTTGAATTGTAATAATATAAACTTTGTTATTATTTATGCAATCATAATCAATTAATTCAGTAAAATTTGAACTTAAACAAACCAACCTGCAAAATTTAATTTTAAGGAACCATAGAGTACAAGCTATACTACTAATTAATATTAAAATATTACTCCGTTCTCATTCGATTATTTTCCTAGTCAATTTACAAAATCTAAAACTCATTATTAATGTGAATTTATTTAACTTTACTTAATGTATTAGTTATAATTTATAAATACCTATAAATGTAAATTAAGTACGATCAAATTCAAAAATGTTTTCAAAAAATATTGTTACTAGTAAAATTCTCACCTGCATCTTCACCTCAGTAACAGCACCTTTCTCTCTCCAATCAAAACTCTTCGGCAAACCACTTACCTCCATCACCGGCGCCACTGCACCGGCACCACCATCCAACGGGGTCTCAGTTCCACCAACATCGCCACCACCCTTCACACCCAAAAACATGGTCTCAAACTCCTCCTCCGTCAGATCAGAAAACTGTGTAACCCCATGCATCGCCGTCGGATCCAGAGCCTGGTGCTGCGCCGCCCGGACAAGATTCCGGACGAAGATCCCGAGGCGGTGCATGTACTCCTCTCTCGTAGAGTATTCTTTCTCGTACTTCTCAATGAAGGAATTGAAGTGGTGCTCGGCGGCGGTGCCGAGAATGTGGTGGTTGGTGGTGGTAGGATCGTCTGTGACTCGGCGTATGGTAAGGTCTTCTGGGCTTGCATGTAGAAAGCTTATGGAGATGGTGAGTGCGTAGGTTAGCAGAACGACGCCCACCGTGTAATTTTGAGCTCCTCCCATTTTCATATTCTCTGCCGGTGATCTTCTGACGGTGGATGTTGAAAGGTAAAGTACTGGGAGAACTGGTAACGTTCGCATATGTAATATGTCTGCTTTACTAATGCAATTACATTTCTGCCCTCTGGTGGGGCCCACAGAAGTAAGATGCTCAACTTTTTGATTTTAATCTTTTTGCCTTTTCGGTTGTTTTACGTATAGCAAATGCTTATTATAGGGAGCAAATATATTTTTTATCCTTAATATAAAAAATAGGCAGTTTATTTTAAAAAAATAAATATTAATTCAATTAATTAATATTTTTAAATTTGAATGGTTAATTTCTTATCTGAATTATCAAAAATATGTTTATAAACTTAATGGAATTTTGGCTGATAATATAGTCTAGCATGACTTTGTAACACAAAAAGTTTAACAAAATATATGGTTCCTTAGGTAAGAAAAATTAAAACGAGAGGAAAAAAATTATTAGAAAAGAGAAAGGAAAAATGAAAGGGAAAGGGTAAAGGCGGAATTAAGACCTGGCAAAGGCTTCGTGAAACATATATATTGGCCATGCAGCACGTGGACACCAGTCTCATCAGCTTTCACCACGTAGAGGCATGCTGCATGCGGAGCCGCTAAACATCTGACGTGGCGAGGTTGCTTCTTTTATTACTCATTATAAACTCACTGCGGAGGCTTTCGTGATTTTGTACGAGGCTTGATTTTTTTTTTATTCATATAACAAGTATATTATTATTTTAATTTTAATTTTTATTTAATTTTTCAAATTTTATAAATATTTAATTTTTAATATATAATTTATAAATACAACACGCGTGACACATATGATACTTATTCTGTCCCAAAAAAACTATCTTAATTTAACTTTTCAAGTCAAATTAATTATTTTTAAATTAATAATCAAACACATTTATTTAAAAATTTTGAAGTTGATAATAAATTGTTTGTAGATTTTTATGATTATTTTTTTAGGCCCAGTAATAGGGTGGGTATGCTCTGGGGGACTCCTCATCAGTGACGGAACCAGAACAAAATTTGAGGGGGTCAAAATTTGAGGGTGGATACCGGAGGTCCGGAGCAGCGACGTGTAGGTTGCAGCGGCGGGGAGCGGAGTTAAGGTCATTGAGTTTGATTTTGACCCAGATTGAAAAAAATGGAATGTATATTAGCGGCCTAACAAAAAATCAATTAATTGAAAGAACTCTAACATCCAATAGTAGCTACTTTGCGATTTTCTATCTTTCAAACCGTACATCCAATATAAACCAACTTTTAATATGTTGTAGAAGGCATATCATACTATTTTAAAAAAATATAAACCTACTAAAACATGCATCTTAGATAGGTTTTATAAGAATTTAAAACTGCCTAGCTGAACCAGTTTTTCAACCGAGCCTAACTCATTCAATTCTTACAAACTTGTTTTGGCTCACCCAACCAAAACAAGTTGGCCCGCGGGCTTCTTTCTTTATTTTTTTTTGCAAAATCTTGATACACCAAAAATAGTAATAATAATAAATATTAAAAATAATAAAATAGTTTATAATAAACAATAATTTTAATTACTTACATTAACTACATATCTCAATCAATTAAAATTTTAATAGTATTATAATTTTAGATATTATTCTAAATGCATGATTTGGGATAATGATTGATTTACTTTCCAAATGTACTACAATAAGTAGGGGGATTGCATAATTAAGGGATAAAATTATCTATATTATTGTGTTACAGATTTTGGACTTACAATCTAAAAAATTAGTGGTTGATTCGGATTATATATTGTTAGTAATTCAAAGTATATATAATCTGTTATTTCCCAGAGGATACAATAGATCTAGAAGGGGGGTTGAATAGATCCTTTTTATTTCAAATACTTTTCAGGTTTATTTTGTATAGCTATTAAATTAGCATATGACAACCATAAGAATCTTTTCAAGCACAACGGAATAAGTAAAAGATCCTCTTCATTGATATATTCATAATCATATATACATTGTTCGTAGAGTAAATTTAGTTGTAAGCAGTTAAAATATACATAGCAGTTATAGCAATTATAGTACATAATGTAAATGACATAATGTAAAAGACATAAGAGGTTTTAAATGGTTCATAGACTCAAGCTCCTAATCCACTCTTCTGCTTTCAACTAGCAGGATTTCCACTAAGGAATGACAACACCCTAAATCACTAAGATTCATTCAAGGCCAGCAGCCTTGGAACTTCAGTTCACTAAGAACTCTTCAAGGCCAGCAGCCTAGGAACTCCTCTAGTTCTCTAAGAACTCTTCAAGCCCAGCATGCTTGGAACTTCGTTTAGTCCCTCCGGACAAGGACCCCTCATGCCCTGACTGTTGAGTTGTTTGTTTATTGTTGTTGGAGTCGGTGCTGAGATGCTAAGATGTCTTCATGCTCTGAATATCTTCTATACTTAGCAGTTTGGCTTGATCATCCTTGAAGTGCAGCTGAGTGTAGCATGATGCTCGACTTCTTCAGTTGCTCAACCACTTCGGATGACCCCTTTATGAACTGCCTTGAAGATCCTTCTCCTCGGTACTTGATGGCTGCACATGATAGGCTTCTAAGATGACTGTAAGATCTTCTATTAGATACTTAGAAGCTTTCTCATGCTTGACACCAAGATGGATTTTGTGATCTCCTTTCTTGCTACTTGATATCTTCTCATGATGGACTTGCTAAGATGACTGTAGGCTCTTCTCTATTGTACTTAGAGTCGTCCAATGATGGACATCAAGATGACATGATGCTTTTCTTTCTCTTGGCAGTTCAGAACACTCTTAATGTAGTAGAACTCTCACTTCTACATAGTAGAACTCACACTTCTACTTCTTTCTTTGTCTGTCTTCTGAGTGTTCTTGGTTGATCGTAGAGTGAGCCTTTGGACTCACTATCTCACATAGTTTAGATCAGTCCACCATCTCTCCAAACTCGGCAACTCCAGCAACCTTCAATCTTTGAAGCTCTTCTAGATTTATACTCCTTTCCAATCCTTCCGTTGGAAAGTAGTCGTTGAAGGCTATTCAAATATCTTCACAGATCTCGAGTTGTTTGAGGTAGACTGCTTGATGTGACATGTCATACTTTTTTTGATGCTGCAGTCTACTGTTTTACCTACTCTGTCAGATGTATCACTTTAATGTCTTGGGCAGGTTGAAGACTTTATTTCCTCTTTCTGATTTCTCGATCAGAGGTTGTCCTATTGCATCGATGCTCTCAATAAGCACTTGTCCGAATATTACCCTTCAGATTGAACCTTTGCCAATGCTTCAGTCTTCAGCTATTCAAACTCTACGATTCTGATGCACGTCTTCAAGGACCTGATTGTAGTGTCTTGTTGAGTGTTGCTCATTGACTGGTAGAGTTAACACTATGATCTTGAAGAGTGTTGATTGGATCTTCAATGTATAACACCTCTTCCTTGTTTTGTGCAGTGCTTCAATACTTCTATTTGCATCGACTGTTCTCAAAGACTGATGGCCTAATTCCTTGTTCTGGACTCCTTCTGAATATCAAGACACTTCAGATTTGTGGCGCGTCCAGCTTGCTTTCTCCTTGTGATCTCCCGTTCACTTATCATCAATGAACTGACCCTGAACTTAATCACTTTAGCCTTTATCTTCAGAGGCTGACCAGTATCTCGGTTCATCTTCCATCAGTTCCTTCTTTGTTTGGCAAATACAACGATCTTGGTTGCTTCCATGATCGTTGTCTTCTGTTCACTTGATAGCTACTGCATTAGCTGACTTTCCTTTGTCAGTTTCTGAAGTCTTCTTTGGATCTCCTTGTGGAAGACTTCATCACGAATGGCCTTATAACTCAATCTTGATGTTGATTAATGTGGTGCTTAGATCTTCTGTTAGCCTACATGCCATTTTTTGAGTGCTCTTTGGTTTCCTTGGATGTAGCTTGCAGCTTGAACCAGAGGCTTCGTTCCTTTGGATATTCTGGGAGTACTCATTTCTTGAGAACCGTATATGCTCTATGATTCATCATTGGCATTGTGAGCACTTCTGTTGAGGTCGTAGTTCTGCACTCTACGATTCAACTTTGGCTTGTGCAGACACTATGATCTCGAGATCAGATCTTGACACTATGATTTCTGCCTTGTGCTTGTTGTCTTCATCTGATCTTGCTTGACTACGATCTTTGCATGTAATCAATAGGCTCTACGAACTCAGAGTGTTATCTATGTTCCTTGACTTAGCTTCAGCATCAGAAGACTCTACGACTCTGAGTGTAGTCTACATTTCTGTCTTGGCTTCGGTAGATGATCGGTCTTCTCGTAGGCACGCTGTCTCTATGATTCTGAACATGACTTCCTCAACACACTACGATCCCGAGGAAGCTCTACTTGATACACTACGATCCTTCTTCGTTTCCCCTGGCAGTATATAAACTCTGAGATCCACTATCTTGCATACTTCTATTCAGCCTCGATAGCTCTCGAGTTAACCTTAACTCACCTGGCAGACTACGACTTCTGGTGCAGTGCTTGACGATCAGACAAGCCTATCAATTACATCATAAGATCAACCTAACAAGCTTGATCTTTCTATATTTATAGTCCTTGTACATCATTTCTTTTTAAGGACTTTACAAAGCTGTTTTACTTATGTAGGATTGACCTAACATATTTGATCAATTCATTCTAAGTCCTTGTACATATATTTCTATTATCTATCAAAGGACTTTACAGTTTTTCTTAATACAAACATACTTGCATATTCATTCATATATATATATATATCATAATCAAATCATATATTTAATAGGAATATCATTCACATGTTTATTCCTGACAATCTCCCCCTATTTGATTATGACAAAAACATTAAGTGCATATGCATGTTATGAATGAATCTTATATACAGTGAGCAGCTGTATTTCTAAAACAGATAATCATGAATGTTATTTATATTGATATAACAATTTATATATTCAGACATTCAACATCCTGAATCCAGATTATACCTAACAGGTTAGAGATGTACCTCCTTAGCTCCATGTATGTTTCCAGGATGCTTGTTGATCAGTTACTCATTTGTTTGTTCTTCTTGCTCTTACTCCCCTTGGGATGATGACCTTCTGTCTTTGCTTGGTTCCCCTTCAGCATCTTTCTGATCATGCTCCCCCTCAGATGATGACTCTTTATCTGCAGCTGCTTTCTTCTTCTTTGACTTCTTCTCCCTTAAACCTCTGCTCTTCCTTTGGTGCCTCTTGCTCCTCTTCTTTCTATACCTCTTTTTCTCCCCCTTTTTTTCATCAATCATTTGAGAGAGCTGCTCCATGTTGGACATAAGCTGCTCCATCAGGTAGGAGGAGTTGTCAACTTCAAACTTGTGTTCCTACTGGCCCATCTCAAGTTACACTGAGAAAGACTGCTTTAAGTCATCAATCTTGTCAAAGAGGGCTTCGATCTGCTCTTCATTGGCCTTCTGAATTTATAGAGCTTCTGCCTTCTGATCTTGTATGGCCTTTTGATAGATGTTATCTCTCTCTTGGAGTTTGAGCGATATCTCAACCATAGCAACTTAAAGTCTATTTTGAAGAGAGTCATCCCCTTTTGCTGTCAGCTTCTGTGACTTTACAGTGAGTAGAGATATCTTCCTACTTAATCAGAGCTCTTTAGTAGTTCCTTCTCCAGAATAGTTTGATTCTCTTGTTGGGCAGCTTCGGGTTGAACATTGGATTGGACTCTACGATTTTCATTCTTGGACAAATTTTCGAAGGTTTGAATAATCTGAGCAATCGTTGAGTACCAATTGCTTATGGAGGATGAGGTAATGTCAGATAGTAATGCTTGAGCATAAGGAGGCTTCTGGTTTTGGGCTTGAACATCATCAGCAATAGAGTGAATAGACTCTACCATCAGCTCCTTGGTCATGACTCTTCGTCCTTCAGAATCCACTCTACGATCGTAGGGGATGTAGAGATTTCAAGCATGTTGATAGACCTTGAAGTGAGGCTGGTTTGTGATCATCTTTGTAGCATAGCTTTTCACCCTTGGGAAGTTTTGAGCTACCAGCTCTAGACTTGGAAACTACTTGTAACACCAACTGAAGTATCTTCCATCTCTTTCAGTGTGGGCTTTGAGCCATGGCATCCACCGGAAGAACCATCTCATTAGCATTTCATCAGGATTGTAGAGAATGGTTGTGTAGTCCATTTCCATGTTGTTCCAGTTCTTAAACACCTCAAACGTAGTCATCTGTACCCTTGAGCTATTCATTTCCATGACTTACCCATCTTTCAGGTGGTGTCTCTGATGGTTCATTTGAAACTTCTACCACTATTCTCTTGGTGAATCTGGCTGGCGAGAGGACAGGATAAAATTCTATCTCATCTGATTCCTCATTTTTAGAGTTATAATCATCTTTCAACTCTTCTCCTACGGAGCCTGAGCCATCTTGAACATTTCTAGCAGTGAATCCTTCTTGCTGCATTCCATTTCCTGAACCTTCTTTAGCAAGGTTTTCTTCAGATTCATCTTCTTTATTGCTGGTTTCATTTTCAGCATTTTCTCCCAGGGATACAGACTCATCATCACTCAATTCAATGATGACATTTGATTGACCACTGATCCTTTTGGAGGCAAACTTGGCTTGCAATATGTAGCTTTTCCTTCTTCTTGGAGGTTTAGGTTTGGGAGAGTCAAACTCTTCTTCTTCTTCAAACTCTGACTTCTCTGGTTCAGTAGACAGACTTCTTTGAGTTTCAGCACTGGCAGGGACAAACCCTTCTTCTGTCATCTCATCAACTTTTGATTCATCATGGGGGCTTTCTGGATTTGAAGAGGCATTCTCTTCTTCTCTTGGAACATCATTGTCTGACCCATTATCTGGGCTTATTGGGGCAGTTGCATTTGGGGATGTAATTTGGTCATCTTGAATTTCTTCTTCATCATCAGAGTGACTGCTCTGAGGATTAGCCATGGGGCTTGAGCATTCTTCTTTATCAGCAGATGCTGTAATTTCTTCCATCACATCAGCTTCACCTTTATTGCTGAATGTTGTCTGTGGGGACTGGGCCTTGACATCTGTTTCTTTTTCTTCTGCTGACTCTACGTCCCTTTCTTTAGCAGATGTACTATTTTGGGAAGCTGAGGCTGGTTCAGTTTTCACCTTGGCTTTCTTGTTGACTGGCCCTTGAAGCAACTTATTGTTTCTCCTCTTTGTTGTTTTAGCAGTTAGGACTTTTTCTTCTTTGTCCTTGTCCAAAGAGGAGAATCTTCTTGATGAGGTTAGAGCTTTCTTCACACCACCAACTCTTTTCACACTTCTGGATTTCTTCTTGACTTGTGTGATTTCTGCTAGTACAGAGTCATCAGACTCAGAGCTTTCTACCTCTTCTGTTTTCCTCTTCTTTGCAGAGGCTCTGTTGCTGCTCCCAGCTGTCAGCCTTTTATTCTCCTTATGGTTTTTCTTCCAGTTCACAAATAATTGTGGAGACATCACTTTGTACACATTCAAAGTCTCCCCCTCATCATCCTTGATTTTCCCTCCTAGCTTCTTCTTTAGCACAATACTCAGCAATCTACCATGAAACACCTTAGTCAGAGGTTTTTCAGTGGATTTCTTCTTCTCAGCCTTCTCTACCCACTTGGAGATTTGATCGAACAAGATAGCTCCAAAGTCAATTTATTTCTTCAGAACTATTGCTGACATTATATTCAACTGTTGGTTAATCACTGTATCATGTGCAGTGTTCTTACATAGTATGCATTTTCTAACTATTTCAGCAAGGAACTCATACTCTTCTGGAAACTCCTTCTTCTTCATGTCTTTCAGGCTAGGGTTTCTTTCGTACCCCATGAACTCCTTTGCTTGTTCAGTATTAACATCATCAAGGTTCTTCAGCCCTTGGTTAGGAAAACCTAGGCATTGATTGAGGTCAGAAGATTTTAACTTCAGAGACTGACCTTTAACCTTGGTAGTAAAGGTTTCAGAGTTGATGGAGGCGTTTGAGTAGAACTCTTTAACCAGGTCGATGTAGACTTGAGTATTTGCCTCAAGGCATTCTGAGAATCCAACTTTCTTCACAAGCTTGAGAATGTCCCTGTACTTCTTTTCAGATTTCTCAAACGTTTTGGTTCCGAGCTGAATGCCAATGATTACTTGTCAGTTTTCCATTTAAGTAGTTTGAAGAATGTGGGTATCTGATTTAGAGATGTTTATAATAGAGGGCTGAATGTGATTTGGTAAGGCTCTGGAGGGTTAACTGATTTTGGCTCTTGAGAGGATTCTAGGGTTTGAAAATGGGAGGGAGAAAGGTTTGATAGCTTTTGGTAACTGTCTGCATATTTAAAATTGTCTTTAAGGCAGTTCCTTCTAACTCTGCATAATCAGTGATGTGTCAACCGTCCATTGGTTGCACGTTGCCCAGTAATGAGCTGTAACTCCCCATAACTTTTTAGTTAGATGTTTCCTTTTAGAAGAGTAGTTATTTAAACAACGTGGCTCTGACCCTTGACCTTTTGATTCGTAGAGTAGCATGATAAGGCAGCTATGGACTCTACGATTCCCTTTGTTGACTCAACGATCAACTTTTGAGAGATGCTGCAGTGGATGTCTTTGTCTTTTATCCTTACTTTGATGCAACATAGCTCAATCACTGATGTATTCAAACTTATCTCCTCAACTTGAATAGTTTATCAAATGTCTCATTTTCCAAACTCCTTGTGAACCGGAGTACCCTTTGGTAGGATTACGATCGTCGAGTTGTATTCTAAGATCGTTGAGGTCGTACTACGATTATTGAGATAGCACTACGATCATTGTGTTTTCTTTAAACTCGACTCTATGAACGTTGACTAACTTGGTCCTTGAGATGAACTTTATCAAGCATTCCTTCTGGGTCAAGGTAGCTCAGGAAGGTCCAACCTCTTAGAGTGAGCTAAGGATCAAGTTTGTCCCTGAGGTGCTTTCTAGATGAAATGCTATGGCAGTGATTTGCAATGACATCTCATTCGACCTTTTCTGATTGGGAGGTCTTCTACCAGCTTTAGAAAATTGCATTATTGAAATCGTGGTGTCCTCCTGCTCTTACACTACGATCATATGTTTGATCGTAAGCACTTCACGATTATGGGTTGGGTGGCTGAAAGATTATCAGTAGTACGTTTTGAGACGTTCTTACTGACTATGGATCTTCATTTGGTTCCTCAACCACAAAGTTTTGGGACTCTGTAGCTGGTATAACTTTTCATAGTATATCTCAGTGTTGTTGTTCCTTAACTGATCACTGCTCCCCCATTGTTGATGTTGTCTTCCCAGAGAGATGTGATTCCCTCTTCTTCAAATTCATTTGAAGGCATCCTTGCATATCTCCCTCTGATTGGAATCTCCATCATTACATAGATCTTTTTGTATCGTAGAGATAAGTATTTTTAGGACTGATCACTTTACGATCATTTGACAGCACTACGAACATAGTCTTCTTTGTCAGTCTTGAGTTTGGGAGGTTCTGCTTCTTAATGAACTCCTCTTGTCTGATGTTCGATGATCCTCTGATGTGAACTTTCATGAGGATTCTTCTTATATAGCATTCTTTGCTAGCTTTTGTGAACATAAGACCCTTTTCATCTTCTGTTGCATGGCCTGCTCTCATATACAGATTTAGCAGCCATGTGAGCTCCATTCTGGTTAGTTCAGAAGGTCTACAAGGACAGGCTTGGACATATAGGACCTTTATCAGACTCATCTTTGAATAGTCCTTAGCCTTCTGCTGATTGAGTCTTCTTGGCTGAAGTATTCTACTTCATCATTCCTTAGTGTGGTCAAGTTGACCAAGTACCTGCAAATTTGAATATATTTCTATTTTTGGTACCCATAATTAAATGGGTCCTGCTAGGTTAGTTTTCTAAACCCATGTTCCTCTTATTTGGACAATCATCATATTTATCACCAACAGACATATTCATGCATGCAACTATCTTAAGATAATACATTTTGAGATGCATGATGGTGAGTGTGTGTAGGATATGACATTTAATAACACACTCTCTATCTATGATGGTTTCATCATTTACTGGATTATGTTCACAATGTTTAAGTGTTCACAGAGTAGGAATCAACTCTACGATTTATGAGTATCTAGTTGATTCATGGAGGTGATCAGTTTCTACAAATCAGCAGGATCCTCTTGTAAAACTGATCATACTCAGTGGGTTGTCAAACACTTAGAACATAGGTTTGTACACACATACTAACCCACCAGCAAAGATTACTTCACATAAAGTTCATTAGACCTGTGATACTCTTATGACCCATTTCAGATTTCCTTCAAGATGTCATCTTCAACCTAAAACTTGGATGGAGAGAAAGTTTATAGTCATTTAAGTTTCCATCCTCAGGTTACTTTCTCTCTTCACCTTTTTAGGTAGATTATGACTCCTTGACAGAATACTGTCATGGTTCATAAGATGGTGCAATTATGATGTATAAATATATAATAGTGAGGAATCATACCTTTTTATTGTCAGTTACTAAACAGTCATTTATCTTAGATATACTGAGTTTAGGTATTGATGTGCATAACTTTACTTTTGCTCCTTACAGCTTATTGCTCTTGTTGGCCTATAATCAATCAGTCGTGGTCTTGAAGATGTAGGCCAAGAGAATCTCAGCATTTAAGATCTTTGACATCCTTTAGCTGACAGAGTTTGCACCCAGCTGTTGGTTGGCCAGACATAAGTTTAAGAAGATCTTCTTTCTTATCTCGATAAGCATTTCTTAGCATGTATGGCTTCTTCATCTTTCAGACTGGTGGGTGCTTGACTCTTTGTCATTGATGTCTCTTGAGTTCTCTTTTCTGGTCTTAGGACTAGAAGATTGACTACAGGCTGGGATTGATCTGGTTGATGTAACAGTAGAGACCATGGACCAATCTGAGCAGCTTCAGGTGTATATACACATTTAACCTATACACAATATTTCCAACATGTGAGCTCATCTGTATATAACAAGTTACTTACTACTAAACTAAGTTTAGAACAATGTTAGTGCCTGGGATCAGACTCAAAGCGATTAGATTTTAAATATAGCATGAGAACCTGCTTTGATACCAATTGTTAGTTTCCAGAGGGCACAATAGATCTAGAAGGGGGGGGGTTGAATAGATCCTTTTTATTACAAACACTTTTCAAGTTTATTTTTTATAGCTATTAAATTAGCATATGGTAAACATAAGAATCTTTTCAAGCACAGCGGAATAAGTAAAATATCCCCTTCATTGATATATTCATAATCATACATACATTGTTCGTAGAGTAAGTTTAGTTGTAAGTAGTTAAAACATACATAGCAGTTATAGCAGTTATAGTACATAATGTAAGTGACATAATGTAAAAGACACAAGGGGTTTTAAGTGGTTCAGAGACTTAAGCTCCTAATCCACTATTCTGCTTTCAACTAGCAGGATTTCCATTAAGAAAAGGCAGCACCCTGAATCACTAAGATTCCTTCAAGGCTAGCAGCCTTGGGACTTCAGTTCACTAAGAACTCTTCAAGGCCAGCAGCCTTGAAACTCCTCTAGTTCCTTAGGAACTCTTCAAGCCCAGCTGGCTTGGAACTTCGTTTAGTCCCTCTGGACAAGGACCCTTCTGGCCCTGCTTCATTTAGTCCCTCCGGACAAGGACCCCTCAGGCCCTGGCTATTGAGTTATTTGTTTGTTGTTGTTGGAGTCGGTGCTGAGCTGCTAAGATGTCTTCATGCTCTGAACATCTTCTATACTTAGCAGCTTGGCTTAATCATCCTTGAAGTGCAGCTGAGTGTTGCATGATGCTCAGCTTCTTCAGTTGCTCAACCACTTTGGATGACCACTTTATGAACTGCCTTGAAGATCCTTCTCCTTGGTACTTGATGGCTGCACATGATAGGCTTCTAAGATGACTGTAAGATCTTCTGTTAGATACTTAGAAGCTTTCTCATGCTTGACACCAAGATGGATTTTGTGATCTCCTTTCTTGCTACTTGATGTCTTCTCATGATGGACTTGCTAAGATGACTGTAGGCTCTTCTCTATTGTACTTAGAGTCTTCCCATGATGGACATCAAGATGACATGATGCTTTTCTTTCTCTTGGCAGTTCAGAACACTCTTAATGTAGTAGAACTCTCACTTCTACATAGTAGAACTCACACTTCTACTTCTTTCTTTGTCTGTCTTCTGAGTGTTCTTGGTTGATCGTATAGTGAGCCTTCGGACTCACTATCTCACATGGTTTAGATCAGTCCACCATCTCTCCAAACTCGGCAACTCCAGCAACCTTCGATCTTTGAAGCTCTTCTAGATTTATACTCCTTTCCAATCCTTCCATTGGAATGTAGCCATTGAAGGCTATTCAAATATCTTCACAGATCTCAAGTTTTTGAGGTAGACTGCTTGATGTGACATGTCATACTTTTTTTGATGTTGCAGTCTATTATTTCACCTACCCTTTCAGATGTATCACTTTAATGTCTTGGGCAGGTTGAAGACTTTATTTCATCTTTCTTATTTCTCGATCAGAGGTTGTCATATTGCATCGATGCTCTCAATAAGCACTTGGCCGAATATTACCCTTCAGATTGAACCTTTGCCAATGCTTCAGTCTTCAGCTATTCGAACTCTACGATTCTGATACACGTCTTCAAGGACCTGATCGTAGTGTCTTGTTGAGTGTTGCTCATTGACTGGTAGAGTTAACACTATGATCTTGAAGAGTGTTGATTGGATCTTCAATGTAGAACACCTCTTCCTTGTATTGTGCAGTGCTTCAATACTTCTATTTGCTTCGATTGTTCTCAAAGACTGATGGCCTAATTCCTTGCGCTGGACTCCTTCTGAATATCAAGACACTTCAGATTTGTGGCGCGTCTAGCTTGCTTTCTCCTTGTGATCTCCCGTTCACTTATCATCAATGAACTGACCCTGCACTTAATCACTTTAGCCTTGCTCTTCAGAGGCTGACCAGTATCTCGGTTCATCTTCCATCAGTTCCTTCTTTGTTCGGCAAACACTACGATCTTGGTTGCTTCCATGATCATTGTCTTCTGTTCACTTGATAGCTACTGCATTAGCTGACTTTCCTTAGTCAGCTTCTGAAGTCTTCTTTAGATCTCATTGTGGAAGAATTCATCACGAATGGCCCTACAACTCAATCTTGATGCTGATTTGGTTGGTGCTTAGTTCTTCTGTTAGCCTGCATGCCATTCGTTGAGTGCTCTCTAGTTTCCTTGGATGTAGCTTGCAGCTTGAACCAGAGGCTTCGTTCCTTTGGATATTCTGGGAGTGCTCATTTATTGAGAACTGTATATGCTCTACGATTCATCCTTGAAATTGTGAGCACTTCTGTTGAGGTCATAGTTCTGCACTCTACGATTCAGCTTCGGCTTGTGCAGACACTACGATCCCAAGATCAGATCTTAACACTACGATTTCTGCCTTGTGCTTGTTGTCTTCATCTGATCTTGCTTGACTACGATCTTTGCATGTAATCAATAGGTTCTACAAACTTAGAGTGTGATCTACGATCCTTGACTTGGCTTCGGCATCAGAAGACTCTATGACTCTGAGTGTAGTCTACGTTTCTGTCTTTGCTTTGGCAGATGATCGATCTTCTCGTAGGCAGGCTGTCTCTACGATTCTGAACATGACTTCCTCAACACACTACGATCCCGAGGAAGCTCTACTCGATACACTACGATCCTTCTTCGTTTCTCCTGGCAGTCTACGAACTCCGAGATCTACTATCTTGTATACTTCTATTCAGCCTCGATAGCTCTCGAGTTAACCTTGACTCACCTAGCAGACTACGACTTCTGGTGCATTGCTCGACGATCAGACAAGCCTATCTATTACATCATAAGATCAACCTAACAAGCTTGATCTTTCTATATTTGTAGTCCTTGTACATCATTTCTTTTTAAGGACTTTACAAAGCTGTTTTGCTTATGTAGAATCGACCTAACATATTTGATCAATTCATTCTAAGTCCTTGTACATATATTTCTATTATCTATCAAAGGACTTTACAACTTTTCTTAATGCGAGCATACTTGCATATTCATTCATATATATATATATATATCATAATCAAATCATATATTTAATAGGAATATCATTCACATGTTTATTCCTGACATAATCAAATTTGATTCTTTAAAATTAATATAATTTATTTAACTTTTAAAAATAATAAATACTGTAATTAATACTAATATATAGATAATTTTAAATTTTTATAATTATATTATCTAACTTAAACTAATAATTGTTAGTTTAATAGTTTTATATTTTGAAATTATTAACTACATATCTCAATCAATTAAAATTTTAATAGTATTATAAATTAGTATTATTAATTAATTACCTACACTAACTACATATCTTAATTATAATTTTTAATTATAGTTAAAATATATTGAAGATTGCATTAACAATAAATAGTTGTTGTAGCTCAGTTGGTTTGAACTCTTATTTATTTACTTACAAGTCTTGTGTTCAAGACTTATAACCCACAAGTAGTAACATTTTATTTTATATAAAAAAAAAAATCATGGGAGGCGGGCGGGCCGGGCCAAAATGGCCCGGGTTTTCACGGGCTTAAAAAATGCCGCCCAAAGCCCGGGTTTTGGCGGACGGGCCGACCCGGACCGCGGGCTTTGGGCCCGTTTGCCAGGTCTACTTGAATCATTGTTATAAGGAAATCTTACTAATTTTTTTCAAAACATTAATTAACACCTTAAATATGTATAAATATTAATTATATTAAATAAAACAAATTAGCCATGCGCCTGGCAGGGTTAAAATAAAAAAACTAATTTTATTTGAATAGTAATTTCAAACTCATTAAAAACATCATCATCATCATCATCATCACTTTCTCTCTCCTCTCCATTATCTCCTAAAAATTTAAGTTATATTATTATATTTTCCTTTCCTAAACCGGCGACCACCATCTAAATTCAAAAGCTTTTGTCAAAATTTCTCACCGGAAGGCCCGAAGCAGTCAGCAGTGGCTGGCTGGCCCCCCCTTGCCCCCGTCGCCGCCCCCTAGTTCTGCCTTCGCCTGCTACCGGGGACAGATGCCCCCGCTCGCCCCGTAGTTCCGCCTATGCTTCTCATACCGACGTCATTAATGTAGAACTATCCCCCAACCTGACATGCTCCCGAAAATAACCTTATACCCGCCTCGTTTACCCGATTACTCTTCTTCTTTTAAAATCAAATATCTCTAATTTTTTTAATATTGCTTAGTACAACTATTTTTAATTCAAAATCAGACAACATATATACAACATTTCTAATACTAGTAACATATTATATTACAAATGCTATAAATTTATAATTAAATAACATAAATAAGTACATAATTATACATATACAAAATGCTATTTTTTTAAAAAATTACATATAATCTCGTTGAGTGTGGGAATGAGAAGGTATATCCTATAACCGACCCTAACCTTATAGGTAGGGGCGAATCCAAGATTTTTTTCCAACATAGCCGAATTTTAACTAATTTTTTTGTTAAAATTAAATAAAGAAAACTTGAACTAATCATAATAATCTTTACAAATTCTAATAAATATTCATAATCTAAATTAAAAAAGAAATTTCAAATAAAAAATATTTAGATACAATTTAGAAACTTACTTCGGTTACTTGTCATAATTCAATTTGAATGATTCCCCAAATTCTTAATACCTCAAACTAAATTTGTTTTTTATATTCAAACGAACTCATGAATTATTTTCAAAGCATAAACCAATTTTGATATCTTTTTATAAGTTTCAAATAAGTCTCAAGGTATCTTTTTTTATTATTCCATTTTGCGAGGTTTGTTTATGATAATATTTTATTTGTCCTAAAAAAAAGGTAAAAATGAGAGTAGTTATAAATCAGTACTATAATGATTTACAGTTGCTTCTTTTGGGGCTTATTGTTATGTAGATTGTGCTGCCTGAGCATTTAAGAAAAAATGATTGATATTTCATTTAACCACGTAGTTCTAATACTAACAGTCAAATTTGGAAAATCATAAAACTACAAGTATTGGAAGAAATCTTGAAAAAATAACACTGATCTAACTTTTTCCTAAATGACTGTAGGAAAAAAATGCATAGAGTTCTAATTTTTTTTTATTCCAATGCCTTATCTTTATCTTTTTAGAGAACACAACTCTCATTGAAACTCACATAAAGGAAAGAGGCTTAACTGCAAATAAAAACAATTTGACACACAAATCCAATTCTCGACACAGTTGCATCATTTCATTTGAACACTAAAACTACATGCTCATCCAATATTAAACAATAACAACCGTAAGACCCCAAATTTTATGAAATAAAAGTATTTTATTTTCTTATAATTATTATTCTATTTAGTAAATGATTAAATTGATAAAAGGTTAAAGTTAAGGGTGATATGTGAAAATTTTACAAAGTAAGCAAGTTGATATAAAATATTCGTTGTGTCGGAGAATATTTGTTTGGTCGAGAAATATTCTTTTTATCGAAAAATATTCGTATGACGACACAATCATTGGTGGACTCCACAACAGAATAACTGTTAGATATAGAAAGCGACAGAAATAAACTTTTTATAAAAAAACGGCAAAACTTTTACCGTTAAACGGTTGAAATAGCTGGTGATAAAAGTAAAATAATACGCGTTGTTGCACAGTAGCTGATAATCATATTATTTATATGTTTATTTCCTCATAAAATAAATTTATTAGTCCAATTTTATATTAATTTTATTTTAGTTGTAATTATTTATTTATTATGCAATCAGGTGCACAATAATGGACAAAGCCAATACAATCTAATTGGTTTAGGAGATGAGGAGCATGCGAGAATCAAGGAGAGGAATCAAGAGCATCCAAGCAGGGGTTTTAAAAAAACAGATAATCCTTTTATTTTCTTACTAAAAAATATAAAATAAAAAATAAAACACGGAACAACAAGACAAGCATGGGGACTCCTTTTCCTTCCAGGATTTTGAATAAGAGAGGTGAGCAGCTGACTTGGGGGAGAGTTCAGTTTGTTTTAATTATTAATTTATTTTTCTTCCTTATCGTTATATACAAGCAGGAGGAGCTTCTTTTTCTGAAGAAGAGTTTTTGGTTGGTTATTAATATTTATTAATGTATTTTTTTCTTCTCGTTTTTTACACAATAGGAGTACTGTTTAGTATTCCATGATTCCATTTTTTTTTTCTCTGTATTCAAGTAGTGAGGGATTAGCAATTTATTAAAGGAGCAGCAACAAATACATGGAGGAATTTAATTTATTTTTTAATTAATTAGTACATTCAAGTAAGTACTCTGTTTATTTAATTATGTATTATTTAATTATATTTTGTGTTCCAATTTCAAGCATGTTAGGCTAGATTATTTTCTAGGGTTAAGGATGAGTATAATTGATTAATTCCATTGCACATATTCATGCCAATTTATTCTACTAATTTAGTGTTTTCTCGTTAAAAATAATTCTTTTTATTGGATGCCTATTTTTGTTGATAAAAAAATAAGGTTGGATTCTTATTATTCTTTATTGGATTCAGTTTATAATTTGTTATAAGAGAATATAAACTATGTTTTGATGGAAATAATGAGTGTTTTGATTTTATACACATGTTTGGCTATGAAAGAATTAACAATTTGATTTTACAAATTAATTGGACTTAATTGATTTTATTTTCCGCATTAGTAGTGTCGAGAGACCAAACTAGTGCGAGATATAGAGTAGAGTATTGGGCATGAATATTAGGAAAATGACATCAATTATACGACTCCGCCACCCTAGTATTTTGTCATTAATTATTTTATTTGCATATTTTTAGTTGACAAAAATTCCCTCAAAAATTTTAAGCTAGAGTAAGAGTTAATTAAAATTAGTGAGTGAGAAAAGCACGTTCCATTCGTCAAGTACTTAGGGTTCGACCTCGCACTTGTAGGCTATACTAGTATTCGATTCGTGCACTTGCGAGTAAATAAAACATTCACAACAAGTTTTTGGCGCCGTTGTCGGGGACTTGAATCTTTTTTCCACCAACTCACTAATTTAAATTATATATTTCCTTCTACTAGTTTCTTTAAAAAATTAAAAAAAATAACAATAAAAAATTAAAAAATAGTAGAAGTTGAGTAGTGCATGATTGTTGTTTGGAAGCGTGGTGATAAGAGATTGACTAAAATAGAGAATTTAGAGCTGAATCTAGAGGTGCTCAAAAAATTCGATTTTTTCGGTTTTTTACCGAACTGGTTGAAACCGGTACCGGCGGTACCGGATTTTTTCGGTACCAGTTTTTTCGTTACTGGTTTTTTGATTTTTTAATACTTTTCGGTACCGATAGCGGTAATGAAAATTTTGAATTCGGTAAATACCGAAAATCCGAAAAAATTGAATTGCTGAAAAGTTGAAAAGTTGAAGCTGACTATATGTGGCTTGGAAGGGTTTTGCTAACTGCTTTTACTAGTCATGTGCCTCTTGTTGGTTCTAATTCGTGCCAAGGTGCCGATGTTCTCTTAAATATCTTGAAAATCAAAATTAATTGAGTGGCATTTTTGGCTAATTAGAAACCCATACTATAACTAGTATTTTACATGATTACCAAATTGAGGATAGTAGTGCATCTAAAGTCAATCATGAGTCAGATATTTAAGAGAAAAAACTGAAACCTGTTTATGCCGACTATGTATAAGAACTTAATACTAATTAAAATATGATTTAATGCAAATAAGTTATAGTTTATTACTAACTCCACATTATTTTAAGACATATATTTGATAATCATTTGAATATATTATAACTACAATAATATTATTTTGTTGGTATAATATTATGTTATGGGTGTATCAATAAGGTTATTATCTTTATGAGACGTTAAGTAACTATCTTCGTCATTAATTTAAATGGCATATTATTAATAAGTATTGATTTCATAGCAAGAAACATAATACTATTTGACCATGATATTTAAGAATTAGTTGATTTATCAGCATGTTCTATTAATTCGTATGTGTCAACTTATGATAATTATTGCCACTAATAATTAATTAAATGTTAATTATTAATATTAACATTAGTCATGCGAGTATTAATATATGTGACATATTGTATACACTATCTTCTGATAGTGTATTAGACTAAAGATTACTAGCATCGTAGATCTTTATTTAATTATTGCGATATAACCGAAAATCGAACCGAAAAAACCGGTACCGATTTTGTACCGAACTGATACCAAAATCGGTTATTCGGTACCGATTCTTGATTTTTCGGGTTTTTCAGTTCGGTATCGGTTTAGTTTTTTGGGTATCAGTTCGGTTTTTTAACTGATGAGCACCCCTAGCTGAATCCTCTATTTGAGAGAGAAACAATGGCTGAAGAATAAGAAGAAGAAAAAACTTTAAAAGAACTTTTCTCTCCTATCACAACCAACTCGCCATCAAGCATCGTGTTGCCTGCCACAACCGCGAACCATTTCGAGCCTAAACCACAAGTGATGCAACTTCTTCCTACTTTTTATGGAATCGATCAAGAAGATCCTTACCTCCATATTAAGGATTTTCTAGAAATTTGTGTCACTTTCAAATTTCAAAATTTTTCTGATGAATCAGTTCGCTTACGTTTATTTCCTTTCTTCTTGAAAGGGAAAGAAAATGCATGGCTTAACTCATTACCTTCTAGGTCCATCTTTGGTTGGGAGACTTTGAAATCCATATTTCTAACTAAATTTTTTCCCATATCAAAGACAAATGAACTTTGAAGACAAATATCTGATTTTTGTCAAGAGGATCATGAAAAATTCTATGAATCCTGGGAAAGGTTTAAGGACCTACTTTTGAGATGTCCCCACCATGGTTTTGAGACATGGAGACTAGTCCAATATTTTTACAATAGGTTAACTCAAACCAATCGAAACATGATTGATTCCATGAACAGTGGCACTTTCCTTAGTCTCACAGAAGATGAAGCTTACAATTTCCTTGAGAATCTGTCTGAGAGCTCTCAATAATGGGATTTCTCCTCTCGTAGGAACTCATCTTCTCAAGTCAAGAAGGAAGTTAAGAAAGAAGGAATATATGAGCTAATCGAAGACGTAGAGACTAGAAGGTAGTTATATAGTCTCTCAAAGAAACTTGAAGCATTAGCTTTGCGGCTGAATAATAATTCGGTCAATCAAGTTCAAGCTGAAGGGTGCTCTGTGTGTTCTAGCCCTATGCATACATTGCAAACTTGCCCCTCTATGGTAGGATTCTCCGAATTCATACCACAACAAGTAAATGCGATGAATGATTACAAAAAGCAACCACCTCCCGATTTCTGTACACCAATCAATTCTTATCCACCATTTCAATCTGCTCAATCATCCCATGTCACTCCACAACAATTCTAATCTTTGGAGGACACATTAAAATAATTCATTCAAGTGACCACCCAAAATAACCAGACTTCAAGTCAAATTTTACAAGAAGTTAGGAACAATGGCCTCATGAACACTCATGCCATCATCAAATTAGAGAGTCAAATGGGTCAATTGGGTGAAAGAGAAAAGGGTAAATTTTCGAGTCAGCCAATTTTAAACCCTAAAGGTGTTTCATCAAGTGGGATAGCTCCTAACATACCAAACCAAATGGACAAGTTCAAGCCATAACAACACTTAGGTCGGGAAAGGCAATTGATAGCGAAGAGGAAGATAAAGAAGAAAAGAAATATCCAGTTGAGCCTACACCTCAAGTTGTGAACCAAACTCCTCTTGCTAAGCAAACAAATGAAGATCTCTTGAGTAGGACCTTTGTTCCTAAAGCCCCATTTCCTCATAATCTAAAAGACAATAGGAAGGGTACTCAATTTGAAGAAATTTTGGAAGTGTTTAAGCAAGTTCAGATAAACATTCCATTACTTGATGCTATCAAACAAGTACCTTCCTATGCCAAGTTTCTCAAAGACATGGTCACTCAAAAGAGGAGAACAAATGTTTCAAAAAAGGCATTCTTAGCTGAACATGCAAGCTCCATTATTCAATGCAAGATCTCTATCAAATTTAAGGACCCTGGATGTCCAATAATCTCATGCAAGATAGGCGATCATCATATTGAGCGAGCTTTGGTAGATTTGGGGGCTAGTGTGAATTAACTGCCATATTATATGTATATCCAGTTGCATTTAGGAGAGTTGAAGCCCACACCAATGACAATCCAACTTGCTGATAGGTCAGTAAAAATTCTTAGGGGTGTCATTAAAGATGTTCTGATCAAGGTAGATACTTTCTATTTTCCTGTTGACTTTGTTGTCCTTGACACTGAGCCTGTTCAAAACACAAGAGGCCAAATTCCTATGATTTTGGGGTGGCCATTTCTTGCTACATCCAACGCCTTCATCAGTTGTAGAAATGGAGTGATGAAAATTTCTTTTGGGAACCTTACAACTGAGCTAAATGTTTTTCACATTAGCAAGACCTCGATAGACACTGATGATAATGATTTCAGACAAGTCCATTTAATTAATAGTCTAATAGAGGAATCTTTCTTGCAAACTTGTAAAGAGGACCCATTAGAAGCTTGTTTGTCCAATTTTGGTTGTGATTCCGATATTGATGAATCTATAGAGCAAGTCAATGCACTTTTGGATTTAGTTCTTGTCGTGGGTACAAATTCTTTCCAACTAAAACCAGTGCCTCTAAATCTCTCATCGACTCCCTGACCTCCTTCTATTGAAGAACCACCGAAGTTAGACTTGAAACCATTGCCTAATAATCTGAAATATGCATTTTTAGGTCTAGCAGAGTCATTGCCTGTTATCATTGCTTTTAATCTCGATAATGCTCAAGAGAAAAAATTACTTGAAGTCAGTAAGACCCCAACTTTTCGAGTAAAGATTAAATTTTCTCGAAATATATTTTTGAATATTATGGAGTGGATTTGATATAATGTTATAGTTGTGGGTAATATTTACAAATTTTGCAAAATACGCAAGTTGTTATATAATATTCGATTGGTCAGGGAATATTCGTTTTAACAGAGAATATTCGTACAATGGCACAATCATTGGTTGACCCCCACAACAGAATTATTATCGGATTGAGAAAACGACAAAAATACTTTATGAAAATAACGACGGAAGTTTTACCGTTAACTGTTGAAACACCCGGTGTTAAAAGTACAGTAATACGCATGGTTGCATAGTAGCACACGATATTGATTATTGATGCTTACGTGAGAAGTCACTCGGTTATACTCAATTATTGCTACAGTAATTGCTGCATCATATCTATCATATTATTGATTCAATTATTGTCACAGTATCATCTGCATAAAATGTTTTTTATTAAATCAATACTTGAGATGACAAAGTTATTCATATTATAAATTGCAATATTTATAATGTCTAGAAGTTCTGTCAAGGAGAGGTTTGGTCACCTAATTACGCACCAATAGGGAGAAATCCTTATTGGAAAGCCCCCTCTTTCCTGGGAACGACCTGGTTGATAAATATTGTGAGTTATAATAATAATAATGAATGTTGTTCGGAGTTAAATTTGGAGACGCGGACGTGATATTTGAGTCCAGAACGACGAAATTAGTAAAAATAGTCTATAAACACAAAATTTTTCGGGATTCACTATTTGGTCAAAAAGTCAATAGTTGACTTTTTTGGGAAAAGTCAAACTTCGAAATTTCAAAATTTATATTTTTGATAAAAATAGTTTCATTATGTTGGAATTTTTTGTGTTAGTGAAAATCGATATTTATTCCGATGATAATTGATATCTAGGGGTTATATTGATAAATCGGGTAATTTATCGAATAAATAAGCAATTAATTGCTACCAATTCACAGGCTTATATAACTATTTGTTCACATGATTGAACTATTGATTCACATTATTACCATTAGGGGAGTTAGTGCAAGATTGATAATACTTACAGGACTAAATTATAAATGAAAGAAAAGTTGAAGGTATTGCACTGTAATTTTCGAGCCCCAAAACGTGCAATTATCGAAACTATATTTTCCTATAAATAGAAGCTCATTCTTCCTTAATTTCTCACCAATTCACAAAAGATTTAGAGCGATTATTATAGAGAGAAATTATAGAGAGAAAGAAGAAGAGAAATCTGCTACCTCACTATTCCAGTATCCAGTTATTTCCAAGGTAGGGAGTATTATTTCTTTCTTATCTATGAAGAGAACTTCTGTTATTTCATTCTTTATTATCCTGTTGGAATAACTTGTATACGCGGGCTACCCTATACTTGGTGAAATTATTTTGTTGCTCCATTCTTTATCATTCTGTTGGAACATCCTGTCTGTGCATTCTACGTCGGACCTGGTTCCGTCTTTATTATTCTGTTAGAATATCTTGTCTGTGTGTTTTATGCCGGACCTGATTCCGTCTTTATTATTCTGTTGGAATATCCTGTTTGTGCGTTTTACGCCGGACCTGATTCCGTTATTTATTATTCTGTTGAAATAACCTGCCTGTGCGGTCTATCGCATGCCTGGTGATTGCTTTTGTTATTCCATTCCTTATTATACTCAGTTGGTTAAAGTTTTGACTTCTATACTCCATGAAATTAGTGGAATATCCTTGATATTTGCGCTTCATCCAGTATCTTTTCATGGAAATATTCTTCTGAGCATTCTTGAATTTTACTCTACAAAGTAGTATCATGTTGACAATTTGGACGTTATTAGTTCCTGGATAAAATAATTCTTGAACTTCTTTTATTGAATTCTTATATCATTGTCATCATCCTCATGTTTATATTTTGTTGAAAGTCATCTATGGCTTATAGTGCATAGATGGACTTGGTATGATTATGACCAGGGATTATTCGGTGTAATCATGACCGTAATGTTATAAATGATGTGAAAAAAGTCCTCATTGGCCCGTAGAGCATTGATGGATAGTTGTTGGCATGATCATGACCATTATTGAATACATAAATATTTTTGGCCCGTAGTGCATGGATAATTGTGGTCGTGATACTAAAGAATATCCTTGGCCGTAATGCAGGGGTGATTCGATGATGTTGATTATTTATTAAGCTGAGTCCCAGCAATAAAAGTGATGAAAAACCTTCTAAATCATAAAAGATAGTAGATTTTATTCGCTACTTGACTTTTTTAATGGATTGCTTGTTTCGTTGCAGTTAAACTTGATGGTTGTTATATTGTATCAGTTTAACACTGTTGAAGGCTAACGATAATATATTCTGCATTATCTTAGTCATAATATTTCCTACTGGGCTAGTTGATCTCACCCTTTTAATTTTATTGTTCTCTTCAGGAAATGAGAACGTAGCAGGGACTAGTCAGGGAACGGAGTAACAGACCAGATGATAGCATTAGTAGTCCTCACTATTCTGTGAAATAGTGTAATAATAATTGTAATAAGGACTCCTTTTGAGTTTATATAATCTCTAGTGGACAATATTTGTATTCAAACTCACAATTTATGTTTTGTCGTATTGTACACGACAATTGTATTTGAATTTATGTACCATGTAAGTGGCGACCCAAGATGGGTGACGTATACCTAATTTTGGGGGTGTCATAGTTGGTATCAAAACTTAGGGATATGATCCCTAACTAAGATGTGAGATTAGAACTAGGAGGGGAGAGACGGAAAATTCCTTCGCTAGTATGACCTACCTAAGTTTATTTGGTATTTGATTGGTCGGTCAGAGTATAGTGATAATATGTTGCATGTCAATTAACCCTTGTTTTGTGGTAGTGTTTGAAAATGGCATCCGAGAATGTTGAGAACATCAATGGAGCACAGGAGACCGTTGAGTCTCCACAGATAAATAACCAGAACAACGTGCATCAGGAAGGCGACAATCCTCATGCAAACAACAACACTAACCAAATAATGAACGATGGAATGTTCTGAGGCTTCATGCAATTCATGTAACATCAGGCGAGAGCTGCTCCTGTTCAAAATGCAGGTGTAAACACAGGAAACTCTCGGACGGTCACCGCTAAACAGTTTAAGGAGCTGGGACCACCGGAGTTTATTGGAGAGCCAAAACCACTTAAGGCGGAACCATGGATAAAGTAAATCACCAAGATATTTGATATCTTGGGATGCTCCGAGGAGCAAAAGGTTCCCTTCGCCACCTTTATATTGCGTGAAGAAGCAGATTACTAGTGGGAATCTATAAAACGTACCCAGCCTGACGCACTCAAGATGACTTGGGAGAAGTTCCAAGAGCTGTTCAACGACAAGTACTTTCCCGAAAGTATTCGTCACATGAAGGAGGTGGAGTTTATCAAGTTGGAACAAAATAATATGACCGTGTTGCAATACGAGGAAAAATTTGCGGAGTTATCCCGGTTTACATCCCATTTGGTCGATAATGAGGAGCGAATGACATTAATGTTTTTAAGAGGTTTGAAATCGAAGATACTTCAATATCTTATTTCTCATAAACTGTGTTTGTACTCAGATGTTGTAAATAGGGATCAGTTATTGGAGCGCAGTAATGAGTCAACGCAACCAAGAGAAAGCAGCCGGCAACATGAAAATACCAGTGGTATCAGTCATTGAAGCGGTGACAACAAACGTGGAGGGAATCAACATGCCAGAAATGGTAACCACTTCAGTGGTAATCATAGCCAAGACAGTAAAATTGGACATTTCAAGAAAAGGAGATTCAACAATGATGGAAAGACGTCAACACCAGCAACCGTGGTTAAGGAAGGAGAACGACCACCTATCATATGCTTCAAATGCGGAGGGGAGGGATATATCAGTACAAACTGCGTGATGCCATCCAAAGCGTGTTATAATTGTGGAAGAGAAGGTCACCTAGCCCGATTTTGTCGTTCACCGAAGACAAGTTCAGCTAGGATGGAGGCACCAAAGGTCTTCCCAGAAAATTTAAAGCCGGTGGTGCAAGGGAGAGCATTTGTTTTGACCTCCCAGAAAGCAAGGAACCCGAACAAGGTCATCACGGGTAAGCTTATCATAAACTCTAGTGAAGTCTATACCTTATTTGATACCGGTTCTACCCATTCTTTTATTTCTCATACTTGCGCTCAACGTTTAAATTTGACTTCGGAGAAATTAGACTTTGACTTATTTGTTAAAACTCCATTAGGAGAAACCTTCATTACATCCAATGTTTATAAGTCTTATTTGATTCAAATCGGTAACCGCACGTTACCTGTCAATCTTATCTCCTTAAAAATACTTGCATTTGACGTGATTCTAGGGATTGATTGGTTAACTACTCATCATGCTAAAATTGATTGTTTTCGTAAGGTTGTTAGCTTTCATATTCCTAATAAACCTATTATGCGAATTCAAGCGACCAAACCATTAAAATCAATCACGGTCATCTCAAGCCACAAAGCTATTCGTTTATTGAAAAATGGATGTCAAGCTTTCTTAGCTCAGGTCACAGATTTAAACTAAAATACGTCAGATTTGAAGGATATTTCTATTGTTAATAAATTTCCTGACGTATTCCCTGAAGAACTTCCTAGCCTACCCCCAGAGTGTGAAGTTGAATTTTGTATCGACCTTGAACCCGGTACAAAACCCATTTCTAAATCCCCATATCGAATGGCTCCTATTGAACTTCAGGAGTTAAAGACCCAATTGTAGGAATTGTTAGAAATTGGTTTCATTCGTCCTAGTACGTCTCCTTGGGGTGCTCCTATTCTATTCGTAAAGAAGAAAGATGGGAGTATGCGGCTTTGTATTGATTATCGGGATTTGAATCATGTCACCATAAAAAATAGGTACCCATTGCCACGTATTGATGACCTGTTTGATCAGTTACAAGGAGCACAATTTTTTTCAAAGATCGATCTTCGTTCTGGATATCATCAGTTGAAGGTTAAAACTGAGGATATTCCAAAGACTGCCTTCAGAACTCGGTACGGGCATTATGAATTCTTAGTCATGTCTTTTGGATTGACTAATGCTCCTACTGCCTTCATGGATATGTTGAACCGAGTATTCAAGGAATATTTTGATCACTTTGTGGTCGTCTTTATTGATGACATCCTTATTTATTCCAAAAGCCGTGAAGATCATGAGCAATACTTGAGGCTAATACTCCAAAAGCTTCGTGAATATAAGCTTTATGCCAAGTTAAAGAAATGCGAGTTCTGGCTTGAGGAAGTAGCATTCCTTGGGCACGTAGTATCAAGTCATGGAATATCCGTTGACCCGACAAAGATTGAAGCTATTCAAAGCTGGTAGCAACCCAAATCAGTGACTGAAGTACGTAGCTTTCTCGGTTTAGCTGGTTATTATCAGAGATTCGTGGAAGGATTTTCTCGAATCTCTACTCCATTAACTCAGCTGACTCGGAAAGATACAAAGTTCGGTTGGAGCGAGGAATGTGAGAAGAGTTTTTAAGAACTCAAAAGGAGACTCATTTCAGCACCTGTTCTGACAATAACATCTGGTTCGGAGGGATTTGTCATCTACAGTGATGCTTCGGGCAAAGGGTTAGGATGTGTTCTCATGCAACATGGGAAAGTCATAGCCTATGCCTCAAGACAACTCAAAGAATATGAGAGGAGTTATCCTACTCATGATCTAGAGTTGGCAGATGTTGTTTTCGCACTTCAAATTTGGAGGCATTACTTGTATGGAGAGAAAGTGGAGATCTTTACGGATCATAAAAGCCTCAAATATTTTTTCACTCAAAAGGAACTCAACATGTGACAACGACTTTGGCTTGAACTTTTGAAAGATTATGATCATACCATCCAATACCATCCTGGAAAAGCGAACGTGGTAGCTGACGCACTGAGTAAAAGATCATATGCGGGTATGAGTGCAATATTGTCAACGCAAAGGCCCATTTTGTATGACTTGCAAAGGATGGAGTTAGAGATGAAAACTCCAGGGACCCACATGATAATGGAAAACATACGAGTAGAACTGACTTTAATCGATAAAGTTAAAGCTGCTCAAGCTACAGACCTGGAGCTAATGCGTATGGAGAAGAAAGTGCAAGAAGGTGCTATACCAGAAGCAAGAATAGATGAGGAAGGAATACTTCAAGTCAACTCCAGACTTTGTGTTCCTAAAAACCCTGATTTAAAGTATAAAATCATGATTGAGGTGCACAACACACCGTTTGTAATCCATCCTAGGAGTACCAAAATGTATCGTGATCTTTGACATACATTTTGGTGGAGCAATATGAAGAGAGAGATAGCAGAGTTTATCTTAAGGTGTTTAACTTGTCAATGAGTAAAGGCGGAGCATCAAGTACTAAAAGGTCCATTGCAACCACTTGAAATTCCAAAATGGAAGTGGGAACACATTACTATGGATTTCGTTACTGGTCTTCCCAATGTTTCTCAAGGCATAGATGCAATTTGGGTCATTGTTGATAGATTGACCAAGTCTGCTCATTTCTTACCTATACGGGAAACTTATACACTTGAACATCTTGCTCGTATGTACATAAATGAGATTGTAAGACTGCATGGTATGCCAGTATCCATAGTTTTTGATCAAGACCCAAGATTCACTTCAAGATTTTGGGTTAGTTTGCAAAAAGCTATGGGCACGGATTTACGATTTAGCTCGGCATATCATCCTTAGACAGACGGGCAGTCAGAGAGGACCATTCAAACTCTTGAAGATCTATTAAGACTCTGTGTCCTTGACTTCAAGGGAAGTTGGGATAAGTTCCTACCATTGGTGGAGCTTTCCTACAACAACAGTTATCAAGCAAGTATTGGCATGGCTCCATTTGAGGCGTTGTATGGAAGAAAGTGTCGTTCTCCAGTATGCTGGGATGAGGTGGGTGAAGCAACGTTGTTGGGACCAGAGTTGGTACGTATGACTACGGAAAAGATTTAAACGATCCGACAACGTATAAAAATCTCACAAGATCGACAAAAGAGTTATGCTGATCTTTATCGAAAGGACGTGGAATTCGATATTGGAGATTATGTATTATTACGTGTTGCTCCATGGAAGGGAGTTACGAGATTTGGAAAGAGAGGAAAGCTCAAACCTCAATTCATTGGCCCATTTTTAATCCTCGATCGAGTAGGAACTGTGGCATATAGACTCGCTTTACCGCCATGTATGTCTCGTGTTTATAACGTTTTTCACATATCTATGTTACGTAAATATGTGAAAGACCCGAACCACATTATTGAATTAGAACCAGACGAGATAGAGGAAGATTTAACGTATGAAGAGTTACCTGTTAAAATCATGGATAAAAAGGATCATATTCTTTGCTCCAAGGTTATACCTCAAGTCAAATTTTTGTGGAGAAACAACGATGTGGAAGAAATGACCTGGGAGTTAGAATCTAAGATGAAATCAAGATATCCTTACCTTTTCGACATATCAGGTACGCACCCTAATTTCGAGGACGAAATTTCATAAGAAGGGGAGGTTGTAAGACCCCAACTTTTTGAATAAAGATTAAATTTTTTCGAAATATATTTTTGAATATTATGGTGTGGATTTGATATAATGTTATAGTTGTGGGCAATATTTACAAATTTTACAAAGTACACAAGTTGTTATATAATATTCGATTGGTCGGGGAATATTCATTTTAACAGGGAATATTCGTACAACGGTACAATCATTGGTGGACCCCCACAACGGAATTATTGTCGGATTGAGAAAACGACAAAAATATTTTATAAAAATAACGGCGGAAGTTTTACCGTTAACTGTTGAAACACCCAGTGTTAAAAGTACAGTAATACGCGTGGTTGCATAGTAGCACACGGTATTGATTATTGATGCTTACATGAGAAGTCACTCAGTTATACTCAATTATTGCTACAGTAATTGCTGCATCATATCTATCATATTATTGATTCAATTATTATCACAGTATCATCTGCATAAAATGTTTTTTTTATTAAATTAATACTTGAGACGACAAAGTTATTCATATTATAAATTACAATATTTACAATGTCTAGAAGTTCTATCAAGGAGAGGTTTGGTCACCTAATTGCGCGCCAATAGGGAGAAATCCTTATTGGAAATCCCCCTCTTTCCTGGGAACGACCTATTTGATAAATATTGTGAGTTATAATATTAATAATGAATGTTGTTCGGAGTTGAATTTGGAGACGCGGACGTGATATTTGAGTCCGGAACGACAAAATTAGTAAAAATAGTCTATAAACACAAAATTTTCGGCAATTCACTATTTGGCCAAAAAGTCAACAGTTGACTTTTTTGGGAAAAGTCAAACTTCAAAATTTCAAATTTTATATTTTTGATAAAAATAGTTTCATTATGTTGGAATTGTTTGTGTTAGTGAAAATCGACATCTATTCAGATGATAATTGATGTCTAGGGGTTATATTGATAAATCGGGTAATTAATTGGATAAATGAGCAATTAATTGCTACTAATTCACATGCTTATATAACTATTTGTTCACATGATTGAACTATTGATTCACATTATTTACTATTATGGGAGTTGGTGCAAGATTGATAATACTTGCAGGACTAAATTATAAATGAAAGAAAAGTTGAAGGTATTGTACTGTAATTTTCGAGCCCCAAAACGTGCAATTATCGAAACTATATTTTCCTATAAATAGAAGCTCATTCTTCTTTCATTTTTAACCAATTCACAAAAGCTTTAGAGCGATTATTATAGAGAGAAATTATAGAGGGAAAGAAGAAGAAAAATATGCTACCTCACTATTCCAGTATCCAGTTTTTCCAAGGTAGGGAGTATTATTTCTTTCTTATCTATGAAGAGAACTTCTGTTATTCCATTCTTTATTATCTTGTTGGAATAACCTGTATACGCGGACTACCTTATACTTGGTGAAATTCTTCTGTTGCTCCATTCTTTATCATTATATTGGAATATCATGTCTATGCGTTCTACGCCGGACCTGGTTCCGTCTTTATTATTCTGTTGGAATATCCTATATGTGCATTTTATGCCAGACCTGATTCCGTCTTTATTATTCTGTTGGAATATCCTATTTGTGCGTTTTACGCCGGACCTGATTCTGTTATTTATTATTCTGTTGGAATAACCAGCCTGTGTGGTCTATCGCATGCCTGGTGATTGCTTTTGTTATTCCATTCCTTATTATACTCAGTTGGTTAAAGTTTTGACTTCTATACTCCATGAAATTAGTGGAATATCCTTGATATTTGCGCTTCATCCAGTATCTTTTCATGGAAATATTCTTCTGAGCATTCTTGAATTTTACTCTACAAAGCAGTATCATGTTGACAATTTGGACGTTATTAGTTCCTGGATAAAATAATTCTTGAACTTGTTTTATTGAATTCTTATATCATTGTCATCATTGTGAGACCCCAGATTTTATGAATAAATATTTAATTTTCTTGAAATAATTTTTTGAATATTATAGTGTGGAGTTGAGATAATGTTATAGTTGTGGGTAATATTTATTGATGCTTATGTGAGAAGTCACTCAGTATTGTTCAATCGGGTATTCAGGACACTTTTTGTGTCGGAGTACTATTCACGAGTTATTATTCACGAGTTACTATTCACGGGTTACTATTCACCCGAATAATATTCACTCGGGTATTTGGGGTATTTTTCGTGTCAGAGTACTATTCACGAGTTGCTATTCACAAGTTACTATTCACCCGATTACTATTCACTCTAGTATTGTTCACTCGGGTATTTGGGACACTTTTTGTGTCGGGGTACTATTCACAGGGTACTATTCCTGAATTACTATTCACGGGGTACTATTCACCCAAAAAATATATTTATTTTCGGTCCAAATCATTTTTAATTACAATATTATTCCATGAAGAGATGTGCTAATTTTTCAGACCGTTGGTTGAATTATAATAAAGGTGATAAGTTTTGTTTTATTGGTATTATTAATGTAATAATACAGAAAATCTTTTTATATAAAACAAAATACTTTTATAAAGTTATTCTATAAATAGAATATATTATATTATATTATGCATAATGTTTTGCATAGTAATATCTTTTTATATAAAATAGAATACTTTTATAATATTATTTGTTTTATTAGACAATAATTAGAATATATTATATTTTATTATGCATAGTGTTTGCATAGTAAAATCTTTTATAAAGTTATTTGTTTTATTAGATTATAAATAGAATTTATTATATTTTATTTAAAAGATTTTGCTTTAAATATGGACCGTTAGATTAAAGTAAATCAGTCTGGACTGTTCATGAGTTAGTTACTATGCATTCCATTTTTCTATAAATAGAAGCTCATTCTTTCATTATTTCTTACGAATTCACTGAAACTCTAGAGAGAGAAACTATAGAGAGAGTTCTTCTTCTATAATCTTGAGCGTATTTCTTTAGAGTTTAAGAAAGCTTTGAGCGTAGTGCAAATTTTCTTCTAGTATATCCTCGACCTACTAGTCGGAGTACTCTTCTTTCAAAGGTAGAGAATATTATTTGTTGTACTCATAAGGGGTATTCTTTCTTTCTTATTCATGAAGAGAACTTCTGTTATTCCATTTATTATTATTCTATTGGAATAACCTGTATACGCGGGATACCCTATACTTGGTGAAATTCTTCTGTTATTCCATTCGTTATTATTCTGTTGGAATATCCTGTCTGTGTTTTTTATGTAGGACCTGGTTTCGTCTTTATTATTATTCTATTAGAATATTCTAACTGTGCGTTTTACGCCGGACTTGGTTCCGTCTTTATTATTATTCTGTTGGAATAACCTGTCTATGCGAAGTACCGCATGCATGGTAATTTTTGTTGTTATTTCATTCTTTATTATTCTGTTGGAACATCCTGTCGGTGCGAATTACGCCTGACCTGGTTCCGTTAATTATTATTATGTTGGAATAACCTGTCTATTCAAAGTATCGCATGCATGGTGATTTCTTTTGTTATTCCATTCGTTATTATACTCAGTTGATTAAAGTTTTGACTTCTATAATCCATAAAAATAGTATAATATCCTTGATATTTGTGCTTCATCCAGTATCGTTTCATGGAAATATTCTTCTGAGCATTCTTGAATTTTACTCTACAAAGCAGTATCATGTTGACAATTTGGACGTTATCAATTCCTAGATAAATTAATTCTTGAACTTATTTTATTGAATTCTTATATCATTGTCATCATCCTCATGTTTATATTATGTTGAAAGTCATCTATAGCCTGTAGTGAATAGATGGACTTGGTATGATTTTTACCAGGGATTATTCGGTGTAATCATGACCGTAATATTACAAATGATGTGGAAAAAGTCCTCATTGGCACGTAGTGCATTAATGGACAGTTTTTGGTATGATTATGGCTATGGATTCTCTTTGGCTGTACTGCAAAGATGAATTATTTTATGGCATAATCAGGATCGTTGATGAAAATATGATTATCATTAGCCGTAGTGCATGGTTAATTCATGGTCGTGATACTAAAGAATATCCTTGGCCGTAGCGCAGGGGTGATTCGATGATGTGGATTATTTATTAAGCTGAGTCCCAGCGATAAAAGCCATGAAAAATCTTTTAAATCATAGAAGATAGTAGATTTTATTCTCTACTTGACTCTTTTAATGGATTGCTTATTTCGCTGCAGTTAAACTTGATATTTATTATATTTTATCAGTTTAACATTGTTGAAGGCTAACGATAAATTATTCTACATTATCTTAGTCATAATATTTCTTACTGGGCTAGTTGAGCTCACCCTTTCTTTCACTGTTCTCTTCAGGAAATGAGAACGTAGCTGGGACTAGTCGGGGAATAGAGTGATGGTCCTAGATGGTGCATTAGTAGTCCTCACTATTCTGTGAAATAGTGTGATAATAATTATAACGAGGACTCCTTTTGAGATTGTATAATCTCTAGTAGATAATATTTGTATTCAAGCTCACAGTTTATGTTTTGTCATATTGTATACGACAGTTGCATTATTAAGTTGTATTTAAATTCTGTACCATGTATCTGGTGACTCAAGTTGGGTGATGTATACATAATTTTGGGGGCGTCACAATTATTCTCATGTTTATATTTTGTTGAAAGTCATCTGTGACCTATAGTGCATAGATGGACTTGGTATGATTATGACCAGGGATTTTTCGGTGTAATCATGACTGCAATGTTACAAATGATGTGAAAAAAGTCCTCATTGGCCCGTAGAGCATTGATGGACAGTTGTTGGCATGATCATGACCATTATTGAATACACAAATATTCTTGGCCTGTAGTGCATGGATAATTGTAGTCGTGATACTAAAGAATATCATTGGCCGTAGTGCAGGGGTGATTCGATGATGTGGATTATTTATTAAGTTGAGTCCCAGCGATAAAAGTGATTAAAAACCTTCTAAATCATAAAAGATAGTAGATTTTATTCTCTACTTGACTCTTTTAATGGATTTCTTGTTCCGCTGCAATTAAACTTGATGGTTGTTATATTGTATCAGTTTAACACTATTGAAGGCTAACGATAATATATTATGCATTATCTTAGTCACAATATTTCCTACTGGGCTAGTTGAGCTCACCCTTTTTACTTTTATTGTTCTCTTCAGGAAATGAGAACGTAGCAGGGACTAGTCAGGAAACGGAGTGACGGACCAGATGATAACATTAGTAGTCCTCACTATTCTATGAAATAGTGTAATAATAATTATAATAAAGAATCCTTTTGAGTTTGTATAATCTCTAGTAGACAATATTTGTTGGGAGCTGTCGTTTACACTCCTAAATTAACCTCACTTTCACTTTACAAATTTAAACAATTAGCACAGTAGTAAGCAAGGATCGATCCCACAGAGAGTGATTTGTTTTATATTTATCCTATGATTTCTAATGAAAATGGGATTTTGAATTAATTAATTAAATTACCAAGAATAAACTAATAAGAATAAACAATGAATAAAAAGCTTCAGTTCTTCAGTTCAGTATCACTTTTTTACAATAATAGATTAATCAAGTGCAACATTATTTACCCTTCAATGAAACTAATAGCCCTAAGTAACAACAAGCTCTGCTACCCGAAACTCCCCTTAGATTGTCACTCAATGAAACAAGCTCTTCACAAGATTCTAACAATTATATAACCTAGAACAAGCTCTCTAGATTTAATATAATAGCAGCATTAAGAACTAGGGAATTAGACTATTCCAAGCAACAAACACATAAGCTCGGATTGTTTAACTTATCTTCTGATAATCATAGCAATACTCAAAAGTTTGTCCACAATCAGGTATTACTAATTACTACTTGTGATTAGAAACAATATCAATTACACGTAATATTATTCCTTGATCTAGCATATGATATTCGTTAACCAACTCAATCCTGCAGAAATCAAATCAGTTAAGCCAAATAGCATTCAAAAATTAAATCAGATTATCAAGAATGAATTTCATGTGAGAAGGAATAAATAATGAATACTCAATTAACCATTAATTATAAATAAGGTTCAACATCCCTTAGAACTGAATAAAAAGAACTTAACTCATGTATTTAATCCTCCAATGTTGTAGATGAGAGAATGTAGTAGATGATTGAATGACTAAAACCCTGACTAGCATCCTCTATTTATAGTGCTAGACAAAGTCCTAAATCCTATAGGAATTAGAAATCCAAATCCTAAAAGGAATTACAAATCATAATTAGTTTCCATAAAGAAATAGAATATAATTTGGAAATAAATCTTAGTATAAAGAAAATCCTAAAGCTAATAAAAATGTCAATCCAATTCCATGTAGAAATATTCCAAAATCTACATTTAGAAACTTTCCAAAAATCCAAGATTTTCCAATTTTCCCGCTCAAATTCGCTGGGGCGAATTTTTATTTCCTGTTGCGACGTCCTTTGGTAAAACGAGCATAACTTGTGATCCAAGAGGAGTTACGGGGCCTGCTACCTATCAAAACAAAGATATCGACGAGATCTACAACTTTTATTCTTTGAGAATTGACAGAATCGTTCAGAATAAAGGTCGAAATCTGTCTCCAAGTGACTGCTGTGTAAATTGCAATTTCCAAACTTTGAGGTTCAACGTCCGTTTAGTAAAAATATCATAACTTTTTCATATGAACTCCGATTGGGACGATTCAAGATGTTCCGGAAAGCTAAAGAAGAGCTCTAAAATAAAATTCAAGTCCCAAGCCAAAACCATGCCTCCAACTTAATGATAAAAACTCTGCAATTTTCTCTTTTTCCTCATTTCAATTCCAATTCTTCCTGAAATCATTAAACACCTTAATAAGCTCATATACACATGAAACATGCAATAAAACTAAATATAATGGAATCAAAATAAATGAATAATATTCATTCATCATTTGTATTCAAACTCATAGTTTATGTTTTGTCGTATTGTACACGACAGTTGTATTATTAAGTTGTATTTGAATTTATGTACCATGTAAGTGGCGACCCAAGATGGGTGAAGTATACCTAATTTTGGGGGCGTCACAAAGTCCTTCACGAGCGTAAAGGAGTTATTGGGTGGTCTATTGCATATTTGAAAGGAATCAGTCTGTCTGTTATCATGCATAAGATTCACATAGAAGAGAATGCAAAACCCTCTCGTGAACCACAAAGAAGGCTGAACCCAATGATGCAAGAAGTAGTTAGGGCCGAGGTACTCAAGCTTCTTGATGCGGGTATTATATACCCGATATCAGATAGTAAGTGGGTGAACCCTGTGCAAGTAGTTCCTAAGATGTCAGGGATTAAAGTGGTGGCCAATGAGCATAATGAGTTAGTACTTCCGTCTCATGTGCAGACGAGATGGCATTTTTGTATTGACTACCTAAAACTGAATTCAATGACTAGGAAGGATCACTTTCCCTTTTCTTACATTGACCAAATACTGGAAAGGTTAGCCGGTTATGCTTATTACTGCTTTTTGGATGGTTATTCCAGTTATAACCAAATTCAAGTCGATCCATCTGATCAAGAGAAGACAACATTCACGTGTCCTTTCGGTACATTCGCCTACCGACGCATGTCTTTCGGACTATGCAATGCACCTGCCACTTTTCAACTGTGTATGATTTTTATATTCTCTGACATGGTAGAACAATTCTTAGAGGTTTTCATGGATGATTTTTCTGTGTTTGGGTCTTCTTTTGAGGAATGTTTGAAACACCTAGCTTTAGTCTTAGAGAGGTGTAGAGAAAAGAATTTAGTGCTTAATTGGGAGAAATTCCATTTTATGGTACAAAGGGGAATTATTCTTGGGCATATCATCTCCAAAGAGGGAATTGAAGTAGACAAGGCTAAAGTAGAATTAATCTCTAACATGCCGTCCCCGCGAACGGTTAAGGAGATTCACTCATTCTTAGGTCATGCTAGTTTTTATAGGCATTTTATCAAGGATTTTAGTAAGATTGCTAAAACTCTATGTAGTCTTCTCGCTAAAGACGCTCCATTCGTATTCGATTAAGCATGCCTAAAAGCTTTTGAGACTTTGAAATCCGGTTTAACCTCCACACCAATAATTCGGTCCTTTGATTGGAACCTTCCATTTAAGATCATGTGTGATGTCTCTAATAATGCAGTTGGGGCAGTTTTAGGTCATAGAATTAATAAAGTCCCTCATTTACTATGCAAGCAAGACCTTGAACGACGCTCAACTCCATTATTCTACCACAGAGAAAGAGTTGTTAGCAGTCGTATTCGCTTTAGAAAAATTTAGGTCCTATTTATTGGGATCTAAATTCATTGTTTATTCAGATCACACCGCTTTAAAATACTTGTTTTCTAAGAAAGGTACAAAGTCACAGCTGATTCGGTGGGTCTTGTTGCTACAAGAGTTTGATTTGGAAATAAAAGATAAGTAGGAAGCTGAGAATGTTGTAGCAGATCATTTATGTAGACTCATAGTTAAATTCTTGAGTGATCCCTTGCACATAGCCGAGACATTCCCCGATGAGCAGCTGATGTATGTTTCCCAATAACCTTGGTATGCAGACATTGTTAATTATCTTGTCACATATGAAATGCCAAATCATTGGTCTAATCAAGATAAATGTAAATTCTTATCCGAGGTGAAACACTTTTACTGGGAAGATCCATATCTCTTCAAGTATTGTCCTGATCAGGTAATTAGGCAATGAATCCCTGAGAAGGATCAAATGTAAATTCACTCCTTTTGCCATTATCAGCTGTGTGGAGGCCATTTTAGTAGAAAGAAGACAGCTGTTAAAGTTTTGCAGTGTGGATTTTATTGGCCTTCCTTATTTCGCGATGCACATGTCTATTGTGTTACTTGTGAGAGATGTCAAAAGTTAGGTAGTCTCACGCGACGAAGTATGAGGCCCCTTAATCCCATTTTGATAGTTGAAATCTTTGATGTGTGGGGGATAGATTTTATGGAACCCTTTCCTAACTCATTTGGAAATCTCTATATTTTAGTAGTCGTCGACTATGTGTCAAAGTGGGTAGAAGCTATAGCGTGCAAAACAAATGACCACAAAGTGGTGGTTAAATTTTTAAAAGATAATATTCTTACATGATTCGGTACACCCCACGCTATCATTAGTGATGGGGGGTTGCACTTTTGCAATATACCAGTTAAAGATCTAATGAAGAAGAATGGAGTAATTCATAAAGTGTCAACTGCGTACCACCCATAAACTAGTAGGCAAGCTAAAATTTTAAATAGGGATGTAAAACCCCAACTTTTATGAATAAATGTTAATTTTCTCTAAATGTTATTTTGAATAATAATGTATGAATTTGATATAATGTTATAGTTATGGGTAATATTTACAAATCTTGCAAAGTAAGTAAGTTGTCATAAAATATTCGATAGGTCGGGGAATATTCATTTTATTAGGGAATATTCGTACGACGGCACAATCATTAGAGGACTCCATAACAAAAATTACTGTCGGAGTTAAAAAACGACAGAAATAACTTTTTATAAAAATAACGATAAAAGTTTTACCGCTAACTGTTGAAATACCCAGTTTTAAAAGTACAGTAATACGCGTGGTTACATAGTAGCACACAATATTGTACAGTATCTTTGATTATTGATGCTTACGTGAGAAGTCACTTAGTTTTATTCAATTATTGCCACAGTAATTGTTGTATAGTATCTCACATTATTGATTCAATTATTGCAATAATATTTTATATTATTAAATCAATAATTGAGACGATAAAGTTATTCATATTATTATTTGCATTATTGATAATGTCTAGAAAGTTCTGTCGAGGAAAGGGGTTTGATCACCTAATTGCGCGCCAATAAGGAGAAGTCCTTATCGGAAAGCTCCCTCTTTCCTTGGAATGATCTGGTTGCTAATATTGTGAATTATAATATTAATGATGAATAATTGTTGATCAAAAATGTGTTTTGAGAAGCCAAGTAATTTGAGATAAATAGAGGAGAATTTTATGAAGTATTTGTTGTGAGTTTGGCGTATTATTTGGACCCCCACTTACCCATTTTTCAAAACTGTCAGTAGAAAGTTATCTCAGTTTATTATATATATATAATCAAAGTCACAGGGGGGAGAGAGTATTAATATTATATATATATATATATATATATATATATATATATATATTATAATAAAAGTTTTGTTCTTTTTATGTAAAATAGAATATATTATATTTTATTATATGCATAGTACTTCATAGTGTTTGCATAGTACTGGATAGTACAACATAGTGCTGCATAGTAAAATAAAAAAATTCGTCAAAAATCCGTGAACTTCACCTGTGATTCTTCCCCTATTGTGCGTCCAAATAGTATCATGCCATTCTCCTATAAATATGATGCTCAGTTTAGAATTGAAAATCACACCAGAATAAGAGAATTCTTCTTCTATAATATTAAGCGTATTTCTTTTGAGTTAAAAAAACTTCGAGTGTAGCAAATAGTGAAAGTTTTTCTTCAAAAATATCTCCGCTATACCAGTCAGAATTGCTCTCTTTTTAATGTAAGGGGTATTATTTATCTCATATTCGCTTACAATATTATTTTTCTTATTTGTAAGAAATTTTATTTTCGTTCAATATTCATAAGGAATATTCGTTCAATATTCGTAAGGAATATTATCTTCGTTCAATATTTGTAAGGAATATTATTTTCGTTCAATAGTCGTACGGGATATTATTTTTGTTCAATATTCGTAAGAAATAATATTTTCTTCCATACTCCGTAGTATGTTAGTAATATTATTTCGTTTCAGATTCCGAATTCTACACTCATTTTGTTAAATATTGCTTCTATACTCCTTGAAATTAGTAGAATATCCTTGAAATTTGCGCTTTATCTAATATTTTTTCACAAGAATATTTTTATGAACATTCTTGTTAAGTTTTAATCTTTTCATGTCGGGGTACTATTTACGAAATACTATTCACGGGGTACTATTCATTCAAGTACTATTCACCCGGGGTACTATTTACGATAAAAATTGATTTCTTTTCTGTCCAAAATAATATTTGATACATGAATATTATTCTTGAATTTTACTCCACAAAGCAGTTGTCATGTTGACAATTTGGACATTTTTAAACTATGGATAAATTAAAAATCTTTAATATTTATCCTTGATTTCGTTTGATTGATGCTTATAACATTGTCATCATCCTCATGCTTATATTTTGATAAAAGTCATCTTTGGCCCGTGGTGCATAAATAGACTGTTGATTGGTATGATTATGACTATGTATCGGTATAATCATGACCTGTAATGTTACAAATGATGTGGTAAAAGTTCTCATTAACCTGTAGTGTATTAATGGACATTTGTTGGTATGCTCATGACCATGGGTTCTCTTCGGCCAAAGGTGCAAAGATGAATTGTTGTTAGGCATGATCATGACCACTGGTAATAATAATGAATATATTTGGCCCGTAGTGCATGGATAATTCATGGATGTGATACTAACGAATATCTTTGGCCCGTAGTGCATGGATAATTTGGCGATATGGATTATTTATTGAATTGTGTTGAAGAGATAAAATATTGATGATAAACTTTTAAATCATAGAAGATAGTAGATATTATGCTCTACTTGATTCTTCTAATGGATTGCTTGTTCCGCTGTAGTTAAACTTGTTGTCTATTATATTTTATTAATTTTACACTGTTGAAGGCTAACGATAATTTATTCTGTATTATTATAGCCATAATATTCTTTCCTGCGCTAGTTGAGCTCACCCTTTGCTTTTATTGTTCTCTTCAGGAAATGAGAATATATTTGGGACTAATCGGGGAATGGAGTGACGGTCCGAGATAGTAGCTGTGACACCCCCAAATCCTAGTACTTCGTTTTCTCAAAATTTGGTGTTCACTTAATCAAAACATTCATTTCTAACTACCCAATCATAATAAAATTGAATAATGAAAACCCGCCCATACATGATTAAACTTAAATACAAAAGGATCTCCCAGGTTATCTAACCTTTAGTTACAAAAATTCAAATACGGAAATTAAATAAACTTCATTACAATCTTTAAACCAAAGTCTGATAATAAAACTATCAAAACTATTACAAGTCTTAAGTATTTGGTCATCTTTCCTTTTCCCTTACTGGTGCTAGGTACGTCACCCTTTTCTGCTTTAGCTGTAAGAAATTTTACAGGCAAGAGTGAGCAAACAAGGCCCACTTGGAATAACAATAAGTAATTCTTAAAACTTTTACATCAGTTGCCAAAACTAGGCTCAATAGAACTGAACAATGTGTTCTATTAACTTTTTGAAAATTATAACATTCACTGAGGGTCTAATGACCATGAATCATGTCCACAGTTATAAGTAATCTTTCAACTTTAACTTTAACAGTCATAAGACTATAAAGACTCCACGTACTTAGGGGGATCAACCCTTCGTACAATGTATTGTGCACAACCATTTTAACGTTAAGCGTAAACCTCTAATAAAAGAGTTGTTCATCTCAGTATTTAGAATACAAGTCCGCACCAAAGTAAGTTTGGTTTGGGTACATTACCGGGTAATTTAGAATTCAACGGTAATCAACTAAGGATTAGTTGATTACAACAGAAATAACTGTATGCTATGGAATAATCATAACTGAATTGATATTTGTAAATTAACATCATGCTTTAGGAATAATCTAATAGCATAAGCATTGAATAATCATAACATTCAAGGTTATTGAGAATTTGGGTACTAAACATGCGTAATGAATAGTAATTTGAACGATAGAGTTGTTCAATACTAGAATATTAAAATAGAACAACTCGCATGCTAAATCACAAGTTACATATTAAAGAAACTTGCTCAATATTAAAATATAAGATTTGGAACACTTGTATCCTCTTGAACCAATAGATACAAGAGCTTTATCAATAATAAACAATCTAACTCTACGAAAGTGTAAAGTTAGCAACTTGTGTAATTGAAATTGAATTCAAAACAATAATGTACTCAACAAAATCAAATTTGCATAATGAAGTTTTAGAGTTAGAGAACTTGCCTTTAGCACAAGCTAAACCTTACAACTTGAATCAATACCCTATACATATGTCATCATGACATAATTAGTCATTACCAACATTTTATATCTATATAAACAAATATATACATCATGTAGGTCGAATTACCCATTCACATAATCAAACTATGTTAATACTAGTTAACACTTGATAACATGATCATTCATAGTTTAATACTACTGAAATCATCATTTAACATTCCTATTATTAACACATAACATTTATTTTCAAAATTTGTATACTTAAACAAAACTGTCAGAACATACTGCTAACTCACGCTGCGGCGCCATAGTTTACATTGTGGTTGGCGCTGCGGCGCGAGTCACAGGCCATCGATTGGTGCTGCGGCGTGGCGCCGGCGCTGCGGCACGAAACTTTTACTGCTGGGATGCACTGCGGTGCCAGAGTCCAGAACTCAGCTACCAAGCTCGGCAATAGCATGAACAAAAGTCAAATTGGCCCACAAGCTCCAATCTAATAGACTAATTAACATGTAATTTACACATAGACTTCATGTAAACATATTGTGAAGACTTCTAACATGTTTCTACCCATAAAATAACATAAACATCAAATCTAGAACACCCAATTTCAATGTTTTTGGCAAAAACTCCATTTTTGACATTTTTAATGGAAATCAACACTGTGATTTTGTTTTTTCAATCAAAACAGTACTTTCAAAACACCATCGTTATGATTATACATACTCTATCAAATTAAATAATCAATTCATCAGTTTAACAACTAATTAAACCTTAATTTCTACTTTAAACTAAGCCATATTCATATATATTTTCATATGAATTCACTGTAATATATTTTTCTTCCACAAAACCCATCCATACATGAACTAGTTTTTCTATAATCATATATAAACTCATGAAATCATCTTATAATCAATAATTTATCATATAACTATAAACACCGCCAATTTATCTTTTATAAAAATTTCATAGAGAACTTTTTGGAGAAGAAGTCTAAACTTTTAAATAAGAGATTAAGCTCCTACTTTTGATTAGGAAGATGATGGCTATTCTTTTCCTCAATTCCTTTCTCAAAAACCTGTTAGAAAACACTCATATTCTCTCTAAAGTTTTCTCAATTTTCTCTGTATTCTTCTTCTTTTTCTCTAAGTTCTTTCTTCCTAACTCTAACTACGTACTAACAATATAACGTATAATAATGATATAGATATTAAATATATAATATAATTCTAACTTTAAATGACATCAGTTATAAAAATTTGAAAATCAAAAGCCATAAGGCTTGTTTGGCTAGGCTTAATAAAATAGCTCTTTAATCCTCACACCTTGTTTGGTAAACTTAATTAAAACAAATGGATCAATCCTTATACCTTGTTTGATAAAACATCATTAGATTAAATACTTAATATGCAATAAGACATGTTTGGCAAAACTAAATTAAACTCTTTTAATTTATTTTACTAACTCTTTTATAGCAATGTTATTTGTCACACTTCTACTTAATTAAATAATCAATTTAATCAATTCAAATATTAATATATTAAATTACTTTAACACATAATTCAATACCACAAAACTATAACTTTCTTTATAATTATAATTTTATTTAATCAACTAACACCTTATTTTAATTACAAAAATCTAATTAAAATATTATAACTCATTTAATCATTATTAGCTCTCTAACTTAATTATTAAATTAAATTTGTATATAATTTTATAACAATTAATTTTCTTAGCTCCTTAATTATTTATTCAACAAATAATTAATTAAACCATATCAACTCAAATTGAACAATTATTTATTCAACAATAAATATATCCACTAAATATTTATATAAATCAATAAATATTTAATATTTAATTATTTAATCAACAAATAATTAACTAAATCACATCAACTCAAATTGAACAATTATTTATTCAACAATAAACCCATCCATTAAATACTTATATAAATCAATAAATATTTAATATTATAATTTAAAATTCTGGAATGTTACAGTAGCTATAGTATTCTCCTCACTATTCTATGAAATAGTATGATAATAATTGTAATGAGGACTTCATTTGAGTTTGGATATTGTCTACGAGATAATATTCGTGTTAAAACTCTCAGCTACATTTTGTCGTATTGTATAAATGAAGTTTGTATTTAAAATTTGTACCATGTATTTGGCGACCCAAGATGGGTTGTGTGAAACTATTTTGGGGGCGTCATAGTTGGTATCAAAGCATAGGGATATGATTCCTGACCGAGATTTGAGGCTAGAACTAGGAGGGAAGAGACGGGTAAATCCTTCGCTAGTATGACCTACCTAAGCTTATTTGTTATTTAATTGGTCGGTCAGAATATAGGGATAATATGTGGCATGTCAATTAACCCTTATTTTGTGGCAGTATTTGAGAATGACATCTGTAAATCAAGAGATGAACTCATATAAAGTTTTAAGTGATGAATTAAGGAGATTCATTTAAAGAATAAATATTGGAGTATAATATCTTGTTATAACAAAGATTTTTATTGGGGAGTACTAATTAAGTTATTAAAGTTGATTATAGAATGTCAGGCGAAGAAGAAATTAGAGATATCCATGTGATGATTGAAGAATTAATAGTTGCACCCGAGCTAGTCGTAGAAGTAGCAGCTGAGAGTGAGGAATAAGAGGAACCCAAGGAGAAGTTATTAGGAGAACTTTATGAGCAAAATGTAGAACTGAAAAATCATATTCGTGAGTTAGAAGAGCAGGGTGAAGAACGACAATGGTCGTGGAACAAAGGGATGTAACAATTCAGGATTTTGTTACCCGATATACGATGCTTGAATATAAGCTCTCTTTGGTAGAGTGTATGATAATAGAGCTAAAATATGAGAATGCAAATGTTAAAGATCATCTGAAAGAAGAAATAACTTAACGAGTGAGAATAGAGGATGCATGGGTAAAAGCCGCACGACGCCTTGATATTATAGAAAGAGAAGTCCGATCCAAAAAGGCTAAAATAGATGATATATATTTCTCTTTTTGGACAACAATTGGGAGAACCCAACATCGAGTTTTGAATTACCCTGTACATTATGGTCAACCCAAATTCGATATGGATCAAAGATTAATAATTCAGATCATGGATCAGGAGTACGACGAAGAAGTTGAGGGTGGAATATTCCCTATTGTGAAAGTCAATTCAACCGGTAATGATGACACCAAAGGTTGTCCCAGAAAAGTCAAAGTCGGTGGTTCAAGTGAGAGCGCTTTTTGTAACTTCCCAAAAAGCGAGGAACTTGAACGAAGTTATCACGGGTAAGCTAATCATACACTCTTGTGAAGTCTATACCTTATTTGATACTGGTTCTACCCATTCTTTTATTTCTCCTACTTGTGCTCAACGTTTAAATTTAACTCCGGAGAAATTAGACTTTGACTTATCTGTTGAAACTCCGTTGGGAGAAACCTTCATTACATCCACTGTTTATAAATCTGGTTTGATTCAAATCGGTACCTTCACATTACCTGTCGATCTTATCTCCTTGAAAATACTTGCATTTGATGTAATTTTAAGGATTGATTGGTTAACTACTCATCATGCTAAAATTGATTATTTTCGTAAGGCGGTTAGCTTTCATATTTCTAACCAACCTATTATGTGAATTCAAGCAACCAAACAACTAAAGTCAATCACTGTCATATCAAGCCATAAAGCCATTCGTTTATTGAAAAATGGATGTCAAGCTTTCTTAGCCCATTGTTGATCGATTTCGCAATCAATGAATACGTGCAAGTATACACGGTCAACAAGTAATAAAGTGAAAGTAGAGTATCGTTCACACGAGAAATTATTTAATAAAAATTACCAATTACTAACTCTTAACCAAATCAATTTTATTTAAACAACCAATAATTGTGATTTCTAGATTTAAGAAATCTAAATTAAACAAAACAAAAAGATTATTCTAAAAGAAAGCAAATAAACAACTAAGAATTGATGGAATTCAGATAAATAAGGATTAAGACTCCAATATCCCCAATTATGAACTATAAATCAATTATCCAATTATCTCAATTATTACGTCTACTTAATTGTTAACAGGAATTCTCAAATGCCAAAAGCCCTGTCTCGAGTGATCAATTGCCTTCTATTTAACCCATATTAATTTTGCTATATCTCTATGCAAAACAATTGAATTAAACTCGTTATAATCCCAATTCCTTATGTGTTACATGCGGCAAATAGATACAAACACATAAAAACATCCTAAAAGACTTTAGAACAACAATAAATTAAGCCCGAAAGTATCCAATTCATGTGTATAAAACTCACTCATCAAATACCCCCAAACTTAAACCTTTGTTTGTCCTCAAGTAAAAACACAAAAATGTTATGCAATGCAATGTAATGAAACTAATCTATATGCCTACGACTCCAACAGTAATGACAGAAACAAGTCTATTCAACCGGCCTTAGAGAAATCAAGTATACATGATAATACATCATATTAAAACAAATCAGTAATTTCCCAATCAATCATCAAATCTTAGACTGTTATCACTGATATAGTGCGTGTGTGCTCCACAACAATGTTAACTAATATAAAATCAAATTTAACACATAATAGGTCTCTTTAAAGGCATCATACAGTGAAAACTCACAAAATTCACGAACAAGCTAGATCCAACTAAACTCAAACATCCACCAAGTTCAAGAGTCCAATCCGGGATACTTATGCTTTACTTTTCATTACGAGGGCTTTTTGTTCTTTTCCCGTTTTATTTTTTTTTACTTTTTTTTAACCATGACTGTGCAATGTCTCATTCCATTAGGCTAACAGTATCACCCCTTAGCGAGCTTTCGACCAACGACTCCCAGACCATATAAGACCTTAGGGTGCTAGGTTTTAAGATACCCCTTCGAGCGTACTTACTCAAGTAACAAAGGCCCCGAAACAAAACTAGCCACGGTAATTTTTTTTTCTTTTTCTCTTTTTTTAGCGAAGCTTATATATCCCAAATTTTCCCCCCAAAACTTAATTTTTTATCAAAATTTAGCTATCTCTACCTATTCATGTCTTTCATTCCTTCACACTAGTATTATCCTGAAGAAATCCATTATGTATCAATTTAAACTTAATCAGTCAACATAGCTGTTATTAACGTGCTAACCTTAATTATACCAGTTTCAAACAGGAAAAGATTCAGATCATAACAAGAAATCACATCAAAGCCTGAATATTTAATACAATACTTATCTACTTAACTCCAGTCTCATCATTGGCCAAAATATACTTTTACTATCTAACAGTTGGAATCATGCAAATATAAACTAACCGCAACAAACATAGTAAACTAACTACTATTTTTGCGATTTTTTAAAATTTTTTAAATTTTTTTTAAACAAAAAACTGAATGCAAAAACTAAATGTAAATAACCCGAAAACCTAACGAACTACAATGTAAATAACTAACTATATGCAATACGACACTAAAATGCCCCCAAACTTAAGATAGACATTGTCCTCAATGACTGAAATAGAAAAAATTAAAGCAGAGGACTTCCCTGAAAATATAGCAATCTTCCTCCTTGCCCGCTAAGTTTGGAGAATAGGCTAAGCACATGGAACAAATTGGGCACCACACTTGAATTTGACTTGAATAACCTGTAAAACCATGATAGAAACAATTTTATTAAATCCTAAATAAATGCAAATTCCAAACTACTAATATAAAACTTAATAAAAATTAAAAATAAAAATTAAACTTGGGTTGCCTCCCAATAAGCGCTTATTTTATAGTATTTCAGCCTGACTTTGTCTGGTCAACGCTATCCAATTCCTCTTCGAAAGTTGAGAAACCCTCCATCCATCGGAAATAATATAGCTTTTGGTAGGTTCCCATTTGTAATAGCCATTGTATTAAAGTCACCTAGCATACTTTCTTTAGATAAGATCACATTCAAGAACGTCTAGCATCTAGGTGGTTTCTCCACTGTGTCTGCGAATAGATTCTGGCATTGAGGCTTGTCAGACACAACAATCTCTTCTTCTATCTTCTCCAACTCATTGAACCATGGCTTCGAAGTTGTACTCGCTTTTACGTCACAAGGAGTATTGCCGACGACATGACTACCTAGCGGACAAGGTTTTGCAAATCTAATCGGACTCTTAAACTGTGGAGGAGAAGGCACTTGAGGCATAAATAACATTGGCTCATCATCATTGGTTCTCACAATTAGTTCTTCACCGACCTTGTTGTCATTATCCCCACTTGTCTCCTCTTTTTCATCTCGTGGCTCATCCAGTTGTAGATTTGGCTCGGGCTCACCATCAGGCTCATCATCAGTCTCGTTATCCATGTCATAGAGCCAAGTGTTTTGAGGACGGTTGTTCAACGCATGTGCTATCTGCCCCAATTGATTTTCCAGATTCTTTATTGACTCACATTGGCTTTGTATATTCAGCTCTATTTGATTAAATCTTTTTTCTTGTTCCTCGTACTCTTTTTCAAAAGCTGTAATAAATTTTTCCAAGGCTTCCTCCCAATTTGAATGTTCTTCCTGTTGTAGTGGAGGTGGACACGAAATATCCGGTGGGTATGTTGGACTTGGAGCATAAAATTGATCTTGATTGTTACTCCACGAAAAATTCGAGTGATACCCCCAATTCTGATGAAAGTTGTTGGGAAAGACATAACTGTTGGGATAATCGCCCCTATACTGTACCGGCTCGAAACTGATGGCGCATTGATGACTCATATGATTTCAAACACAATAATCACAAGTAACCGCCACACTTTGATGACGTTGAGCTTCAAATGCTTCAAACATCCTCGAAAGTGTCTCCATCTGTGTTGATAATGCAGAAAGTTTCTCGAGTCTGTCAATCTCCGCTCCCCTTGGTTGACTCATGTTTGTGTATGGCCATTGATACGCAAAGTCATCCATGGTACCAAAAAAGAGAGAAATATAGGAAGAGAATGAAAAATAAAAATAAAAATAAAAATGTTTAAATTAAGACTAATTTGATTGAAATTAATATTGATAAATAATTATTAAATTAATTCCCCGGCAACGACGCCAAAAACTTGTTGATCGATTTCGCAATCAATGAATACGTGCAAGTATACACGGTCAACAAGTAATAAAGTGAAAGTAGAGTATCGTTCCCACGAGGAATTATTTAATAAAAATTACCAATTTCTAACTCTTAACCAAATCAATTTTATTTAAACAACCAATAATTGTGATTTCTAGATTTAAGAAAACTAAATTAAACAAAACAAAAAGATTATTCTAAAAGAAAGCAAATAAACAACTAAGAATTGATGGAATTCAGATAAATAAGGATTAAGACTCCAATATCCCCAATTATGAACTATAAATCAATTATCCAATTATCTCAATTATTACGTCTACTGAATTGTTAACATGAACTCTCAAATGCCAAAAGCCCTCTCTCGAATGATCAATTTCCTTCTATTTAACCCAGATTAATTTTGCTATATCTCTATGCAAAACAATTGAATTAAACTCATTACAATCCCAATTCCTTATGTGTTACATACGACAAATAGATACAAACACATAAAAACATCCTAAAAGACTTGAGAACAACAATAAATTAAGCCCGAATGTATCCAATTCATGTGTATAAAACTCACTCATCACCCATGTCACAGATTTAAACAAAAATACGTCAAATTTGAATAATATTTTTATCGTTAATAAATTTCCTGACAAATTTCCTGAAGACTTCATGGCCTACCCCCGGAGCGTGAAATCGAATTTTTTATTGACCTTGAACCCGATACAAAAGCCTCAAATATTTCTTCACCCAAAATGAACGCAACATGTGCCAAAGATGTTGGCTCGAGCTGTTGAAAGATTACGATAATACCATTCAATACCATCATAGAAAAGTGAACGTGGTAGACGCGTTGAGTAGAAGATCATATGCTAGTACGAGTGAGATATTATCAACGCAAAGGCCCATTTGGTACGACTTACAAAGAATGGAGATAGAGTTAAAGACACCAGAGACCCACGTGATGATGTCAAATATACGAGTATGGCAGACTTTAATCGATAAAGTTAAAGCTGCTCAAGCTACAAACCTGGAGTTGATGCATATGAGGAAGAAAGTACAAGAAGGTGCTATTTTGGAAGTAAGAATCGATGAAGAAGGAATACTTTGATTCAACTCCAGACTTTGTGTTCTTAACGACTCTGATTTGAAGTATAAAATCATGATGGAGGCGCACAACACACCATTTGTAATTCATCCTAGGAGTACCAAAATGTATCGTGATCTTCGACATACATTTTGGTGGAGCAATATGAAGAGAGAGATCGTGGAGTTTATCTCAAGGTGTTTAACTTGTCAATGTGTCAAGGCAGAGCATCAAGTGCCAAAAGGTCCATTACAACCACTTGAAATTCCAGAATAGAAGTAGGAGCACATTACTATGGATTTTGTTACTAGTCTTCCCAAGGTTTCTCAAGGCATAAATGCAATTTGGGTCGTCGATAGATTAACCAAGTCTGCTCATTTCTTACTTATACGAGAAACTTATTCACTTGAACGTCTTGCTCGTATATATATAAATGAGATTATAAGACTGCATGGTATGCCAGAATCCATAGTTTCTAATCGAGACCCAAGATTCACTTCACAGTTTTGGGTCAGTTTGCAGAAAGCTATGGACACAGATTTATAATTCAGTTTCGCATATCATCCTCAGACGGACGGGCAGTAGGAGAGGACTATTTAAACTCTTGAAGATCTATTAATACTCTATGTCCTAGACTTCAAAGGAAGTTTGTACAAGTTCTTGCCATTAGTGGAATTCTCTTAGAACAACAATTATCAAGCAAGTATAGGCATGGCTCCATTTGAGGCGTTGTATGGACGAAAGTGTCGTTCTCCAGTATGCTAGAATGAGGTAGGTGAAACAACGTTATTGGGACCAGAATTGGTACGCATGACAACGGAAAGATTCAAATGATCCGATAACGTATAAAAACCTCACAAGATCGACAAAAGAATTATGTTAATCTTCATTGAAGGGACGTGGAATTCAATGTTGGAAATCATGTGTTGTTACGTGTTGCTCCATGGAAAGAAGTTATAAGATTTTGAAAGAGAGGAAAACTCAATCCTCGATTCATTGGCTCATTTGAAATCCTCGACCGAGTAGGAATTGTGGCCTATAGACTCGCCTTACTGCCAAGTATGTTTCGTGTTCATAATGTTTTTCACATATCTATGTTACGTAAATATGTGGAAGACCCGAAACATATTATTGAGTTAGAACCAGATGAGTTAGCGAAAGATTTAACGTATGAAGAGGTACCTGTTAAAATCTTGGATAAGAAGGAACATATTCTACGCTCCAAGGTTATATCTCAAGTCAAAGTTTTGTGGAGAAACCACGATGTTGAGAAAATGACCTGGGAGTTAGAATCTGAAATGAAATCAAGGAATTCTCACCTCTTCGACATACCAGGTACGTACACCAATTTCGAGGTTAAAATTTCATAAGAAGAGGAGGTTGTAAGATCCCAACTTTTATGAATAAAGATTAATTTTTCTCTAAATGTTATTTTGAATAATAAGGTATGGATTTGATATAATGTTATAGTTTTGGCTAATATTTACAAATCTTGCAAAGTAATTAAGTTGTCATAAAATATTCCATTGGTTGGGGAATATTCGTTTTATTAGGGAATATTCGTACGACGACACAATCATTGGTGGACCCCACAACAAAATTACTGTCGGAGTTAGAAAATGACAAAAATAACTTTTTATAAAAATAACGGAAAAAGTTTTACCATTAACTGTTGAAATACTTGATGATAAAAGAACATTAATACGCGTGGTTGCATAGTAGCACACGGTATTGTACATTATCTGTGACGCCCCCAAAATAGGTATACAACACCCATTCTGAGTTGCCAAATATATGGTACAGAAACAACTACAACTTTATTAATACAATTGTCGTGCAAAATACGACAACACATAATCTGAGAGTTTAAGTACAAATATTGTCATCTAGACAATATCCACACTCAAATAAGTCCTCATTACAATTATTGATACACTATTTTACAAAATAGTGAGGACTACTAAAACAACTTTTAGAACCATCATTCCACACCCCGACTAGTACTCGCTACATTCTCGCCTCCTGAGAAGAAAAATGGAATAAAAAGGAAAAGGGTGAGCTCAACTAGCTCAGTAAAGAACATTATGACTAAGATAATATAGAACAAATTATCATTAGTCCTCAATAGGGAAAAATCTAATATAATACAATAGACAACCAGTTTTAAATCAATATTCGCAGCGGAAATAATAATTCATTAGAAGAGTTAAGTAGAGAATTAAATCTACTATCTTCTATATATGAATTTAAAAGTTCATCGTCAATATTTTATCCCTGTAACATCAATCAATATATATATCTAAAATCAAATATTCATCTTTGCACTACAGGCCAAAGATATTCATCCATTGGTCCTGTTCATCTAAATACATGTTCATCTTTGCACTACGGCCAAAGATATTCATCAAAAAATCATTCATCTTTGCACTACATGCCAAAGATATTCAGTTAGATCATCATTTAGGACTGAGGTTGATGAAAAATATTTTAAAGAGAACAAATCCAGTGAAACAAAAGAACAAATACTAAGGATTCGTACTTTAAACAATCTAAGTTCAAAAATATTTCATAATTAACCATAATGGATTAAAATTCAAGAATGAATATCAAAACATAGATACAATCATAGCTAGTATCTATAATAGATATCTTGGACAAAAATAAAAATTTAATTTTTCTGTGAATAGTGTCGTATTCGTGAATAGTGCCGTATATGTGAATAGTAACCCCGACACTAGAAGACAAGAATTTCACAAGAAAAATCTTACCAATATTCCGGCATAATGACATTGAAAGAAATAATATCATTTATAAGAAAAATAACATCCCTTACCTCAAAAGGACAGTATTTCTAACTGGAATACTAGATATATTGCTGAAGAAATTTGCACCATATAGCAACACTCAAAGTACTAAAATACTCACAAAAATACGCTCGGTATTATAGAGAGAGAAATCTTAAGTTTCTGAGGTGATTTTCAATTATAACCTAAGCACCCTATTTATAGGAAAATGCTTAGAATACCAAAGCAGAAAATTTAATAAAATATTAATATATTTATATAAATTTCCTACGCCCACTTTGACAATCCAATTTCAGCACATTAACCACATAAGTGAGGCCCACCAACTTGTTAAAAACGTTTTTCTTGAAAAAATTAATTAAAACTTCAAAAATTAATTATTCTAGAACTTCAATAATTCATAATAAATAGCACTCTTATCAAAAAAATTCGAATCTTATGTCCTTCTATAGGAAATTCAATTCTCTACAACTTTGCAAGTTTAAGTTTTTCTAAATTCCAAACAGAAATTGATCGAAATCCATATACGAATGATTTTACAGGCTATAATCAAATTTCAGTCAAGAAATGGGGTCCACAAACATGAAAACATGTTTTTAGTATTTTTAATAACAAAAATACTCCTCCTCCTCATTTATTCATATATCCCACATTCATTGTAAAATATCACCCTTATTATATTATTATAATATAATAATATATTTAAATGAATTATTTTATTAAAAAAGATAAAATATTAATTTTCAACAATTGTCACTTTAAAAGTTTTCTCCATCTATATCCACATAAAATGAATATTTTCCTTATCATATAAATCAATAATTAATTATTCACAAATAATATTACAGAATCACAATAATGACAACCAGGCTGTTCCTAGGAAATAGGGGGCATTCCAATAAGAATTTCTCCTTACTGGCGCCCAATTAGGTGATTAAACCTCTCCTTAGACAGAACTTTAAATTCTAATAATAATATTATTTAAATAATATGAATTATTGATTTGATAATGAAAAATATTGTGTAGTGATAATTATTGAAACAACAATAATATAAAATATCAACGTAGCAATTATTGAATCAATAAAATAAAATATTAAACAGTAATTACTGTAACAATTATTGAGTAGTGCCTTCTTACGTAAGAATCAATAATTGGTGCAATACCGTGTGCTACTGTGCAACAACGCATTTTACTGTGTTTTAACCACCGGGTATTCCAACAGTATTAACGGTAACAACTACGCTGTTATTTATAAACAACTTATACTTGCCGTTTTCTTCATCCAATCACTTTCCATTATGGGGCCCACAAAAGGCTGTGTCGTCGTACGAATATTCCCCGACAGGAAGAATATTCCACGACCAAACGAATATTCCTCGACAACAACAAATATTTTATAACCACTTGCTTATTTAAAATATTTGCGCATTTTACCCATAACTAACCACATTAATCAAATCAACCATTACTATTTCAAAATAATAAATAGAGGATATTTAATTTCATTTATAAAAAGTTGGGGTCTTACAACCTTCCCTTCTTATGAAATTTCGTCCTCGAAATTGACGTACGTACCTGGTGTTTCGAAAAGGTGAGGATACCTCTTTTTCATTTTTGATTCCAACTCCCAAGTCATTTCTTCAATAGCATGGTTCCTCCATAAAACCTTAACTTGTGGTATAACCTTGGTGCGTAGGACATGCTCTTTCCTATCCAAAATCTTAACAGGTACCTCCTTGTACGTTAAATCTTCGGCTATCTCGTCTGGTTCTAACTCAATAATTTGGTTCGGGTCCTTCACATATTTTCAAAGTACGGATATGTGAAAAACGTTATGAACACGAGACATTCTTGGAGGTAACGCGAGTCTATAGGCCACATTTCCTACTTGATCAAGATTCTGAAATGGACCAATAAATCATGGATTGCGCTTTCCTCTCTTCCAGAATCTTGTAACTCCCTTCCATGGAGCAATACGTAACAATACATGATCCCCAATATCAAATTCCATGTCCTTTCGATGAAGATCCGCATAACTCTTTTGTCGATTCTGTGCCGTTTGTATACGTTATCGAATCATTTGGATCTTCTCTGTAGTCATTCGTATCAACTCTAGTCCCAATAATTTTGTTTCTCCCACCTCATCCCAGCAGAGCGACATTTTCGTCCATACAATGCTTCAAATGGAGCCACACCTATACTTGCCTGATAACTGTTGTTGTAGGAGAATTCCACCAATGGTAGGTACTTATCCCAACTCCCTTTGAAATCTAAGACATAAAGTCGTAATAGATCTTCAAGAGTTTGAATATTTCTCTCTGATTGTCCGTCCGTTTAAGGATGGTATGTCGAACTAAATCATAAATCCGTGCCCATAGATTTTTGCAAGCTAACCCAAAATCGTGAAGGAATCTTGGGTCACGATCTGAAACTATGGATACTGGCATGTCATGCAATCTCACAATCTCATTTACGTACATACTAGCAAGGCTTTCAAGGGAATAAGTCTCCCGTATAGGCAAGAAATGGGCAGACTTGGTTAATCTATCAACAATAACCCAAATCGCATCCATGCCTTGAGAAACCTTGGGAAGACCCGTAACGAAATCCATAGTAATGTGTTCCCACTTCCATTTCAGAATCTCAAGTGGTTGCAATGGACCCTTTGGCACTTGATGTTCTGCCTTTACACGTTGACAAGTTAACCACCTCGAGATAAACTTCACAATCTCTCTCTTCATATTGTTCCACCAAAATGTATGTCGAAGATCATGATACATTTTGGTACTCCCAGGATGGATTGCAAACGGTGTGTTGTGTGCCTCCATCATGATTTTATGCTTCAAGTCATAATCGTTAGGAACACAAAGTCTGGAATGGACTCGAAGTATTCATTCTTCATTGATTCTTGCTTCTGGAATAGTACTTTCTTGCACTTTCTTCTTCATACGCATCATCTCTGGATCTGTGGCTTGAGAAACTTTAACTTTATCGATTAAAGTTGGTTCTATGCGTATACTTGACATCATCGCATGGGTCCCCGGAGTCTTGAATTCTATATTCAACTTTTATAAATCACACAAAATGGGCCTTTGTGTTGACAACATCGCACTCGTTCCTGCATAAGATCTTCTACTTAATGCGTCAACTACCACATTCGCTTTTCATGGATGGTATTGAATGGTATGGTCGTAGTCTTTTAACAACTCGAGCCAACGTCGTTGCCGCATATTGAGCTCTTTTTGGGTGAAGAAATATTTGAGGCTTTTATGATATGTTTAGATCTCCACTTTTTCCCCATACAGGTAAGGTCTCTATATCTTCAACGCAAAAATGACTGCTGCCAACTCTAGATCATGAGTAGGATAATTACTCTTATATTCTTTAAGTTGTCGCGAGGCATAGGCTATGACTTTCCCATGTTGCATGAGAACACATCCTAATCCTTTGCCCGAATCATCGCTGTAGATAACAAATCCATCTGAACCAGACGGTATTGTCAGAACAGGTGCTGAAATGAGTCTCCTCTTAAGTTCTTGGAAACACTTCTCGCAATCCTCGCTCCATACTAATTTTGTATCTTTATGAGTTAACGGAGTAGCGATTCTAGAAAATCCTTCCACGAATCTCCGATAATAACCAGCTAAGCCCAGAAAGCTACGTACTTCGGTCACCAACTTCGGTTGCTCCCAACTTTGTATTGCTTCAATTTTCGCCGGGTCAACAGATGCTCCATGTTTTGATACCACGTGCCCAAGGAATGCTACTTCCTCAAGCCAAAACTCGCATTTCTTTAGCTTGGCATATAGCTTGTTATCACGAAGCCTTTGCAGTACCAGCTTCAAATGGCGCCTATGATCTTCACGGGTTTTGGAATAGATGAGGATGTCATCAATAAAGACAAAAATGAACTGATCCAAATATTCTTTGAACACACGGTTCATCATATCCATGAAAGCAGCAGGAGCATTAGTCAATCCAAAAGACATGACTAAGAATTCATAATGCCCGTACCGAGTTCTAAAAGTAGTCTTTGGAATATCCTCAGTTCTAACCTTCAGCTGATGATATCCAGAATGAAGATCGATCTTTAAAAACAATTGCGGTCCTTGTAACTGGTCAAACAGGTCATCGAAACGAGGTAGCGGATACCTAATCTTGATGGTGACATGGTTCAATTCTCGATAATCAATACAAAGTCGCATACTCCCGTCTTTCTTCTTTACAAATAAAACTGGAGCACCCCAAGGAGATATACTAGGACGAATGAAACCGATGTCCAACAACTCCTGTAGTTGGACCTTTAACTCCTGATGTTCAATAGGAGCCATTCTATATGGGGTTTTAGAAATGGGCTTCGTACCAGGTTCAAGGTCAATAAAAAATTCAACTTCTCGTTCTGGGGGTAGACCGGGAAATTCTTCAAGAAATACGTCAGGAAATTCTCTAACAACAGAAATATTATTAAAAAATGACGTGTTTTTGTTCAAGTCTGTGACATGGGCTAAGAAATCTTGACATCCATTTTTTAATAAACGAATAGCTTTATGGCTTGATATGACAATGATTGACTTTAGTGGTTGGTTGTTTGAATTCGCGTAACAAGTTGGTGAGGAATATGAAAACTAACAACCTTACGAAAAAAAATCAATTTTAGCATTATGAGTGGTTAACCAATCAATCCCTAAAATCATATCAAATGCAAATATTTTCAACGAAATAAGATCGGCAGGTAATGTGATTGTTCCAACTTGAATCAAGCAAGATTTATAAACAGTAGATGTAACGAATGTTTCTCCTAACGGAGTCTCAACAGATAAGTCAAGGTCTAATTTCTACGGAGTCAAGTTTAAACGTTGAGCACAAGCAGGAGAGATAAAAGAATAGGTAGAACCGATATCTAATAAGGTATAAACTTCTTAATAGTTTATGATTAGCTTACCCGTGATAACCTCGTTTGGGTTGCTCGCACTTTGACCAGTCATGACAAACGCTCTTTCAGGAACCATTGACTTTGACTTTTCTGGGACAGCCTTTTGAGTCACCATCCCCGCTGGACTTGGTTTTGCTACAGTATAATCTTGATCGATATGTCCTTCCTTTCAACAATTATAGCATACCTTGAACTGATGTGGACAGTTTGGGCTGATATGTCCCTCTTTTCCACATTTATAGCATACGACCGGTGGTAGTTCTCCTCCCTTAGAACTAGTTGCTACTGGTGTTGACGTCTTCACATTGTCATTGTTGAATCTCCTCTTTTTAAAATCTCCCCCCCGACTCGCTTCTTCTATTTTCATGGCCACGATTACCACCAAAGTGGTTACCGCTTTTGTTCGAATGTTTTCCTCCCCGCTGGTTTTCATTGCTTCGATGACTGCTGCCACCGGTATGACCCTAGTTGTGGTCCCTCGGTTGAACGTACTCGTTATCTCACTCTAATAATTGAGCCTTATTGACAACATCTGAATATAAAAAAAATTTATGAGAGATAAGATATTGCCGGATCTTGGGTTTTAAACCTCTCAGAAACATCCTCGTCATTCGCTCTTCATTCTCTACCAAATGAGGTGCAAACCTGGATAACTTTACGAACTTCGCCTCGTACTGGGACACCATCATGTTATTTTGTTCTAATCTAATAAACTCTACCTCCTTCATATGGCGAATACTTTCAGGAAAGTACTTGTCATTGAAATGTTTCTGAAATGTTTCCCAAGACATACTGAGTGCGGCAGGCTGAGTACGCTTCACAGACTCCCACCAGTAGTCTGCCTCGCCACGGAACATAAAGGTGGCGAATGGAACTTTCTGTTCCTTCGTACATCCCAAGACATCGAATATCTTGGTAATTTGTTTAACCCACGTCTCTGCCTTGATCGGATCCGGCTTTCCAATAAATTCTGGTGGTCCCAACTTTTTGAACTGTTTGGCTGTGATAAGCCGCGCGTTGCTATCATTTCCACCCGTATTTTGTACACGAGTCTCCCTCGTCTAGTTTTGCATGAACTGCAAAAAGCTCCTAAACATCTCGTCGTTCATCGTCTGCTCAGTGGTGTTGTTTACAGGAGGAACATTACCGGCATGTTGCACGTTCTCCTCATTGGTGAGTAAAGGTGTCTCCACGGTCTCATTTACTGCACTGTTAACATTCTCAGTTGCCATATTCAAATACTGCCATAAAATAAGGGTTAATTAAAAAAATTAACATATCACATAATATCCCTATATTCTAACCAACCAACAAATAAGCTTTAGATATGACACACTAACGAAGGATTACTCGTCTCTCCCCTCCTAGTACTATTCCCTGATCTCCGCCAGAGACCATATCCCTAAGCTCTGATACCAACTATGACGCCCCCAAAATAGGTATACAACACCCATTCTGAGTTGCCAAATACATTGTACAGAAACAACTACAACTTTATTAATACAATTATCGTGCAAAATACGACAACACATAATCTGTGAGTTTAAGTACAAATATTGTCATCTAGACAATATCCACACTCAAATAAGTCCTCATTACAATTATTGATACACTATTTTACAAAATAGTGAGGACTACTAAAATAACTTCTAGAACCATCATTCCACACCCCGACTAGTACTCGCTACATTCTCGCCTCCTGAGAAGAAAAATGGAATAAAAAGGAAAAGGGAGAGCTCAACTAGCCCAATTGTAAGACCTCAAATTATTAATAAATGAAATTTAATTTCCTCTATTTATCATTTTGAAATTGTAAGGGTTGATTTGATTAATGTGGCTAGTTATGGGTAAATGCGCAAATATTTCAAATAAGCAAGTGGTTATAAAATACTCATTGTTGTCAGAGAATATTCGTTTGGTCGTGGAATATTCTTGCTGTCGGGGAATATTCGTACGACGGCGCAGCCTTGTGTGGGCCCCATAAAGGAAAGGGATTGGATGAAGAAAACGACAAGTATAAGTTGTTTATAAATAACGGCGTAGTTATTACTGTTAACACTGTTCAGTATTTTATTTTTTTGATTCAATAATTGCTGCGTTGATATTTTATATTACTGTTATTTTAATAATTGTCACTACAATGTATTTTCCATTATCGAAGCAATAATTCATATTATCTGAATAATATTATTAGAAAACATTATTGGCAATGTCTAGAAAGTTCTGTCTAAGGAGAGGTTTGGTCACCTAATTGCGCGCCAGTAAGAAAAAATTCTTATTGGAAAGCCCCCTCTTTCATGGGAACAGTCTAGTTGCCAGTACTGTGATTCTGTAATATTATTTGTGAATCTTTAATTATTAATTTATATGATGAGAAAAATATTGATTTTATGTGGTTATAGATGGAGAAAATTTTTAAAGTGACAATTATTAAAAAATTGATATTTTATCTTTTCTGATAAAATAATATTTTATTATATTATATAATAATGATGATATTTTTTACAATGAATGTGGGATATATGAGTATATGAGGAGGAAGAGTATTTTTGTTATAAAAGTTGTTTAAAACATGTTAAACATGTCTGTGGGCCCATTTCTTGACTGAAATTTGATTATAGCCTGTAAAATTGTCCGTATGTGGATTTCGGTCAATTTCTGTTTGGAATTTGAAAAATCTTTCTTCTGCAAAGTTGTAGAAAATTGAATTTCCTATAAAAAGGCGCGAGATTCAAATTTTCTGATAAAAGGGCTATTTATTATGAATTATAGAAGTTTTGAAGTTCCGAAATAATTGATTTTTGAAAGTTTTAATTATTTTTAATAACAAAAATGTTTTTTTTTGTTTTTGTTATTATTTGTTGGCTGAATTCAGATATGAGAAAGTGGGCGTAAGAATTTTTGATATATATATATTAATATTATATTAAATTTTCTGCTTATGTGTTCTAAGCATTTTCCTATAAAAAGGGTGCTTAGGTTAGAATTAGAAATCACACCAGAAACTAAAGATTTCTCTCTCTATAATATTGAGTGTATTTTGTGAGTATTTTAGTACTTTGAGTATTGCTATACGATGCAAGTTCTTTCAGCACTATATCCAGTATTCCAGTCAGAAGTACTATTCTTTCTGAGGTAAGGGATGTTATTTTCTTCGTAACTGATATTATTTCTTCAATATTATTATGCCGAAACATTGGTTGGAACTTTTTATCAAATTTGAAACTTTTTCATGTCGGGGTTACTATTCATGAGTTACTATTCACGAGTACTATTCACGAAACATGATGATATTTTTTGTGAAATTTCTATCTTTTAGTGTCAGAGTTACTATTCACATATACGACACTATTCACGAATACGACACTATTCACAGAAAAATTAAATTTTCTTTTCTGTGTCCAAGATTGTCTGTTATGATTCCTATCTTTGATTGGATCTATGTTTTGGTCTTCATTCTTGAATTTTACTCCACTCTGGTTAGTTATGAAGTATTTTTGAACTTGGATTGTTTAAAGTACGAATCCTTAATATTTGTTCTTTTGTTTCACTGGATTCATTTTCTTTAAAATATTTTTCATCATCCTCAGTCCTAAATGATGATATTACTGAATATCTTTGGCCTGTAGTGCAAAGATGAATGATTTCTGATGAATATCTTTGGCTTGTAGTGCAAAGATGAACAGGTGTTTAGATGAACATGACCATCTGATGAATATCTTTGGCCTGTAGTGCAAAGATAAATATTTAATTCCAAATATATATTGATTGATGTTATAGGGATAAAATATCGACGATGAACTTTTAAATTCATATATAGAAGATAGTAGTTTGCATTCTCTACTTAACTCTTCTAATGAATTATTATTTCCGCTGCGAAGATTGATTTAAAACTGCTTGTCTATTGTATTATATTAGATTTTTCCCTGTTGAAGACTAACGATAATTTTTTCTTTATTATCTTAGTCACAATGTTCTTTACTGGGCTAGTTGAGCTCACCCTTTTCCTTTTTGTTCCATTTTTCTTCTCAGGAGGCGAGAATGTAGCGAGTACTAGTCGGGGTATGGAATGATGGTTCTAGAAGTTATTTGAGTGTGGATATTGTCTAGATGACAATATTTGTATTTAAACTCATAGTTTTTATGTTGTATTAATAAAGTTGTAGTTGTTTCTGTACCATGTATTTTGACGACTCAGAATAGGTGTTGTATACTTGTTTTGGGGGCGTCACAGTTGGTATTAGAGCTTAGGGATATGATCTCTGGCGGAGATCGGGGAATAGTACTAGGAGGGGAGAGACGAGTAATCCTTCGCTAGTATGTCATACCTAAGCTTATTTGTTGGTCAGTTGAAGTATATGGTTAATATGTGATATGTTAATTTATTTAATTAACCCTTGTTATATGGCAGTATTTAAGTATTGCAGCTGAGAATATTAACGGTGGTGTTAATGAGACCGTGGAAACACCTTTAATCACTACCCAGGGGAACGTGCAACATGAAGGCAATATTCAGCCTGTAAACAATACCACTGAGCAGACGATAAACGACGAGATGTTTAGGAGCTTTTTGCAGTTCATGCAAAACCAGACGAGCGAGACTCGTGTGCAGAATACGGGTTGAAATGATAGCAACATGCGGCTTGTCACGGCCAAGCAGTTCAAAGAGTTAGGACCACCAAAATTTAAAGGAAAGCTGGATCCGATTATGGCAAAAACGTGGGTCAAGCAAATTACCAAGATATTCGATGTCTTGGGATGCACGGAGGAACAGAAGGTTCCATTCGTCACCTTTATGTTCCGTGGCGAGGCAGATTACTGGTGGGAGTCTGTGAAACGTACCCAACCTGCCGCACTCAGCATGTCTTGGGAAACATTTCAGAAACTTTTCAACAAAAAATACTTTCCTGAAAGTATTCGCCATATGAAGGAGGTAGATTTTATTAGACTAGAACAAAAAAACATAACGGTGTCCCAATACGAGGCAAAGTTCACAGAGTTATCCAGGTTTGTACCTCATTTGGTAGAGAATGAGGAACGAATGACGAGGATGTTACTGAGAGGTTTAAAACCCGAGATTCGGCAATATCTTATCTCTCATAAATTTTCTTTATATTCAGACGTTGTCAATAGGGCTCAATTATTAGAGCGAGATAACGAGTACGTTCAACCAAGGGACCGCAACTAGGGTCATACCGGTGGCAGCCGTCATCGGAGCAATGAAAACCAGCGGGGAGGAAAACATTCAGACAAAAGAGGTAACCACTCTAGTGGTAATCGTGGCCATGAAAATAGAAGAAGCGAGTCGGGGGGAGATTTTAAAAAGAGGAGATTCAACAATGACAATGTGAAGACGTCAGCACCAGCAACAACTGGTTCCAAGGGAGGAGAACGACCACCGGTCATATGCTATAAGTACGGAAAAGAAGGACATATCAGCCCAAACTGGCCACAACAGTTTAAGGTATGTTATAACTGTGGAAAGGAAGGATATATCGCTCGAGTTTTCACTGTAGCGAAACTAAGTCCAGCGGGGATGGTGACTCAAAAGGCTGTCCCAGAAAAGTCAAAGTCAACGGTTCCTAAAAGTGCATTTGTCGTGACTGGTCAACATGTGAGGAATCTAAACGAGGTGATCACGGGTAAACTAATCATAAATTAATGCGAAGTTTATACATTACTTGATATCGGTGCTACCCATTCATTTATCTCTCCTGCTTGTGCTCAACATTTAAACTTGACTCCGGAGAAATTAGACTTTGACCTATCTGTGGAAACTCCGTTAGGAGAAACTTTCATCACATCCACTGTTTATAAATCTTGTTTGATCCAAGTTAGCACCATCAAATTACCTGTTGACCTTATCTCTTTAAAGATACTTGCTTTTGATGTGATTTTAGGGATTGATTGGTTAACTACTCATCATGCCAAAATTGATTATTTTCGTAAGGTTGTTAGTTTTCATATTCCTAATCAACCCGTTGTGCGAATTCAAGCAACTATACCATTAAAATCAATCACTTTCATATCAAGTCATAAAGCTATTCATTTATTGAAAAATGGATGTCAAGCTTTCTTAGCCCATTTTATGGTTTTGAATAAAGACACGTCAGATTTGAATAATATTCCTGTTGTTATTGACTTTCCTGATGTATTTCCTGAAGAACTTCCCGGTCTACCGCCAGAATGTGAAGTTGAATTCTTTATTGACCTTGAACCTGGTACAAAGCCCATTTCTAAAACCCCATATCGAATGGCTCCTATTGAAATTCAGGAGTTAAAGGTCCAACTACAGGAGTTGTTGGACATCGGTTTTATTCGTCCTAGTACATCTCCTTGGGGTGCTCCTGTTTTATTTGTAAAGAAAAAAGACGGGAGTATGTGACTTTGTATCGATTATCGGGGATTAAACCATGTCACTATCAAGAATAGGTATCCGCTACCTCGTATTGATAACCTGTTTGACCAGTTGGAAGGAACACAATTCTTTTCAAAGATCGATCTTCATTCTGGATATCATCAGCTGAAGGTTAGACTGAGGATATTCCAAAGACTGCTTTCAGAACTTGGTACGGGCTTTATGATTTCTTAGTCATGTCTTTTGGATTGACTAATGCTCCTGCTGCTTTCATGGATATGATGAACTGAGTATTCAAGGAATATTTTGATCAGTTCGTTGTTGTCTTTATTGATGACATCCTCATATATTCCAAAAGCTGTGAAGATCATGAGCGCCATTTGAAGCTGGTACTACAAAGGATTCGTGATAACAAGCTATATGCCAAGCTGAAGAAATACGAGTTCTAGCTTGAGGAAGTAGCATTCCTTGAGCACATGGTGTCAAAACATGAAGTGTCTGTTGACCCGGCGAAGATTGAAGCAATACATAGTTGGGAGCAACCAAAGACGGTGACCGAAGTACGTAGCTTTTTGGGCTTAGCTGGTTATTATCGGAGATTTATGGAAGGATTTTCTAGAATCGCTACTCCGTTAACTCAGCTGACTCGTAAAGATACAAAATTCGTATGGAGCGAGGAAGAATGCGAGAAGAGTTTCCAAGATCTCAAGAGGAGACTCATTTCGGCACCTGTTTTGACAATACCATCTGGTTTGGATGGATTTGTTATCTACAGCGATGCTTCAGGCAAAGGGTTAGGATGTGTTCTCATGCAACGTGGGAAAGTCATAGCCTATGCCTCGCGACAACTTAAAGAATATGAGAGGAAATATCCTACTCATGATTTAGAGTTGGCAGCAGTCGTTTTCGCACTAAAGATCTGGAGGCACTATCTATATGGGGAGGAAGTGGAGATATTCAGTCCATAAAAGCCTCAAATATTTCTTCACTCAAAAAGAACTCAACATGCGGCAACTACGTTGGCTTGAGCTGTTGAAAGATTACAACCACACTATTCAATACCATCCTGAAAAAGCAAATGTGGTAGCTGACGCGTTGAGTAGAAGATCATATACAGGAACGAGTGTGATGATGTCAAATATACGCATAGAACCGACTTTAATCGAAAAAGTTAAAGTTGCTCAAGCCACAGACCCGGAGCTGATGATTATGAAGAAGAAAGTACAAGAAGGTGCTATTCCAGAAGTAAGAATCAATGAAAAAGGAATACTTCGAGTCCACTCCAGACTTAGTGTTCCTAACGATTCTGATTTGAAGTACAAGATCATGATGGAGGCATATAATACACCGTTTGCAATCCATCCTGTAAGTACTAAAATGTATCATGATCTTCGACATACATTTTGGTGGAACAATATGAAGAGAGAGATTGCAAAGTTTATCTCGAAGTGTTTAACTTGTCAACGTGTAAAGGCGGAGCATCAAGTGCCTAAGGGTCCATTGCTACCACTTGAGATTTTGAAATGGAAGTGGGAACACATTACCATGGATTTTGTTATGGGTCTTCCCACGGTTTCTCAAGGCATAAATGATATTTGGGTTATTGTTGATAGATTAACCAAGTCTGCTCATTTCTTGCCGATACGGGAGACTTATTCCCTTGAACGTCTTGCTAGTATGTACGTGAATGAGATTGTGAGGTTGCATGGCATGCCAGTATCCATAGTTTTGGATCGTGACCCAAGATTCACTTCAAGATTTCGGGTTAGCTTGCAAAACGCTATGGGGACGGATTTGCGATTTAGTTAGGTATACCATCCTCAAACAGACGGACATTCAGAGAGGTCTATTCAAACTCTTGAATATCTATTAAGACTCTGTGTCCTAGACTTCAAAGGGAGTTGGGATAAGTATTTACCATTGGTGGAATTCTCCTACAACAACAGTTATCAGGAAAGTATAGGTGTGGCTCCATTTGAAGCATTGTATGGACGAAAGTGTCGCTCTCCAATATGTTGGGATGAGGTGGGTGAAGCAACATTTTTGGGACCCAAGTTGGTACGTATGACTACAGAAAAGATCCAAATGATTCGACAACGTATACAAATGGCACACGATCGACAAAAGAGTTATGCGGATCTTCATCGAAAGGACATGGAATTTAGTATTGGGGATCATGTATTGTTGCGTGTGGCTCCATGGAAGGGAGTTACAAGATTCGGGAAGAGAGGAAAGCTCAATCCACAATTTATTGGTCCATTTTAGATTCTTGAACGAGTAGAAAATGTGGCCTATAGACTCGAGTTACCTCCAAGTATGTCTCGTGTTCATAATATTTTTAATATATCTGTGCTACGTAAATATGTGAAAGACCCAAACCACATTATTGAGTTAGAACCGGACGAGATAGCCGAAGACTTAACATACGAAGAGGTACCTGTCAAGATCTTGGATAGGAAAGAGCATGTCCTACACACGAAGGTCATACCACAAGCTAAACTTTTGTGGAGAAACCATGCTATTGAGGAAATGACCTGGGAGTTGGAAACGGAAATGAAAGCGAGGTATCCTAATCTTTTAGAAACACCAGGTACGTACATCAATTTCGAGGATGAAATTTCATAAGGAGGGGAGGTTGTAAGACCCCAAATTAATAATAAATGAAATTTAATTTCCTCTATTTATCATTTTGAAATAGTAAGGGTTGATTTGATTAATGTGGTTAGTTATGGGTAAAATGCGCAAATATTTCAAATATGCAAGTGGTTATAAAATATTCATTGTTGTCGGAGAATATTCGTTTGGTCGTGAAATATTCTTGCTGTCGGGGAATATTCGTACGACGGTGCAGCCTTGTGTGGGCCCCATAACTAGGGGTGGGCAAAATTTTCGGTTTTTTCGGTTTTTGGACGAACCGGACCGGTCCGAACCGACCGGTTCGGTATAAATATAAACCGGTCCGGTTCGGTATAAAAAAACCGGTATATACCGGTTTTTCGGTACCGGTTTCGGTCCGCCACTTTTATGGTTCGGTATATACCGAACCGAACCGGTATATACCGGTTTTCTATTTTTTATTATTATTAATAATTTATTAATAATAATAATAATAAAATATTGATTATAATAATAATAATATTAATAAAAATAATAATAATAATAATAAAAATAATAAAATATTAATAAAAATAATAAAATAATAGTAAAAATAATAAAATAATAATAAAAATAATAATTATATTAATTTTCGGTAAAAACCGGTACCGAACCGGTACCGCCGGTTCGGTAAATCGGTCCAACCGGTACCGGTATCGGTATCTAATTTAGACTGAATTCGGTAACCGGTTCGGTCCGGTTCGGACCGGTTCGGTCCGGTTAATTACCGGTGCCCACCCCTACCCATAACAGAAATCCATTGGATGAAGAAAACGACAAGTATAAGTTGTTTATAAATAACGACGTAGTTGTTACTGTTAACACTGTTAGAATACCTGGTGGTTAAAACACAGTAATACGAGTTGTTGCACAGTAGCACACGGTATTGCACCAATTATTGATTCTTACGTAAGAAGGCACTACTCAATAATTGTTACAGTAGTTACTGTTCAATATTTTATTTTATTGATTCAATAATTGTTGCGTTGATATTTTATATTACTGTTGTTTCAATAATTGTCACTACACAGTATTTATCATTATTGAAGCAATAATTCATATTATCTAAATAATATTATTATAAAACATTATTGGAAAGGTCTAGAAAGTTCTGTCTAAGGAGAGGTTTGGTCACCTAATTGCGCGCCAGTAAGGAGAAATTCTTATTGGAAAGCCCCCTCTTTCTTGGGAACGACCTGGTTGCCAGTACTGTGATTCTGTAATATTATTTGTGAATAATTAATTATTGATTTATATGATGAGGAAAATATTGATTTTATGTTGTTATAGATGGAGAAAATTTTTAAAGTGACAATTGTTAAAAAATTAATATTTTATATTTTCTGATAAAATAATATTTTATTATATTATATAATAATGATGATATTTTTTACAATGAATGTGGGATATATGAGTATATGAGGAGGAAGAGTATTTTTGTTTCAAAAGTTGTTTAAAACATGTTAAACATGTCTGTGGGTCCATTTCTTGGCTGAAATTTTATTATAGCCTGTAAAATCGTCTGTGTGTGGATTTCGGTCAATTTTTGTTTGGAATTTGGAAAAACTTTCTTTTGCAAAGTTGTAGAGAATTGAATTTCCTATACAAATTCGTGAGATTCAAATTTTCTGATAAAAGGGCTATTTATTATGAATTATAGAAGTTCTGAAGTTCCGAAATAATTAATTTTTGAAAGTTTTAATTATTTTTAATAACAAAAACGTTTTTTTTTGTTTTTGTTATTATTTATTGGCTGAATTCAGATTTGAGAAAGTGGGCGTAAGAATTTTTGATATATATTAATATTATATTAAATTTTCTGTTTTGGTATTTTAAGCATTTTCCTATAAATAGGGTGCTTAGGTTAGAATTGAAAATCACACAAGAAACTAAAGATTTCTATCTCTTTCTCTCTCTATAATATCGAGCGTATTTTGTGAGTATTTTAGTACTTTGAGTATTGCTATACGGTGCAAGTTTTTTCAGCATTATATCCAGTATTCCAATCAAAAGTACTATTCTTAATGAGGTAAGGGATGTTATTTTCTTCGTAAGTGATATTATTTCTTCAATATCATTATGCCGAAATATTGGTTGGAGCTTTTTATCAAATTTAGAACTTTTTCATGTCGGGGTTACTATTCATAAGTTACTATTCACGAGTTACTATTCATGAGTTACTATTCACGTAGCATGATGATATTTTTTGTGAAATTTCTATCTTTTAGTGTCGAAGTTACTATTCACGTATACGACACTATTCACGAATACGACACTATTCACAGAAAAATTAAATTTTATTTTCTGTGTCCAAGATTATCTATTATGATTCCTATCTTTGATTAGATCTATTTTTTAGTCTTCATTCTTGAATTTTACTCCACTCTGGTTAGTTATGAAGTATTTTTGAACTTGGATTGTTTAAAGTACGAATCCTTAATATTTGTTCTTTTGTTTCACTGGATTCGTTTTCTTTAAAATATTTTTCATCATCCTCAGTCCTAAATGATGATATTACAGAATATCTTTGGCCTGTAGTGCAAAGATGAATGATTTCTGATGAATATCTTTGGCTTGTAGTGCAAAGATGAACAGGTGTTTAGATGAACATGACCAACTGATGAATATCTTTGGCCTGTAGTACAAAGATAAATATTTAATTCCAGATATATATTGATTGATGTTACAGGGATAAAATATCGACGGTGAACTTTTAAATTCATATATAGAAGATAGTAGTTTGCATTCTCTACTTAACTTTTCTAATGAATTATTATTTCCGCTGCGAAGATTGATTTAAAATTGGTTGTCTATTGTATTCTATTAGATTTTTCCCTGTTGAAGACTAACGATAATTTGTTCCGTATTATCTTACTCATAATGTTCTTTACTGGGCTAGTTGAGCTCACCTTTTTCCTTTTTGTTCCATTTTTCTTCTCAGGAGGCGAGAATGTAGCGAGTACTAGTCGGGGTATGGAATGATGGTTCTAGAAGTTATTTTAGTAGTCCTCACCATTTTTGTAAAATAATGTATCAATAATTGAAATGAGGACTTATTTGAGTGTGGATATTGTCTAGATGACAATATTTGTATTTAAACTCACAGTTTTTATGTTGTATTAATAAAGTTGTAGTTATTTCTGTACCATGTATTTTGACGACTCAGAATGGGTGTTGTATACCTGTTTTGGGGGCGTCACACCAATAAAGAACATTATGACTAAGATAATATAGAACAAATTATCGTTAGTCCTCAACAGGGAAAAATTTAATAGAATACAATAGACAACCAGTTTTAAATCAATATTCGCAGCGGAAATAATAATTCATTAGAAGAGTTAAGTAGAGAATGAAATCTACTATCTTCTATATATGAATTTAAAAGTTCATCGTCAATATTTTATCCCCGTAACATCAATCAATATATATATATATATCTGGAATCAAATATTCATCTTTGCACTACAGGCCAAAGATATTCATCCGTTGGTCATGTTCATCTAAACACATGTTCATCTTTGTACTACGGTCAAAGATATTCATCAGAAAATCAATCATCTTTGCACTACATGCCAAAGATATTCAGTTATATCATCATTTAAGACTGAGGTTGATGAAAAATATTTTAAAGAGAACGAATCCAGTGAAACAAAAGAACAAATACTAAGGATTCGTACTTTAAACAATCAAAGTTCAAAAATACTTCATAATTAACCATAGTGGAGTAAAATTCAAGAATGAAGATCAAAACATGGATACAATCAAAGCTAGTATCCATAATAGATATCTTAGACAAAAATGAAAATTTAATTTTTCTGTGAATAATGTCGTATTCGTGAATATTGCCGTATACGTGAATAGTAACCCCGACATTAAAAGACAAGAATTTCACAAGAAAAATCTTACCAATATTCTGGCATAATGATATTGAAAGAAATAATATCATTTATAACAAAAATAACATCCCTTACCTCAAAAAGACAGTATTTTTGACTGAAATACTGGATATAGTGCTGAAGGAACTTGCACCGTATAGCAACACTCAAAGTACTAAAATACTCACAAAAATACGCTCGATATTATAGAGAGAGAAATCTTTAATTTCTGGTGTGATTTTCAATTATAACCTAAGAATCCTATTTATAGGAAAATGCTTAGAACAACAAAACAGAAAATTTAATAAAATATTAATATATTTATATAAATTTCCTATGCCCACTTTGACAATCCAATTTCAGCACATTAACCACATAAGTGGAGCCCACAAACTTGTTAAAAAATTAATTATTCTGGAACATCAATAATTCATAATAAATAGCCCTTTTATCAGAAAAATTCGAATATTATGTCCTTCTGTAGGAAATTCAATTCTCTATAACTTTGTAAGTTTAAGTTTTTCCAAATTCTAAACAGAAATTGATCAAAATCCACATACAGACGATTTTACAGGCTATAATCAAATTTCAGTCAAAAAATGGGGTCCACAAACATGAAAAAAACATGTTTTTAGTATTTTTAATAACAAAAATACTCTTCCTCCTCATTTATTCATATATCCCACATTCATTGTAAAATATCACCATTATTATATTATTATAATATAATAATATATTTAAATGAATTTTTTTATCAGAAAAGATAAAATATCAATTTTCAACAATTGTCACTTTAAAAATTTTCTCCATCTATATCCATATAAAATGAATATTTTCTTTGTCATATAAATAAATAATTAATTGTTCATAAATAATATTACAGAATCACAATAATGACAACCAGGCCGTTCCCAGGAAAGTGGGGTGTGAGACTCCAGATTTTATGAATAAAGATTTAATTTTCTCGAAATAATTTTTTTTAAATATTATGGTGTGAATTTGATGTAATTTTATAGTTGTGGGTAATATTTATAAATTTTGCATAGTACGCAAGTTGTTATATAATATTCAATTGGTCGGGGAATATTCTTTTTGTCGGGAAATATCCGTACAAAGGTAAAATCATTGGTGGACCCCACAACGTAATTATTGTTGGATTGAGAAAATGAAAAAAAATACTTTATAAAAATAACGGCGGAAGTTTTACCGTTAACTGTTGAAACACCCGGTGTTAAAAGTACAGTAATACGCGTGGTTGCATAGTAGCACACGGTATTGATTATTGATGGTTACGTGAGAAGTCACTCAGTTATACTCAATTATTGCTACAATAATTGCTGCATCATATCTCTCATATTATTGATTCAATTATTGTCACAGTATCATCTATATAATATTTATTATTATTAAATCAATAATTGAGATGACAAAGTTATTCATATTATTATTTGCAATATTGCAATGTCTAGAAAGTTCTGTCAAGGAGAGGTTTGGTCACCTAATTGCGTGCCAATAAGGAGAAATCCTTATCGAAAAGCCCCCTCTTTCCTGAGAATGACCTGGTTGTTAAATATTGTGAGTTATAATATTAATGATGAATAAGTCGTGTTGATTAAAGATGAAATTGATTGTTCCATTGTGTTGGGATTATTAGTGTTAGTGAAAATTGACATTTATTTCGATGATAATTGATGTCTGGAGGTTATATTGTTCACTCAGGTATTCGGAGCACTTTTCATGCCGGAGTACTATTCACGAGTTACTATTCATGAGTTACTATTCATGAGTTATTATTCACAGGGTACTATTGATTCACATTCTTATACTATTAGGGGTGGTGGTGCAAGATTGATAATACTTGCATGACTAAGTTAAAAATGGAGGTATAGTTGAAGGTACTATACTGTAATTAATTTTTTCACATGATTATACTATTTATTCACATGATTATACTATTTATTCACATGATTGTACTATTGATTCATATGATTTACTATTAGGGGAGTTGGTGCAAGATTGATAATACTTGCAGGACTAAATTAAAAATGAAAGAAAAGTTGAAGGTATTGTACTGTAATTTTTCGAGCCCCAAAACGTGCAATTATCGAAACTATATTTTCCTATAAATAGAAGCTCATTCTTCCTTCATTTCTCACCAATTCAGTAAAGCTATAAAGCAATTATTATAGAGAGAAATTATAGAGAAAAAGAAGAAAAGTATTCTGTTATTTCACTACTTTTATATCCAGTTTCTTCTAAGGTAAGAGATATTATGTGACGACCCCAAAATAGGTCCATTCCATCCAACCCATTCTGAGTCGCCAAATACATGGTACAAAAAACAACTACAACTTTATTACAACATTTGTCGTGCAAAATACAACAACACTTAAACTGTGAGTTTAAATATAAATATAAACCAACTGTGACTCATGTCCCAACCGTGGACAACACCTCATAATGACACCTTATATAAAGGTATAGTCGAAAACTGTTTTAGAAATTAGAATCTTGGGGAAGTGTTCAAGGAAACTTTTGTACATGGGAGGCCATGCTTCTAGGTTATGATAGATATCATATGGCCATAGAATTATCCTTGGTTGACCCAATAGACCCCAAAAAAAATGAGAAGATTACTATCATATTCTTCCCAATGGTGAGTCTTGTCTTGACATATCATTATCTCCACTGTCTCTAATTGGGAATTAAACTCCAAATAAACACCAAGATTATATAGGTAGTGCTCGTAAATATACTCAGGAAGTAGATGAGCACAACCCTGTCTTATGATGACACGAGGTGGTATATCATTAAGCATCTTGTATGATAGTGGAAAAATACCCTTCCAACGTTGGGTTCGCCTCACCCTAGTTGATTCACCAAATATATTTACTAAATGATGACCCTCGTTCTATTCCCCGGTTATCCCCCGCTTGTCCCAGCTACACTTTTATTATCTGAAAGGAATTGTGAAGCAAAAGGGTGAGCACAACTAGCTCAGTAAAGAATATTATGACTAAAGATAATTACATTATCAATAGACTTCATCAGTAATAAATCAGAGATTTAGAATATATGGTAGATAATAAAACTTTTCAACCATAGTTGCAGCGGAACGAGCAATCCATTAGAAGAGTCAAATAGACTATAAAGTCTATTATCTTCTCCACGTTAAAAGTCTACCAACAAAGTTTTATCCCTGTAACATTAATCAATAATTCTTGTCCACAATCACGTGTATAACTCATAATCGTAATTGTAGTTCTAAATTCCTTTCCTCATCCAGGACAAAGTTAATTTTCATCACCTGAAACATCAAAGATCATGGTTATACCAAATCACAATTCATGTTCATAATCCTACTAATAAATTCATCTTTTCAATACGGGCCAAAGATATTCATCAACAAGTCATCTTTGCACTACAGGCCAAAGATATTCAATAACATGTCATCTTTGCATTACAGGCCAAAAATATTCATATCTCAAAGAAATACATAATCTTTTCAGAATTTATATAAACCATAATTATAACCATGTTGATCAATTCACCTTGCACTTAAGCTAAAAATATTCTATTGTAAATTCAATGGTCATGATCATACCAGTCATAATTCAACTTTTCACTACTGGCCAAAGAGAACCCTAGTCATGATCATACCAATAATCTACCCATCTTTACACTCCAGTGAAAGAGAATTTCAACATCAGGGTTATAAAAATGTTATATATGATAATAAAATCAATATAATAAATATATAGTTTTAATCTCCAGAGTAATATTCATAAATTAACTATAATTTGGTTAGAAAAAGAAACCAATTTTGTAGTGAATAGTACCGATGAATAGTAACTCATGAATAGTAACTCGTGAATAGTAACCTTGACATGAAAAAGTTCTAAATTTGATAAAAAAATTCCAACCAATATTTCGGCATAATGATATTGAAGAAATAATATCATTTACGAATAAAATAACATCCCTTATTTCAGAAAGAATAGTACTTCTGACTGGAATATTGGATATAGTGCTAAAAGAACTTGTACCGTATAACAATACTCAAAGTACTAAAATACTCAAAAGAATACACTCGATAATATAGAGAGAGAAGTAGAGAGAAAATTTCAGTTTCTGGTGTGATTTTCAATTCTAACCTAAGCACCCTATTTATAGGAAAATGCTTAGAACACTAAAGAAGAAAATTAATAAAATATAATAATTATTAAAATTTGTCTACGCCAACCTTTGAATTCAGATATCAGCATGCTTAACAACACATGAGCCCGCCAACCAACATCAAAAACGTTTTTCTTTTAAAACAAATTTAAAACTTTTAAAAAATAATTATTTCGGAACTTCAAAACTTCAATAATTCATAATAAATAGCTCTTTTATCAGAAAATTCGAATCTCGCACCTTTTTATAGAAATTTTAATTCTCTACAACTTTGCAGAAGAAAGTTTTTCCAAATTCCAAATAGAAATTGACCGAAATCCATATACAGACGATTTTACAGGCTATAATCAAATTTCAGTCAAGAAATGAGGTCTACTGACATGTTTAACATGTTTTAAACAACTTTTGCAACAAAAATACTCTTTCTCCTCATATACTCATATATACCACATTCATTGTAAAAATATCACCATTATTATATTATTAAAATATAATAATATATTTAAATGAATTATTTTATCAGAAAAAGATAAAATATTAATTTTCAACAATTGTCACATTAAAAATTTTTCTCCATCTATATCCACATAAAATGAATATTTTCCTTATCATATAAATCAATAATTAATTATTCATAAATAATATTACAGAATCACAGTACTGACAATCAGGCCGTTCCTAGGAAAGAGGGGGTTTCCAATAAGAATTTCTCCTTACTGGCGTGCAATTAGGTGATCAAACCTCTACTTAGACAGAACTTTTTAGACATTGCCAATAATGCTATCTAATAATATTATTCAAATAATATGAATTATTAGTTTGATAATGGAACATACTGTGCAGTGACAATTATTAAAACAACAATAATATGAAATATCAGCGCAACAATTATTGAATCAAAAATAAAAATTGAACAGTAATTATAAGAAGAATTGAATACTTTTATTTCATAAAATTTGGGGTCTTACATATTATTTGTTGTACTCGTAGGGGATATTATTTCTTTCTTTCATCTTCATGAAGAGAACTTCTGTTATTCCATTCTGTGCGTTCTACGCCGGACCTGGTTCCTTCTTTATTATTCTGTTGGAATATCCTGTCTGTGCGTTTTACGCCGGACCTGATTTTGTTATTTATTATTCTGTTGGAATAACCTGCCTGTGCGGTCTATCGCATGCATGGTAATTTCTTTTGTTATTCCATTCTTTATTATACTCAGTTGGTTAAAGTTTTGACTTCTATAATCCATGAAATTAGTGGAATATCCTTGATATTTGCGATTCATCCAATATCTTTTCATGGAAATATTCTTCTGAGCATTCTTGAATTTTACTCCACAAAGAAATATTATGTTGACAATTTGAACGTTATTGGTTCCTGGATAAATTAATTCTTGAACTTGTTTTATTGAATATTATATCATTGTCATCGTCCTCATGTTTATATTATGTTGAAAGTCATCTGTGGCCTGTAGTGCATAGATGGACTTGGTATGATTATGTCCAGGGATTATTCGGTGTAATCATGACCGTAATCTTACAAATGATGTGGTAAAAGTCATCTTTGGCACGTAGTGCATGGATGGACTTGGTGTGATTATGACCAGGGATTATTCGATATAATCATGACCGTAATGTAACGAATGATGTGGTAAAAATCCTCAATTGCCGTAGTGCATTGATAGACAGTTTTTGGTATGATTATGGCTAGGGATTCACTTCGGCCAAGGGTGCAAAGATGAATTATTTTATGGCATGATCAGGACAGTTGATGAAAACACGATTATCTTTGGCCCGTTGTGCATGGATAATTCGTGGTCGTGATACTAAATAATATCCTTGGCCTGTAGTGCAGGGATGATTTGATGATGTGGATTATTTATTAAGCTGAGTCTCAGAGATAAAAGTGATGAAAAACCTTTTTAAATCTTAAAAGATACTAGATTTTATTCTCTACTTGACTTTTTTAATGGATTTCTTGTTCCGCTGCAGTTAAACTTGATGTTTGTTATATTTTATCAGTTTAACACTGTTGAAGGCTAATGATAATTTATTCTGCATTATTTTAGTCATAATATTTCTTACTGGGCTAGTTGAGCTCATCCTTTCTTTCACTGTTCTCTTCAGGAAATGAGAACGTAGCTGGGACTAGTCGGGGAACAGAGTGATGGTCCTAGATGGTGCATTAGTAGTCCTCACTATTCTATGAAATAGTGTGATAATAAATGTAATGAGAACTCCTTTTGAGTTTTTATACTCTCTAGTAGACAATGTTTGTATTCAAACTCACAACCCATGCTTTGTCGTATTTTACACGACAACTATATTATTAAGTTGTATTTGAATTTATGTACCATGTAATTTGGCGACCCAAGATGGGTGACATATACCTAATTTTGGGGACGTCACAAGGGGGTTTCCAATAAGGATTTCTCCTTATTGGCACGTAATTAGGTGACCAAACCTCTCCTTAGACAGAACTTTCTAGACATTGCCAGTAATGCTATCTAATAATATTATTCAAATAATATGAATTATTGATTTGATAATGGAAAATACTGTGTGTACGTAGTGACAATTATTGAAACAACAATAATAAAAAATATCAATGTAACAATTATTGAATCAATAAAATAAAATATTGAACAGTAATTACTGTAACAATTATTGAGTAGTGCCTTCTTACGTAAGAATCAATAATTGGTTCTTACGTAAGAATCAATAATTGGTACAATACCATGTGCTACTGTGCAACAACGCGTATTACTATATTTTAACCACCGTGTATTCCAACAGTATTAACGGTAACAACTACGCCATTATTTATAAATAACTTATACTTGTCGTTTTCTTCATCCAATCGCTTTCCGTTATGGGGCCCCCAAAAGACTGCGCCGTCGTACGAATATTCCCCGACAGGAATAATATTACACGACCAAACGAATATTCCCCGACAACAATGAATATTTTATAACCACTTGCTTATTTAAAATATTTGCGCATTTTACCCATAACTAACCACATTAATCAAATCAACCATTACTATTTCAAAATAATAAATAGAGGAAATTTAATTTCATTTATAAAAAGTTGGGGACTTACATTATCTTTGATTATTGATGCTTACGTGAGAAGTTATTTAGTTTTATTCAATTATTGCCATAGTAATTGTTGCATAGTATCTCACATTATTGATTCAATTATTGTCACAAAATTTTATATAATTAAATCAATAATTGAGACGACAAAGTTATTCATATTATTATTTGCATTATTGACAATGTCTAGAAAGTTTTGTCGAAGAAAGGGGTTTGGTCACCTAATTGCATGCTAATAAAGAGAATTCCTTATCGGAAAGCCCCCTCTTTCTTGGGAATGATCTGGTTGTTAATATTATGAATTATAATATTAATGATGAATAATTGTTGATCAAAAATGTTTTTTGAGAAGCCAAGTGATTTGAGATAAATAGAAGGGAATTTTATGAAGTATTTGTTAGAAGTTTGGCGTATTATTTGGACCCACACTTACTCATTTTTCAAAACTATCGGTAGAAAGTTATCTCAGTTTTGTTATATATATATATATAATCAGTCATGGGGGGGGGGAGTATTAATATTATATATATATATATATACATAATATTAAAAGTTTTATTTTTTTATATAAAATAGAATATATTATATTTTATTATATGTATAGTATTGCATAGTGTTTGCATTGTTCATCATAGTGCTGCATAGTAAAATCAAAATTTTTCGTCAAAAAATCCCTGAACTTCGCCTGTGATTCTTCCTCTACTGTGCGTCCAAATAGTGTCATGATATTCTCTTATAAATAGGATGCTCAGTTTAGAATTAAAAATCACACCAGAACTAAAGAATTCTTCTTCTATAATATTAAGAGTATTTCTTTTGAGTTAAGGAAACTTTGAGTGTAGCAAATAGTACAAGTTTTTCTTCCAGAATATCTCCACTATACCAGTTGGAATTGCTCTCTTTTTAATGTAAGGGATATTATTTATTTCATATTCGTTTACGATATTATTTTTTGTATTCGTAAGGAATATTATTTTCGTTCAATATTCGTAAGGAATATTATCTTCGTTCAATATTCGTAAGGAATATTATTTTCGTTCAGCAGTTGTAAGGGATATTATTTTTGTTCAATATTCGTAAGAAATAATATTTTCTTCCATACTCTATAGTATGTAAGTAATATTATTTCATTTCATATTTCGAATTCTACACTCATGTTGTTAAGTATTGCTTCTATACTCCTTGAAATTAGTAGAATATCTTTGAAATTTGAACTTCATCTAGTATCTTTTCACAAGAATATTTTTCTGAATATTCTTGTTATTTTTTGATCTTTTCATGTCGGGGTACTATTCACTCGGGTAATATTCACCTGAGTACTATTCACGACAAAAAATGATTTTTTTCTGTCCAAATTATTTTTAATACGTGAATATTATTCTTGAATTTTACTCCACAAAGCAGTTGTCATGTTGACAATTCAGACATTTTTAAACTATGGATAAATTAAAAATCTTTAATATTTATTCTTGATTTCGTTTGATTGATGCTTATATCAGTGTCATCATCCTCATGCTTATATTGTGATAAAAGTTATCTTTGGCCCATAGTGCATAGATGGACTATTGATTGGTATGATTATGACTATGTAACGGTATAATCATGACCTGTAATGTTACAAATGATGTGATAAAAGTCCTCATTGGTCCGTAGTGCATTGATAGACAGTTGTTGGCATGATCATGACCATGAGTTCTCTTCGGCCAATGGTGCAAAGATGAATTGTTGTTTCGTATGATCATGACCACTGGTGATAATAATGAATATCCTTGGCCCGTAGTGCATGAATAATTCATAGATGTGATATTAACGAATATTCTTGGCACGTAGTGCATAGATAATTCAGTGATGTGAATTATTTATTGAATTGTGTTATAGAGATAAAATATTGACGATGAACTTTTAAATCATAGAAGATAGTAGATATTATGTGTGACGACCCCAAAATAGGTTTACATTACCCATCTTGAGTTGCCAAATACATGGTACAAAATTTAAAATATAAACTTCTTTTATACAGTACAACAAAACATAGCTGAGAGTTTCAACACAGATAATGTCTCGTAGAGAGTATCCAAACTCAAATAAAGTCCTCATTACAATTATTATCACACTATTTCACTGAATAGCGAGGACTACTAATGCAAACATCTGGACCGTCACTCCGTTCCCCGACTAGTCCCAGTTATATTCTCATTTCCAAAAGAGAACAATGAAAACAAATGGTGAGCTCAACTAGCCCAGTAAGAAATATTATGACTAAGATAATGCAGAATAAATTATCGTTAGCCTTCAACAGTGTTAAACTGATAAAATATAATAAACATCAAGTTTAACTGCAGCGGAAAAAGCAATCCATTAGAAGAGTTAAGTAGAGCATGATATCTACTATCTTCTATGATTTAAAAAGTTTATCATCAATTTTATCGCTGAGACTCAGCTTAATAAATAAACCACATCATCGAATCATCCCTGCACTACGGGCTAAGGATATTCATGTGATCATCAATGGTCATGATTATACCGAATAATCCCTGGTCATAATCATACCAACAACTGTCCATCAATGCACTACATGCCAATGAGGATTTTTACCACATCATTTGTAACATTACGGTCATGATTATACCGAATAATCCCTGGTCATAATCATACCGATCAATAGTACATCTATGCACGTAAGCCACAGATGACTTTTATCACAATATAAGCATGAGGACGATGACAATGATATAAGAATTCAATTAAAAGAAAGCAAATGATAAATTTTTAAAGATTTATAACTTAATTTATCCAGAATTAAATAATGTCCAAATTGTCAACATGATACTGCTTTGTAGAGTAAAATTCAAGAATGATATTGTATCAAAAATGATTTAGACAACAAAGAAATCAATTTTTGTCATGAATAATTCCCTGAGTGAATAGTACCCCGTGAATAGTACTTCAAGAATAGTACCCCGTGAATAGTACTTTGTGAATAATACCCGTGAATAGTAGTTTATGAATAGTACCCCGTGAATAGTACTTTATGAATAGTACCATAAAAATGAATACTACTCATGGACAGTACTCCGACATGAAAAGCTTAAAATTTAACAAGAATGTGTAGAAAATATCCTTGTGAAACGATACTAGATGAAGCGTAAATTTCAAGGATATTCTACTAATTTCACGGAGTATAGAAGCAATACTTTAACAAAATGAGGGTATAATTAGGAATACGAAACATAATAATATTACTCACATACTACAGAGTATGGAAAAATTTATTATTCCTATGAATACTGAACAAAATAATATCCCTTACCTCGGAAGAAGACTGGATAGTGGCATAGTGAAGTAGCAGACTTCTCTTATTCTTTCTCTCTATAGCTTCTCTCTCTATAATTTCTCTTGTGAGTCTTAGTGAATTGGTGAGAATGAAGGAAGAATGAGCTTCTATTTATAGAAAAATATAATTTCGATAATTGCACGTTTTGGGGCTCAAAATATTATATTACAATACCTTCATCTTTTCTTTCATTTTTAATTTAGTCCTGCAAGTATTATCAAACTTGCACCACCTCCCCTAATAGTGTATCATGTGAATCAATAGTACAATCATGTGACTCAATAGTTCTATACATGTGAAAAAAACAATTACAATATAGTACCTTCATCTATACCTCCATTTTTAATTTAGTTATGCAAGTATTATCAATCTTACACCACCTCCCCTAATATTAAATACATGTGAATCAATAGTACACATATGTGAACAAATAGTTATAAGCATTGAATTAATAGCAATTAATTGCTCATTTATCCGATTAATTACCCGATTGGTCAATATAACCTCCAGACAACCATTATTATCGAAATAGATGTTGATTTCTACTAGCACTAATAATCCCAACATAATGGAAATATCAATTTCATCTTTAATCAACACGAATTTATTCATCATTAATATTATAACTCACAATATTTAACAACGAGATCATTCTCAAGAGAGAGGGGGCTTTCCTATAAGGATTTCTCTCTATTGGCGCGCAATTAGGTGACCAAACCTCTCTTTGACAGAACTTTCTAGACATTGTCAATATTGCAAATAATAATATGAATAACTTTGTCGTCGCAATTATTGATTTAATAATATAAAATATTATGTAGATGATACTGTGATAATAATTGAATCAATAATATGAGAGATATTATGCAACAATTACTGTAGCAATAATTGAGTATAACTGAGTAACTTCTCACGTAAACATCAATAATTAATACCGTGTGCTACTATGCAACCACGCGTATTACTGTACTTTTACTACCGGGTAGTTCAACAGTTTTAACGGTAAAACTTTCGCTATTATTTTATAAAAGGATAATTCTGTCATTTTCTAACTACGACAATACTTCAGTTGTGGGGTCCACCAATGATGTAAAATCCAGGCTCAATCGAGGCATAACTCGATAATGTTAGTCCATATATATATATATATATATATATATATATATATATATATATATATATATATATATATATATATATATATATATATATATATAAAATCCATGGACCGAAGTCCGGGCATACACACGCAACACGACTCTCAATGTGAAGAACGATGTGCGCAAAGATGAAGAGAAAATCTTTAAAGTGTGTAAGAATGCTTACAGTGGACTGCCAAAGAAGACTTCAATGACTTTAAAGGGATGAACACTCGGCTCCCGCCGATAAAAATATAGCAATATATAAGCTCACAAGTGTTTAAAATGAGAAAGCACTCAGTTTATAGTGTGTACAAAGAAAATTGGACATGGCTTCCTCGCCGTTTTTCTTTTCAAAATGGCTGTCCCAAGCCCTCTATTTATAGAGGGGGAGCCGCAGGTGTACCTGCAGCTGCCCGGGGTGCCCCGGGTTTTGTGGGTCTCGCCATCTCAATATACGTGCACGCATACAACATGTTATCCGGTTGAACTTTTAGAACTTTAATTCGGGCATCCGATCGAGGTGTATAAGACCTTTTACGGCATGTTATTGTCGAGAGCTACACAATGACATGGGATTAGATATTGTACGAAGTCAGGAAGATGGGACCATGCCCTATATCTTCCAGCTTCAAATTCTATCTGGTGTGCTATCTTGTGCAGTAGTCACTCGGGATTGGCGTTCTTTGGTTGTTGTAGGACATTGCTGTGCAGAATGTATGCATGTTGTTGTTGAGATGGCGCGATGTGGGATTGAGATGGCAAAATGATGATCCAAACTTTCACCGGGGTTATCTCTGGTTTGAGCTATTTTAGCGGTCGTTGCCCAGGGTTATCTCTGAGATTGGACTGCTACAGGTGTTGACCATCCTCAGTGTTGTTTCTGAGATGTGCCTGACTTCCCGGGGTTATTTCCAGACTTGGTAGATGAATGCCTCGGAGTTTTTGCCGAGTATTTGAAGTTGTTTGCATAGGTTTGAAACAAGCATTTTTGGGGTTATCTCCAGAACTGCAACTGCATGCCTCGAGGTTATCTCCGAGGTTGATACTATCTTTCCTGGTGTTTTTTCTGGGGCTGAGACTGAGTATCTCGGGGTTATCTCCGAGATGAGACGATCTTCTCCGGTGTGATTTCTGGTTTTTGAACTACATTCCTCGGGGTTATCTCCAAGGTTGAAACTGAAACTCCCAGTGTTATTTTCGGGATTGGGGTTGAAACTTCTGGTTGTATTTCCGGGTCTGAGCTGGATATCTCGGGGTTATCTCAGAGATGGTAATACTGAATATCCCAAGGTTATCTTCGGGATTGAACTGAGCTGTCTTCTAGGGTTATCTCTGAAAGAAGATTTTGCCCTCCTGCAATGTTAGTAACATTTATGCAAAAAATTTCGAGTGTCTACATTAAGTTTGGGTGAGTATAGTATAGTTATGTGTTTTAGTTTTAGTTTTGTTTTTATGTCACATGTTTAGTTTGTATATGTTATTTTAGTTTGTTTTCATGTTTAGTTTATGTCAGTTATGTTTACATTCATGTAATGTGTAAGACCCCAAATTATTATTAAATAAAATTTAATTTCCTCTATTTATCATTTTGAAATAGTAAGGGTTGATTTGATTGATGTGGTTAGTTATGGGTAAAATGCACAAATATTTTAAATAAGCAAGTTGTTATAAAATACTCATTGTTATCGGAGAATATTCGTTTGGTCGTGGAATATTCTTGCTGTCGAGGAATATTCGTACGACGGCGCAGCTTTGTGTGGGCCCATAACTGAAAGTGATTGGATGAAGAAAATGACAAGTATAAGTTGTTTATAAATAACGGCGCATTTGTTATCGTTAATACTGTTGGAATACCCGGTGGTTAAAACATAGTAATACACGTTGTTGCACAGTAACACAAGGTATTGCATCAATTATTGATTCTTACATAAGAAGGCACTATTCAATAATTGTTACAGTAATTATTGTTCAGTATTTTATTTTATTGATTCAATAATTGTTGCGTTGATATTTTATATTACTGTTATTTCAATAATTGTTACTACACGGTATTTTCCATTATCAAAGAAATAATTCATATTATCTGAATAATATTATTAGAAAACATTATTGGCAATGTCTAGAAAGTTCTGTCTAAGAAGAGGTTTGGTCACCTAATTGCGCGTCAGTAAGGAGAAATTCTTATTGGAAAGCCCCCTCTTTTCTGGGAACGACCTGGTTGCCAGTACAGTGATTCTGTAATATTATTTGTGAATAATTAATTATTGATTTATATGATGAGGAAAATATTGATTTTATGTGGATATAGATGGAGAAAATTTTTAAAATGACAATTATTGAAAATTGATATTTTATCTTTTCTGATAAAATAATATTTTATTATATTATTATAATATAATAATGGTGATATTTTTACAATGAATGTGGGATATATGAGTATATGAAGAGGAAGAGTATTTTTGTTGCAAAAGTTGTTTAAAACCTGTTAAACATGTCGGTGGACCCTATTTCTTGACTGAAATTTGATTATAGCCGTAAAAATTTCCCGTTTATGGATTTCGGTCAATTTCTGTTTGGAATTTGGAAAAACTTTCTTCTGCAAAGTTGTAGAGAATTGAATTTCCTATAAAAAGTCGTGAGATTCAAATTTTTTGATAAAAGGGTTATTTATTATGAATTATTGAAGTTTTGAATGTCAGAAATAATTGATTTTTGAAAGTTTTAAATAATTATTTTAAGAAAAACGTTTTTTCTTACTTTTTCTAGAAGGTTAGCATGTGTGAATTGCTGAAAGTCAGATTTCAAGGAGTGCGTATACTATTTTTATAAATATTATTATTATATTCAATTTTCTGCTTTGGTGTTCTAAGCAATTTTCTATAAATAGGGTGTTTAGGTTAGAATTGAAAATTACACCAGAAACTAAAGATTTCTCTCTCTTTCTCTCTCTATATATCGAGCGTATTTTTTTGAGTATTTTAGTACTTAGTGTATTGCTATACGGTGTAAGTTCTTTCAGCACTATATCCAATATTCAAGTCAGAAGTACTGTTTTTGCGAGGTAAGAGATGTTATTTTATTCAAAAATGATATTATTTCTTCAATATCATTATGCCGAAATATTGGTTGGAAATTTTTATCAAATTTGGAAATTTTTCATGTCGGAGTTACTATTCACGAGTTACTATTCATGAATTATATTCATGAGTTACTATTCACGAGTACTATTCACGAAGCATGATGATCTTTTTGTGAAATTTCTATCTTTTAGTGATGGAGTTACTATTTAAGTATACGACACTATTCACGTATACGGCACTATTCACGAATACGACACTATTCACAGAAAAATTAAATTTTCTTTTTTGTGTCCAAGATTGTCTGTTATGATTCCTATCTTTGATTGAATCTATGTTTTGGTCTTCATTCTTTAATTTTACTCAACTCTAATTATTTATGAAGTATTTTTGAACTTGGATTTTTTAAAGTACGAATCCTTAATATTTGTTCTTTTGTTTCACTTGATTCATTTTCTTTAAAATATTTTTTATCATCCTCAGTCCTAAATGATGATATAACGGAATATCTTTGGCATTTAGTGCAAAGATGAATGATTTTATGATGAATATCGTTGGCCCGTAGTGCAAAGATGAATAGGTGTTTAGATGAACATGACCAACTGGTGAATATCTTTGGCCTGTAGTGCAAAGATGAATATTTGATTTATGATGTATATTGATTGATGTTACAGGGATAAAATATCAATGATGGACTTTTAAATTCATAGATGATAGTAGATTTCATTCTCTATTTAACTCTTCTAATGAATTGTTGTTTCCGCTATAGTTGTTGATCTAAAACTTGTTGTTTATTGTATTCTATCAGATTTTCCCTGTTGAAGACTAAGGATAATTTATTGTACATTATCTTAGTCATAATATTCTTTACTGGGCTAGTTGAGCTCACCCTTTTCCTTTTTGTTCTATTTTTCTTCTCAGGAGACGAGAATATAGCGGGAACTAGTCGGGGTGTGGATCAATGGTTCAAGACAGTTGTTTTAGTAGTCCTCACTATTTTGTAAAATAGTGTATCAATAATTGTAATGAGGACTTATTTGAGTGTGGATATTGTCTAGAAGACAATATTTGTATTTAAACTCATAGTTTATGTGTTGTCGTATTTTGCACGACAATTGTATTAATGAAGTTGTAGTTGTTTCTGTACCATGTATTTGGCGACTCAGAATGGGTGATGTATACCTATTTTGGGGGCGTCACATAATGGTAGTTGCATAGTAGTTTAAGTTAGTGGTTAGTATTGTAAATAGTTTATGTTAGTTTAAGTTAGTGGTTAGTATTGTAAAAAGTTTATGTTTATGGTTTTATTATGTTCTTATAAAAAAAATAAAAAATGGAAAAATTAAAAAATTTCAAAACTATTAGTTAGTTTATTGATTTTGTTTTGCATTTAGTTCATTCTTGCATGATCCTAGCTGTTATATAGTTTAAGTTGGTTTTGGCCAATAATGAGATTGGAAGTGCGTAAACAAGTATAATATTGAATATTAAGGCTTTGATGTGATTTCTTGTCATGACTTGAATCTTTATCTGTTTGAAACTGATATAATAAGGATATCACTTTAGAAACAGCTATGTTGATTGATTGAGTCTAAATTGACACAACGGAATTCTTAAGGACAATGCTAGTTGAATGAAAGAAAGACCAGAATAGGCAGATATGGCTAAGATTAGGCAGGAACCTAAGTTTGGGGAGGGGGAATTGAGGTATATAAGCTAAAAAATTGAATAAACATTGTGGCTAGTCTAGGTTTATGGCCTTTGTTACTTGAGTAAGTAAGCCCGAGTTAATATCTCTACATCTAGTGCCCTAAAGCCTAAATAATTTGGGAGTCGTTGGTCAAAAACTCGTTAATAAGGTAGCCTTGAAAAGCCTAAGGGAATTAGACATTTCACAGCCATGAGGAAAAAAAAGTTAATAAAACGGGAAAAAGAGCGAAAAGCCCTCGTATATAAATAAATAAAGCATAAGTATCCCATTTTGACCCTTGAAATTAGTAACTGTTTGATTTTAGCCGGATCTTGCTTATTTTTGGATTTCTTGAGTTTACACTGTATGAAGCCTTTAAAGAGATTTATTATGTGTTGTATTTAGCTTTATATCTGTTAGCATGGTTGTTGAGCACGCACGCACTATATAAGTAATAAAAGTATAAGATTTGATGATTGATTGAGAAGTTATTGATTTGCCTTGATATGATATACTGTCATGTGTATTTGATTTCTATGAGGCCGTGTGAATAGATCTTGTTATGTCTTACTGCTGGATTCGTAGGCATGTAGTTTAGTACATTGCATTGTATTGCATTGTATTGTGTTGTGCTCGAAGACTAGCACGATTTAGTTTAGGGGAGTTTGATGAGTAAGTTTTATACCTACGAATCGGGTTCTTATTTGGACTTAAACAATTTTGATCCTATCTATTTTTGTATAGTTTTACTTATTTTGTGTTTTTTTTGTGTTTAGGTTACATTACGTGTCATTGGTGGCATAATGGTGGAAATTGGTGAGAAAGCAGCATGAAAAGGCAAAAATAAGCAATTACAGAAGTTTGACCCCCGCGGGGGCGGGCTCTACAAAGAAAAAAACCCTCGCTTGGGCGGGGGTGTACGTGGCAAACAATATCAAGACCCCCCCGCCAGGGCGAGCATTAGCAAGAACAAAACCCCCGCCGGGGCGGGGGTACGCGAACAAAGATGAACTATTCTATTGTAATGCAAACACTGTAGAGGCTTGGATTGATCAACTTTGGCATGGATTGGGACTGTGTTTGGGGGTCTTTTATCAGTATTACATGACTTATGCTAAGACAGAACACATCATCAATCATACATTTAATCAATTACACTTTGGAGCCCTAATTTCAGTGAAGATTTGGAGGAGCAGAGCAAGGAATTAAGATTCACGAAAATTGCAGATTTGAGTGAGGATAAGGGTGGTGTATTACTATTCTTAGTCTTTCAATTCAGTTTCTATAAAATGGGATGATGATTTTCTTTATCTATTCAGTTTTTAATTTATCTGTGATGAACTAAATTACTTATTAGGCTTGTAATGGATCCTTTATGTGGAACGATGATTGTCTTTAATTTTAGTTTAATATTACTATCAATTCAGTTCATCTATTGTGGTTTGTACTTAATCTATGGATTGCTTGATCACCAATTTTGTGTGGATTTGTATAGAATCGAGAGATGATGTATGAATCTAGACCTAATCACAATAGAATATGTTTATGATTTCTGCATATTGTTGGAATTCTTGATGTATGTTTAGGATAGAGATATACCTAACATCGCATGTGGTCATGGAAGAACTTGGACTTTAAACTTTATTTGATTTAATTCACATAGAGATGTAATGAATTAGTTAGTTAGGGTGTTTGGCATAATTCTATCAACTCTGTATTTAAGTTAATATGGGGTTAGTGCATTGAGAGATGACTAATTCTACCTTAGTGTTCTTGATTAATGAATTGAGATAGTTAATTAAATTGAAAAGAATTGTGATAATTAGAGTGAAACTTAAACTGAAGTTGTAAGCCTAATTCTCCATTATTTGATTGAAATTTGCGATATCTAGATAAGTTGATTGGTTTTGATTTTTTGATTTATTAGTTTTTCAATAATTACAATTATAAAATCGATGTAGACACTCGAAATTTTGAATTTCTGTTACTAACCTTGCAAGAGGGCAGAATCGTCTTTCACAGATAACCCTGGAAGATAACTCAACTCTCTCCTGGAGAAAACTCCGGGATACTCAGTTTTCCATCTCAGAGATAATCCCGAGATATTCAGTACAGTCTCGGAGACAACCCCGGGAGATTCAGTTTCAACCTAGGAAACAACCCCGAGGAATGCAGTTCCAGTTCCGGAGACAACCCCAAAATCCTCAGTGCCATCTCAGAGACAACCCCGAGATATTCAGTCCCAATCCCGGTGACAACCCCGAGATCTTCAATCCAACCTTGGAGACAACCCCAAGGGATGCAGTTGTAGTTTTGAAGATAACCCCAAAAATGCTTTTTTCCACTCCCAACAATCCGCTTCAACACTCAGCGATATCCCCGAGGCACTCATTCCCCAAGTCCGGAGATAACCCTGGGAGGTCAGGCACACCTCAAAGACAACCCTAAGGATGGTCAACACCTGCAGCAGTTCAATCTCAGAGATAACCCTGAGCAACGACTGCTAAATTAGCTTAAATCGGAGATAACCCCGGTGAGAAGCAGAATCGTCATTTTTCCATATCAATCCCATATTGTGCCGTCTCCACAACATTCAAACATACATTCTACACAAAAATGTCCTACAAGAACCAAAGAGCTAATCCCGAGTGAATTTACACAAGACAACACACCGGATAAAATTTGAAGCCTGAAGACTAAGGGCATGGTCCAATCTTCCTGTCTTCGTACAACCTCTAATCCCATGTTATTGTGTAGCTCTCGACAACATCATGCCGAAAAAGGTCTTATACACCTCGATCGGATGCCCGAATTGAAGTTCTGAAAGTTTGAGCGGACAATACATTGCACGCGTGCACGTACTTCGAGACGGCAAGACCCGCAGATCCCGGGGCACCCTGAGCAGCCTCATGTGCATCTACGACTACCGCAGGTACACCTGTAACTCCCCCCTCTATAAATAGAGGGCTTGGGGCAGCCATTTTGCATAGGAAAAAAAGCGAGGAAGCCCTGTCCAATTTTCTCAGTACACGCTATATACTGAGTGCTTTCTCATTTTAAAAACTTGTGAGCTTCTATATTGCTGTATTTCTATCAGTGGGAGTCGAGTGTTCATCCATTTAAAGATATTGAAGTCTTTTTTGGCAGTCCACTGTAAGCCTACTTACACTTTTTAAAGCCTTTCTCCACTACTGTGCACACATAGTTCTTTACGTTGAGGGTCATGCTGCGTGTGTATGTCCGAACTTCGGTCCGTGACTTTTATTTCTTTATATATATAGTCCGGATTAGGTCCGGACTCCCGAATTTTAATAAAATTCGGACCTTTTTTTTTTTGCTTTTTTTTTTGAAACAACTAAAAAAAAAATTATGGAACTGAAATTTTTCCACAATACAGTATTTTGGGCGTAATTTGGATGCCTATACCAAAACATTTCTGTACAGTCTGGGTAAACTGTACATACATTGGTTGGTATAGGTATTAAAAACACACCCAAAATACTGTATTATGGAAAAATTTCAGTTCCATAATTTTTTTTTAGTTGTTTCAAAAAAAAAAGCAAAAAAAATATGGTCCGAATTTTAGGACCTGTCTGGACTCCCGGACAGGATCCTTGTTCTATATATATATATATACTTATATATAAACTGTGGTCGAACTTTGTTCGATGAGTTTGGATTTAAATCCGGAGCATTTACTGCTTTTGCATATATATAAATACTTATATATATGTTGTTGCTATCAAACTCTGTTTGATTGAGTCTGGATTTCACATCTGGTGCGTTTACCGCTTATATATATATATATATAGAGAGAGAGAGAGAGCAAGGATCTTGAGCATTCCTCTTAAATAGCATTCCTCCTTAAATAACACTCCTTTATTAAAACTACGTCGTTTTGGATTGACTTAAAAGAGTGTGGTCCCACTTATTTTCCTTTTATTTACAAAAATGCCACCCGCGGTCACTCCAAAATGACGTAGTTTTAATAAAAGAGTTCTATTTAAGGAGAAATGCTATTTAAGAGGAATGCTCTTGATCCTTGCTATATATATATGGAATTGATCCATAAAAAAAATTGGCTTAATTACTGATTATCCTAATTATCCTCATACATACTACTTATTAATCTGTAAAATAAAATAATAAAAAATTATAAGGATAATCAGTAATTATATTTATACTTATCCTTATACTTATTAATAGATTATCCTTATACATATTACTTATTAATTAGTAAAATAAAATAATAAAATTTGTAAGGATAATTATAAGGATAATCAGTAATTATCTTTATAATTATCCTTATACTTATTAACAAAATAAATATATATAAGAATAATTACTGGTTATCGTCTTATGATTTTTAATTATAAATAAGAAATAGTGATTGAGTTTATATATTCGAGTATGAATATAATATAAATTCAATAACGATTTTCTATTTATAATTAGAAATCATAAGACAATAATTATTAATTTTCCTTATACATACTTATTTTATTAATAAGTATAAGGATAATTATTGATTATAATTATAATTTTTTATTATTTTATTTTACTGATTAATAAGTAGAATGTATGAGGATAATCAGTAATTAAGCCAAAAATATTTTGTTGGCCGCTACTCACTCTAGCGGCCAGTCAAAACACGCTCGTTTTTCCTGGCCGCTAGAGGGAGTAGCGGCCAACAAAAAAAATTTTGGATGACCGCTAGAGGGAGTAACGGTTGGGCCCTCATCTCAGCCATTCACTCTAATTTTGGACGGCTGGATGAACGTTAGTTAAAACAGTCACTCTGGCTAACGTATTCTATGGATCATTTTCCTATATATATATATATTAGCTACTTATATATATAACTGTTCACAGCTTTCATACAAATTGTTACATCATACGAGCCTAGGGAGTCATATGATCACAAATTTAGTCCACTGGATCTAGATTCGGTTCCCGTGATGGACATTTTTAGCTGTACACGGCTTGTAAATTATTCACGGTGTTTGAATTTACTTAGACGACTTTCATGCCCTTAAGGAGTTCGGCACTGCTTTTTATTTTATTTTCTCGAAGATGCTTCACATATCGAAAAAAAGCAATCAAGCCGAACAAATAATAAAATGGAAGTATCAAAGGCCTCAATTACTATTGAGCATAAGGGTTTGAAAAATCTCTTTTTATAAAACATCACTTCTATATCTTGTTAAAACTGAATTTTTATACAAAAATTCAAACCCTTTGTATATAGGTGCGAACGAGGCATAGCACTACTTCCAGATAATTGCACATTAATCCACATACACATACATTCATATAACAGTTTAAATGAAAAGTGGCGGTCATCGTGGCAACACAGATGTCGGGAGGTACTTAACACCTTCCCTCCACATAACCAAGTCCATGGACCCTAACGAATCTCAGTTTTATAGACCCATTAAAAAATGTCACATCACTGGGTCAATGTAAAAATCTTTTCTCGGTTGTGTTGGTACAACCATTTAAAAAACCAATTGGCAACTCTTACAGTCTAAATCGTCGACATATACATGTCGAGCATTTTCACAGTTTATTTTTTTCAAAAAAATCTCACCTAACATGAGAACACCAAAAGATAAGAACAGAAAAGGGACAAATAAAAATCCCGACATCGACAGGTGGCGACTCTGTTGGGGACTTCCAATAAGAGGACTTAATTCACTATTATAAGTTTTTCAAAACTGTTATATGCTTGTGTGTGGATGTTGTATTTACATTTGATGGATGTGTACGAATGCATTTACTTATTGTACTTAATGCTTTACACTATATCTGCTTGTGATATTAGTGCTTCGCACATGTCATCATTTTTATAAACGGTGAGACACGTTGTATGTGAATGTATGTTGTATGGTTCCTCCATCAGGAAGCTATCCTGTCGGTGTTTGATTACTGGACTCGTAGGGAGACTAATTCCAACGAGGCTCAGGAAAGACACCACCCAAATTCGCTCCAGTTGAAAGACCGGATTGACTTCCCATCGAGTAAATTGTGATGATTTGGAACCTTCATGCCAAAAAGCCGCAAGAGTATCCTAAGATAGGTCAGCCTCTGATAAAACAAATGGGGAGGGAACTCTCTTCATGCATTCCCATTTCAAATTACTCGTAAAATTCAATTACTTGTAATTTCATTCCATATTGATCTCCATGTAATGGGAAATATGAGGAAATATGTGTACATGAATATTTAAAAGTTTAACATGCTATCCTGTCACACAAAACAGCTAACATCCATTTTGCAGGATAATACTCCTAAAATGGATATATCATATAGCATGTAAACATTTATACATTCCCTAAAACTAAACTACATCAGGTTTTTGCACGAAAATAATTGGACCTATTACCCGTTCAAAGTCCAAAAAGGCCACGAGCCTACAACCAATTATGTCTTCATCAAACCAGACTAATCCTAATCCTGTCTCTCGTGAAGAATTTTACGGATTAAGTAAACAAATCACAAATTTGGTTGTTCTGCTTAAAGAAGTGCACCAATCTACTCAGGGTACAAGGATACCCATACATACAGAATCCTGTGCATATGGAGGAACATAAGGTACGGACAAAGAAGCTCCCATCTCTGATTCTCAGTTGGATAAAACCAACAAACTTCATGATACCACCCATCTCAAAGAAGATCTAGACACCGATGATATCATAAAGAAAGTCTTACAGAAGGAAGAGACCATCCATTCTATCAAAGGGATTAGAGCACATGGGAGTGTTTCATATGCAGACCTTTGTACATTCCCGGTGTGCATTATCCAGAGAAGTTCAAGACTCCTGACTTTGAAAAATATGACGGGTTAGGGGATCCTTACACACATTTAAAGGTATTTATCGGAGAACTCAGATCTTATTCTGAGGATGAAAAGCTCAGAATGCAGCTGTTCCAGAAAAGTCTGAGTGAAGAAACCCGATCATGGTATACCAGATTAGACAACTCCAAGATCTATAGCTGGGAGGAACTAGCTCATGCCTTCCTCGGTCAGTACAGCTTCCAGTTACAGATGGCCCCTAACCGATACCAAATTACTAAAGTCAGGAAATAAACCAATGAATCTTTTAGAGAGTATGCTCAAAGGTGGAGGCGCCTTGCTGCTCAAGTTGTTCCCTCTATGAATGAGTCTAAGATGGTAATGACCTTCATAGACATACAAAAAGCTCCTTTCTACGAGAGAGTCTTAGCTAGAATTGGCAAACCATTCTCTAAAATGATTAAGCATGGGGAGATGGCTGAGATGGGATTGAAGTCAAGAAATATTCAAGACCTACCCGCCCTTAAAGCTATTACTAAGCACATCCAGTCCGGAAATTATGGAAACAACCCCCGGAGGGTCCATAAAAAGAAAAAGGAGGATGTTTCCTTGATACTACAAGGTCAGAAGGGTAATCAAAATATGCCTATCCAAAGGAGAAATTACTCCCCCTTTCAAGCACAGCCTTCGAACCCTTCATTGCCAAAGGGTGGAGAAGTCAAACGCACTAGAGTATTCACACCCTTAGGGGACTTACTCGAGAACATTCTCAATCTTCTGACCACTCAGAAGAAAATTACTCATCTTCTTCCACCAGCAAACCCGAATGGGAGAGGTTTCAATGCTAATCGGAAATGTGTTTATCATGTTGGAGCTCCAAGATATGATACTCCAGATTGTTGGGCCTTGAAACACAAGATCCAGGATTTGATTGATAATGGTGAGATCGTGGAATCTAAACCCGACTAACCCCATATGCAAGATAACCCTCTTCCTCAACACAAAGAAGAAGAGGTTAATATGATTAATTGGAGTAGTGGACAGAGTTCCAATCATAGTGGTGGATCTTCACAAACCAGCAAGATAGTGCTGATAAATGGGATTTTGCACAGTTCTAGTTTACGATGGAATAAAAAATAAAGACTCTCTGTGAGCAAGTTAACCAATTGGCAGAACTTGTGGTCCATCAACACCAAGTCACAAGCCAATTATTTACCCAAGAGCATGCTAGTCTCCTTCCTCCTGTTACAAACACTCCACTGCATACTCCAGAAAATGAAACACTGGAGGATAAAATAGCAAAAAGAGCAAATGCCAAAGCCCGTTGGGACTTCACTAATAAAAGGGAATTTACGTACCTAGGCCAACCGATAGAAGAAATATTTTAGATGCTGATCAATGAAGGAAGAATCACATCTCTGCTACCTCTGATAAGCCCGTGTTCAAGACGGTTTGATTTCAATGGGGTGTGCCAATATCACTCCCACCCTCGCGGTCACATCACAGAAGAATGCTGGGCACTCCGCCACCTTATTCATAATTTAATTGACAGCGGTGTCCTGCAGATGGCAGACGATGATACTGTAGTAATAGAGAGTAGGGACGTGTTTCCTACAAAGTAGAAGGAAGTCTTAGTAGTAATATCTTCTGAGACAGATGTAGCTACTCCCTCACATACAATCCAACCAATTCCACTCAAAGGAGTTGACAATCCTTTGAAAGTGGATGCACTATAGCCAATTATCTTGCCATTCAAACCACAATATCCTGTTGTCAGCCTACAGAAAGTTCCATGGAATTATGGAGGGGCTGAAGGATCTACATCTTATATAACTGCTGTAGTGTCGAGGGATAATCAACTGTATCTTCCCCAACGGGTGATGAAGCCTACCATCAAGTTAAATGGGAAGATTCTCATGGAAAAAGTGGAAGAATATCTCCGTACTATGGGCCATAATGAAGTCAAGGTGGTTTTAAGCTTAAGAGAAGCTCCACACCAAGTTTCCATACTGGACTTGGTTTTCTCTTCCGAAGATCACATGAAGGTATTGCTCAGGGTGTTGGAAGAAGCCCAATTTCCTAAGTCAATTGATGTTGAGAAATTCCATCATCTAGTGGATCACATTTTCAACAACAATGTGATATCTTTCACTGACAATGATATACCTACCGAAGGGACCAATCATTGCAAGCCGTTGTACATAGCAATTTTATCTTCCAAATACATGGTGGGAGTAGTTTTGATAGATGGAGGATCATCCTTGAATACCTTCCCTTATGCCACTTTGGTGAAGATGAATATCAATCTCAACAGAATCAGAAGAAGCCATACAATCATTAAAGCTTTCAAATGATCCCGACGAAACACTGTCGAAGAGATTGAACTGCCAGTGGAGATTGGTCCACTTACATTTTGCATATCTTTTCACGTGCTTAAAATAGATACAAGATACAACCTAATCCTGGGAAGACCATGGATTCATATGGCCAGAGTTGTCCCCTCCACCCTTCACCAGCAACTCAAATACATTATCAACAATAGCCTAGTCATTGTCGATGCTGAGCCGGAATGTCCTGAACAAGGTGACATACCACTCATCAGCTTCAATTCAGAAGTTAAACCGGACAGTTTTCATGCCATGGAGATGAGCAACACTCACTACCATCCTATTGGGGTGCCACCTCTCAGACCCCATATTTCTGCCGAAGTAATGTCGACCACTCAAGAAATGATGTCATTGAGTTATCAACATGGACAAGGGTTGGGCAAAGATCATCAGGGCATTAAGCACCCAATTCAAGTTCCCAATCAAATATGGACAACTAGACTAGGCTATAGTGCCAGTTCCAGTCGCAAGAATCCTCATAAGCACAAACAGATTCCTTCAGCTTCAGCCGCACGATGATTATCTCACCTACATCTCCTGAGCCTGTATGGTCTCCGATAAAGGTGTCTGCCTATGTAATGGCCATGTTATTCCCTAAACCGATACCAGTAAAGGGGAAAGAAGTCCTCGTTCCAGATCCCAAAGTGGAAGAAGAGGAACGGAGACGTAAATAAGACATCTCCAAGATGATGTCAAACATACGCATCATTGTCCATGATGATCACACAAATAGATACACCCCAGACGATGATTGTCCAGACGTAATGGTCATCATTCGGGAGAAGGATAATAATGACAGCCCCTCCATCATTGCAGTTTATCAGGACTTCACCCTTGACAATTGGAGCAACACTCCTTTCATTGGTTGACAAGGGTAAAACGGGAAGAAACTCCTTCTGCCCTGTAGATAATAATAACTGCTTACTTTTCTGTACAGTATTAGCGGTTGTTTTGTCAGTACATGCTAACACTTTGTATGATTGAACAGTTTCATATATTAAGTGAAATCATATTTTGTTTCAATACTCTAAATTTAGATGTGCCTATACTTGCTGATAAGGTGCCTTTTCTCTACAAGGATTGTAACTTTGATGAAAAGTTGGACTCAGACTTGATGGAAATACAAGAGGACATTGAGATACCTCAGGAGATCAAAGAATGGGTCAAACATAAACCTAAACCAAACCTTGATGAAGCCACTTCATTTAATCTCGGAACCTTAGAAAGCCCTAAACTAATCCAGATTGGTACAGACATCACCCCAAACCAAAGGAATGACATGGTTACACTATTAACCCAATTTCAGGATGTGTTTGCATGGTCTAATGAAGATATGGTGGGTTTGTCCACTGACATTGTCATTCATCACCTCCCCATTAAAGAGGGATTCAAGCCAATCAAGCAGAAGCTCAAGCATTTAAAACCTGAGTGGAGTTTAAAGGTTAAAGAGGAAATTGTGAAATAATCTTAAGCGGGCATCATCATGGTGTCCACATACCCTGAACGGCTATCCAACATAGTCCACGTTCCTAAACCAGGAGGAAAGGTGCGAGTTTGCGTAGATTACCGGGATCTGAATAAAGCATGCCTTAAAGATAGCTTTTCCGTGCCATTTATCCAAATTCTCATTGACAATACTGTTCAATACGACATGTACTCCTTTGCTAATTGCTTCGCGGTGTACCATCAAATTATGGTTGCTGAAGAGGATCGTGAGAAAACTGCATTCATCACGCCTTGGGGAACCATTTGTTATAGACGGTTGTCGTTCGGCCTCATCAATGCCAGAGCTACCTACCAGTGAGACATGATGGCTCTTTTCCACGATTTAATGCATAAGGAGATAGAGATCTACGTAGATGACATCATTATCAAGTCCTGAAGGGAGGAAGACCACTTAGACCATCTCAGAAAGCTCTTCAACCGGTTGTGTAAGTACAACTTGAAGTTGAATCCAGCCAAGTGCGCCTTTTGCGTTAAATCAGGTAAGTTGCTAGGATTCCTAGTTAGCCACAAGGGGATTGAGCTAGATCCCACCAAAATCCAGGCCATCACGGAAATGTCCATTCCTCAGACAGAGAAGGAAATACGAGAATTTTTAGGAAGAATCAACTTCATTAGCAAGTTCATTTCTCAACTCACAGCAACTTGTGAGCCTATTTTCAAGTTGTTAAGGAAGAACTCCTCCATGAAGTGGAATGATGAGTGCCAGAAGGCCTTCCTTACAATTAAAGAGCAGCTAGTCAAAGCTCCTATTTTGGTACCACCCAGGGATGGTGTTCCCCTGTTCATGTACCTGTCCATAAGTGACAATAACATGGGATGCATGCTGGGACAGAAAGACGATAGAGGCCAAGAGCGAGCTATCTACTACTTCAGCAAAAGATTCAGCAGCAATGAACACAATTACACTTTGATTGAGAAAACTTGTTGTGCTTTATCATGGGCTTCAATGAGGTTACAACATTACCTCCATGGTCACACAACCCATCTTGTATGTGACACCCCCAAAATAGGTATACATCACCCATTCCGAGTTGTCAATACACGGTTCTGAAATAACTACAAATTTATTATTACAACATGTAAACTATGAGTTTAAATACAGATATTGCCATCTAGACAATATCCACATACAAATAAATCCCCATCATAATTATTGATACATTATTTTACAAAAATGGTGAGGACTACTAAACAACTCTCCCTAGAACCTTCATTCCATACCCCGACTCGTACTCGCTATATTCTCGCCTCCTGAGAAGAAAAATGGAACAAAAAGAAAAAAGGGTGAGCTCAACTAGCCCAGTAAAGAATATTATGACTAAGATAATATACAACAAATTATCGTTAGTCTTCAACAGGGAAAAATCTGATAGAATACAATAGACAACAAATGTTAAATCAATATTCGCAGCGGAAAATATTAATTCATATAAGAGTTACGTAGAGGATGAAATCTACTAATGTCTATGAATTTAACAGTCCATCAACAGTATTTTTATCCCTGTAACATCAATCAATGCACCTCTTGAATCATATATTAATCCTTGCACTACAGGCCAATGATATTCATCAGTTGGTCATGTTCATCTAAACATCTGTTCATCTTTGCACTACAGGCCAAAGATATTCATCAGAAATCATTCATCTTTGCACTACAGGCCAAAGATATTCAATAATATCATCATTTAAGACTGAGGATGATGAAAAATATTTTTAAAGAAACGAATCCAGTGAAACAAAATGACAAGGATTAAGGATTAAGGATTCGTACTTTATTTTATTCACGTCCAAAAATACCTGAAAAATCATCATAGGGGTGTAAAATTCAAGAATGATCAAAACATGGATACAATCAAAACTAGTATCCACAATAGATATTTTAGATGAAAAGAAAAATTTTCATTTTTTGATGAATAATGCCGTATTTGTGAATAGTGTCGTATACGTGAATAGTGCCGTATACGTGAATAGTAACTTCGACATAAAAAGTTCCAAATTTGATTAAAAGTTCAGATCAATACTTCGGCATAATGATATTAGAAGAAGTAATATCATTTTAAAAAAAATAATATCCCTTACCTCGGAAGATCAGTACTTCTAGTTGAAACACCGGATATAGGCTATGACTTGAACTTACACCGTATAGCAATACTCAAAGTATACTCAAAATACTCACAAGAATACGCTCGATATTATAGAGAGAGAAAACATCAGTTTCTGGTGTGATTTTCAATTCTAACCTAAGCATCCTATTTATAGGAAAATGCTTAGAACACCAAAGCAGAAAATTTAATAAATTAATATTATATTTTTTCTAAATATCTCTACGCACACTTCTTCCAAATGAATTCAGCTCCTACACATGTTAAATGAGGGAAACCAAACACAAAAAACGTTTTTGTTAATTAAAACAATTAAAACTTCCAAAAATCAATTATTTCGGAGATTCAGAACTTTAATAATTCACAATAAATAGCCCTTTTGCCAGAAAATTTGAATCTCGCTACTTTTCATAGGAAATTCAATTCTCTACAACTTTGTAGAAGGAAGTTTTTCCAAATTCCAAACAAAAATTGACCAAAATCCACAAACGAACGATTTTACAGGCTATAATCAAATTTCAGTCATGAAATGGGGTCCGCCGACATATTTAAGATGTTTTAAATATTTTTGGTAACAAAAATACTCCTCCTCCACATATACTCATATATCCCACATTCATCGTAAAAATATCATCATTATTATATTATTAAAATATAATAATATATTTAAATGAATTATTTTATCATAAAAAGATAAAATATTAATTTTCAACAATTATCACATTAAAAATTTTCTCCATCTATATCCACATAAAATCAATATTTTCCTCATCATATAAATCAATAATTTAATTATTCACAAATAATATTACAGAATCACAATACTGACAACCAGGCCGTTCCCAAGAAAGAGGGGGCTTTCCAATAAGAATTTTTTCTTACTGGCGCGCAATTAGGTGACCAAACCTCTCCTTAGACAGAACTTTCTAGACATTGCCAATAATGTTATCTAATAATATTATTAAGATAATATGAACTATTGCTTCAATAATGAAAAATACTGTGTATTGACAATTATTGAAACAACAACAATATAAAATATCAACGCAACAGTTATTGAACCAATAAAATAAAATACTGAACAATAATTACTGCAACCATTATTGAGTAGTGCCTTCTTACGTAAGAGTCAATAATTGGTGCAATACCGTGTGCTACTGTGCAACAACGCGTATTACCGTGTTTTAACCACCGGGTATTCCAACAGTGTAAACGGTAACAACTACGCCGCTATTTTTAAACAACTTATATTTGTCGTTTTCTTCCTCCAATCTCTTTCCGTTATGGGGCCCGCACATGGCTGCGCCGTCTTACGAATATTCCCTGACAGTACGAATATTCCACGACCAAACGAATATTCCCCGACAACAATGAATATTTTATAACCACTTGTTTATTTTGAAATATTTGCGTATTTTATCCATAACTATCCACATTAATCACATCAACCCTTACTATTTCAAAATAATAATTAGAGGAAATTAAATTTTATTTATTAATTATTTGGGGTCTTACAACCTCCTCTCCTTATGAAATTTCTTCCTCGAAATTGACATGCGTACCTGGTGTTTTGAAAAGATGAGAATACCTCGCTTTTATTTCCGTTTCCAACTCCCAGGTCATTTCCTCTATAGCATGATTCCTCCACAAAACTTTAACTTGTGGTATGACCTTTGTGCGTAGGACATGCTCCTTCCTATCAGGAACCTCTTCGTACGTTAAGTCTTCGGCTATCTCATCTGGTTCTAACTCAATAACGTGGTTCGGGTCTTTCACATATTTACGAAGTACAGATATGTGAAACACATTATGAACACGAGACATACTCGGAGGTAACGCGAGTCTATAGGCTACATTTCCTACTCGGTCAAGAATTTGAAATGGGCCAATAAATCGTGGATTGAGTTTTTCTCTCTTTCCAAATCTTGTAACTCCCTTCCATGGAGCAACTCGCAACAATACATGATCCCCTATACTAAATTCCACGTTCTTTCGATGAAGATCCGCATAACTCTTTTGTCGATCTTGTGCCGTTCGTATACATTGTCGAATCATTTAGATCTTTTCGGTAGTTATACGTACTAACTCGGGTCCCAACAATGTTGCTTCACCCACCTCATCCCAACATATTGGAGAGCGACACTTCCGTCCATATAATGCTTCAAATGGAGCCACACCTATACTTGCCTGATAACTGTTATTGTAGGAGAATTCCACCAATGGTAAATATTTATCCCAACTGCCCTTGAAGTCTAGGACACAGAGTCTTAATAGATCTTCAAGAGTTAGAATAGTCCTCTCTGATTGTCCGTCCGTTTGAGGATGGTATGCCAAACTGAATCGTAAATCTGTGCCCATAGCTTTTTGCAAGCTAACCCAAAATCTTGAAGTGAATCTTGGGTCACGATCTGAAACTATGGATACTGGCATGCCATGCAACCTCACAATCTCATTTACATACATTTGAGCAAGACGTTCAAGGGAATAAGTCTCCCGTATCAGCAAGAAATGAGCAGACTTGGTTAATCTATCAACAATAACCCAAATAGCATTGATGCCTTGAGAAACCGTAGGAAGATCCGTAACGAAATCCATGGTAATGTGTTCCCACTTCCATTTCAGAATCTCAAGTGGTTGCAATGGTCCCTTAGGCACTTGATGCTCCGTCTTTACACGTTGACAAGTTAAACATGTTGAGATAAACTTTGCAATCTCTCTTTTCATATTGTTCCACCAAAATGTATGTCGAAGATCACGATACATTTTGGTACTTCCAGGATGGATTGCAAATGGTGTATTGTGTGCCTCCATCATGATCTTATACTTTAAATCAGAGTCGTTAAGAACACAAAGTCTGGAGTGGACTCAAAGTATTCCCTCTTCACCGATTCTCGCTTCTGGAATAGCACCTTCTTGTACTTTCTTCTTCATATGCATCAACTCCGGATCGTAGGCTTGAGTAACCTTAACTTTTTCTATTAAAGTTGGCTCTATGCGTATACTTGACATCATCACACTTGTTCCTGTATATGATCTTCTACTCAACGCGTCAGCTACCACGTTTGCTTTTCCAGGATGGTATTGAATAGTGTGGTCATAGTCTTTTAATAGCTCGAGCTAACGTCGCTGCCGCATGTTGAGTTCTTTTTGAGTGAAGAAATATTTAAGGGTTTTATGGTCTGAATATATTTCCATTTTCTCCCCATATAGATAGTGCCTCCAGATCTTTAGCGCGAAAACGACTGCTGCCAACTCCAGATCATGAGTAGGATAATTCCTCTCATATTCTTTAAGTTGTCGCGAGGTATAGGCTATGACTTTCCCATGTTGCATGAGAACACATCCTAACCCTTTGCCCGAAGCATCGCTGTAGATAACAAATCCATCCGAACCAGATGGTATTGTTAGAACAGGTGCCGAAATAAGTCTCCTTTTAAGCTCTTGGAAACTCTTCTCGCATTCCTCGCTCCAAATGAATTTTGTATCCTTCCAAATTAGATGAGTTAACGGAGTAGCGATTCGAGAAAACCCTTCCACGAATCTCCGATAATAACCAGCTAAGCCCAAAAAACTACGTACTTCAGTCACCGTCTTCGGTTGCTCCCAACTTTGTATTGCTTCAATCTTCGCCGGGTCTGAAAGTAATATGCACACAAGCCAATCATGTTTGATAATAAAGCATATACTTTGTAACAATCTTATTAATTTATTAATAAAAAGTATTAATTTATTAAAGGCTTTTAATTATCTATATGATGCTGTTTTAAAATATGTGATAAACCCATAGTTTTAAGCAATGCTTTTAGAATAATGATGATGATCATTCTAATGAGATCTAAATTCTTAGAAAGCTTAAAACTAAAATAGTTCTCAATCGTTGGATTACTAAATAAGGGATTAGTGAATCCGGATAGATTGGTACATACGTTGCTTGCTCATTGGATGAGGATGATTGATCTCATGATCATTTGTGTGGAGACACTAAAGCAAGTATGTAGGTGCTTATTAGAGAATAAGTTCACTGAACGTGACTCGCTAAGGAATACCTAATGGAGTTTTACTTGCCTGTCAATAGGAATTCCTGTAGTGATAGTAGTACAAGTAATCCTTGGACTTGAGATCATCATAGTATCTTGTGTATGACGAGTTATACTTTGACTTATTCCTTAAGACCCTTAGGGTATATCAAAGGATATGCTTGGGTATAATAAGTTGTACATGGAGATAATGTATGATCAATAAAGAATCTACCACTTCTAGTAGAAGAAGAGAAATGTCCTATGTGATTCGATAAATGACAACCCAGTAGTCCTTGGCCAAGGCAGAATGAAATTAGAAAGGAGTTTCTAATTTGCATTATTTGGGGTTGTGCATTTAAGAGTCGAAATACATATAATTAAATAAAATAAGACTTGACAGAAATTCCATGTCTTATATTTAATTGGGACATTGTATGGTGGAAGGATTGAATTGTACGGTAACTATTTACTCAAGGGTTCTTTTATGATTAATGTTGAAATCTATATTATCTGGAAAGTCGTTGATCGCTAGGGAGGCTTATCCCTATTGTAGAATAAATATTATTTATTTAAATAAATTATTAGTTTAATTTATTTATTTAAATAAGATTAGAATTGTTCTAATTGATTTATTCACAACCGGTTTAATATGGAGAACCTAAAGGGTCACACCATAAAAGGAAGAATAATTATTTAAGAAGTTAATGGCATAATCGTAATAATAAGTTAAGTATATTTAATTTAATCTATGGTGATAGAATAAATTAAATAGCTTAATATTTATTATTTAATATTTTGGAAATATTAAATATAAATTAATAAGAGGAGTCTTATTATTATTATTACGATTATTATTATTTAATTCCTAAAGGAGTTTGGGAATTAATTAATAAAAGTACTCTCAAATATCCTAATAGGATTAGGAGGTAAATTAATTAAAAGAGTTTAATTAATTATCCCTAATAAGATTAGGGAGCTTAATTAATTAAAAGGTTAATTAATTATTCCTAATAAGATTAGGAGCCTAATTAATTAAAAGAGTTTAATTAATTAAAATAAAATCCAATTCCTTAATTGTTAAGGATGGGTTGCCCACATCTATAAATAAGAGGAGTCTTATTATGGGTGTGTTAGAGGTTGACGTATTATTAGAATACGTAATTCCAATAGTTGGGAGAGTACGCCATTTTCTATAGAGATAGAAAAACTAGGGTTTAGCTAACCACCCATCTTCTTGAATTCTTCTTCTTCCTTGGTGGATCACCTCTAGAGGCCAAACACTTGGGTGGCTAACGTTGATCAAAGGAAGGAACCAAACCCGGTGGATTCAAGTTGAACGCGAAAAGGATTGGAGGTAAACTTGTACCTGAGGAAGCTCGGATCTTCAAGGGTATGGTTCTTGTTCTTTCTTTTTCGTCTACTTAATAATTGCGCATAAAGGGTGATCCTGGTTTATGGTTTGTAAAATTTTAAAACTCTGATTTTACACGTTTCCGCATATTTTTGCAATTTGATTGCGTTCATGAATATTACAAACCTAACAGTGGCATCAGAGCCAAACCTTTATGCGAATTATTAATTATTTTGATTTGATATGTATATTGATATATGTTTAGAACAATTTAATTGGGCATAATTTTATTGTATAAAATTTAATATAAAAAAATTAAATTCGGAATTCGCGTGGACATATATTTTGGTGAATGACGGAATAGTGGTGGCCTAATGCTTCGGTAATCATATGAATGTTATCACATGAATCTGATTCACGTGGTTGCATGACAAGTTTATCCAGGATTCTTTTTCATAAGATTAGTATATATATACTTATTATATATTTACGGCAGACAGGATCAAGAGTAGACTTCTTAAGTAGTAGAACTCTCTTAAATAATAGACCTTTATCAAAACGACGTAGTTTTGATAAGACGCAGTGGCATTTTTGTAAATACCATGCCACCGCGTATTTACAAAAATACCACCGCGTCTTATCAAAACTACGTCGTTTTGATAAAATTCTATTATTTAAGGCATTCTACTACTTAAAAATTCTACTCTTGATCCTTTCTGATATTTACGGTTATTATATATATATATATATATATATATATATATATATCAGTATATTATATATGTTATATATATTACGGATTATACATATATATTATATAATAACGGTTATATTATATATATATAACAACGGTTTTATTAAATATATATATATAATAACGGTTTTGTTTTATTATTATATATATATATATAATATTCTTAATAATTTTATAATTAAAATTAAATATTTATTTTAATTTTAAAATAAAAAGTTTATTTTAATTTTAAAATAAAAATAGTTTATTTTAATTTTAAAATTATAATTTCATGCTAACTAATTAGAGTTGGAATTGGATTCCATGATAACTAATTGGGGTTGAAATTGAATTTCATGTTTCCTAAAATAAAGGAGTTTATTTGTGAATAGGAAAGTGAATCCATCTTTCCTTAAATAAAGGAGTTTATTTAGATATGAAATAAGATTTCATATTATTCAAAATAAAAGAGTTTATTTGTGAATAGGAAAAGAATCCTAATTTCCTTAAATAAAGGAGTTTATTTAGATATAAAATAAGATTTTATATTATTCAAAATAAAGGAGTTTATTTATGAATAGGAAAGAAAATCCGTGTTTTCTTAAATAAAAGAGTTTATTTAAGATATGAAATAAGATTTCATATTACCCAAAATAAAGGAGTTTATTTTGACTTGGAATTGGATTCCATAATTAATTAAAATAAAGGAGTTTATTTTGATTAAGGATTTTGATTAAAATAAAATAGTTTATTTTATTCAAAATTGGATAAATTAAAATAAAATAGTTTTATTTTGATTTAAATTTGGATTAAAATAAAGGAGTTTATTTTAATTCAAAATTAGATTTTATACTAACGAAATTTGCCCATTAAATGATATCAATATATATTAAATATTTATTATTCATGAGATGAATGTTATTTATTGATGCATATGGTGATGTGTATGATAATAAATGAGATTGATTATGGACTATTGACCAATGTGATTGGATTTTATTTTAGTTCGATGCATGAATGTATGTGTTTTATTAAATGGGGTCTGCGTACCTCGTCTTCTCTAATTTTTCTTAATGTAAATTCTATCTCCCTCCTATGTACTTCCCCTTGACTGCTGATCAAGGTTTCTATTTTTTTTAAATAGTTTTGTAATAGGAATAGTTAGAATTAATTTTGAAGAATTGGAGATCAAGGAGCAAGGAGCGCTTGAAGACCATTTGTAATGGAGCCCGGGTTTAAATGTAATAGTTATATTTAAATATTAATTTTTGCACCACTAGGGTTTGACCTTTTGGTTCACTTGGTGGCTCTAGTGAACCAAACTATAATAAAAGTCCATAATCAATCCGGGTAGAATATAGTATTCTATATGTGCATGCTTATACTATATATTATATTATATATTATGCAAACATGCTTCGCATGTTCATTAATATGACGCGTATTTTATATATATATATATATATATATATATATATATATATATATATATATATATATATATATATATATATATATATATATATATATATGTGCATGCGCGCTAAACAAGATGAGACAAATTAATAACAAACCCCTCAAATATTTTATATTAAGTTGTAACGTTCAAAGATATTTGGAATATCGAACGTCGCCTTCTAGCATGATAGAAACAATAGAGTATTGAATATTTAATATGAGTTTGTTGTGCACACACAAGGCGAGTATTAAATATTTAAGATGTTGTTTTTATTACATATTATGTTTATAAGGAATTGAACATTACTGCTTTGTTGTGCACACACAAGGGCTGTAGTTTTCTCTTTACTTATATGGAAATGCTGGGTCTGACTTAACTTAAATCGTTTTAGTTCGGATGTGCACACACTTGACCATTATGATTTAAGAGGCAAAATACAAGGAGTTACATAGTTGATGTAATTGACAAGAGTTGTCTACCTATTTATTTATATATAGTTTGTTGTGCACACACAAGGCTATATACATTTGAAATAGGATTCTTATTCTCACTAGCATATCTTTAATTAGATATTGCCGAACTATATATTGAGGGTAATATAGTTTGATGAAAATAGTGGGAGATACCAATTTAAAACAAGACCTAATTTATTTTGGTAATTAATAAAAGAATGTATGTTAAAATGTTGTTAATTACAAATTCATTTACAGAATTTTATAATGTCTAAAATTACTATCACTGTGTAGCATATTAGATGCTAAATTAACCGGACCGAATTAAACGGATTGGTTAAGAAATTTGAGAATAGTTCTCATGGCTAAAAAGTTATCTTACGTCCTTAATACGTCTATCCCTACAATGGTTGCAGGCAATGCCTCTGAGGAAGAGATTTCTACTTTTAGAAAATAGCAAGATGATGCACAGTTGGCTCAATGTATCATGCTCGTATTCATGAGTAACGAGCTTCAGCGTCAGCATGAAACTATGGATGCTCCTACTATACTACTGCACATCAAGTAGTTGATGGTGAGGAAAGTAGGACGGATAGATATAAGATATCTAAGAGCTCTTCCGATCTAGAATGGCCAATGACACTATAGTACAGACAAAAATCCTTAACATAATCAATTTGATTGATTAATTAGGACAACGGGTTTTGTCATGGATGGAGAGTTGAGCCAAGATTTGATCTTGCACTCACTTCCGGACTCCTTTCACAATTGTTGTGAATTTTTCATATGAACGAGCTAGATATCAGCCTCGCTGATTTTCTTAACATGTTGAAAAATGTTGAGAGTCACTTTCCAACCATGAAATACCATGTCTTACTGGTAGGGGCCAAAGGATCTTTTGAAAAGAAGAACGATTCTAAGAAGGTAAATATAAAGGCAAAAACAAAGGATAATAAGAACAAAACTGATACGGATAGCAAAGGAGTTTGCTTCCACTGCAATAAGCCTGAACACTGGAAGGAAACTGCAAGAAGCATCTTGCAGAGGCTAACCAAAGAAGCTTAGTAAAGTTTCGGTTACAAATACAATTTTGTTCATGATATAAAATAAATTTTTCTTTAAGTCAAGGTTCTACTTGGGTATTGGATACCGACTTTGGTTATCATAAATATAGATTTATGAAGGGACCAAGCAGAAGTAGAAAGCTAAACAAATATAAGTAATCCTATGTATGGGAAATGAAGCAAATGTTGCAACATTAGACATAGAAACTTATAGTTTAGCACTACATACTGGCAAATCTATGAAGTCAATAAGTTGTTATTGTATTCTAGTTCTCGTTGGAAACATTATTTCCATTTTATTGTTGGATAATGAAATTTTTGGTATTATATTTAAGAACAATTGTTGTTCTATTTATAATAATAATGTTTTGTAAAGAACTGAAATATTACTTAATAGATTTTGTATACTTGACTTACGTAAAAAAAATTATTATTTTATAAATTAAACAAACTAATATAAGAAAAGGAGATGATCATTCAAAGAGTTGAATGTATGTATTTGTTGAAATACAAGTGTGAATTATTTGAAAGGTTCAAAGAATTCAGAAGTGAAATAAATTGACAAAGTATTAAGATTTTTTGATTAGATCAAGGGATAAATACTTGTGCAATAAGTTTCTAGATCATCTCAAATGATTTTCTCATAATGGACACATCCTGATATGCAATAATTGATTGATGTATCTGAATGGAAAAATTGTACCTTGTTGGACATGGTGCGGTCCATAATGATTTTACCGATATTTCAGTATCCTTCTGGGGTAATGTCCTAGAAATGGCTGCATATCTACGAAAAGGTAACCTCAAAATCCGGCCCCAAGACTCCATAAAAGTTATGGACAGGGAGGATTCCTAATCTTAAGTATGTTAAGATACGGGGTTGTCCAACTTATATGAAACAGTTTCAAAGGATAAGTTTGGGACACGATTTGGCAAGTATAGATTTGTGGGACATCCTAAAGTAAATTTAGGGTATATGTACTATAATCCTACTTAGCAAAAGGTGTTTGTTGCGAAACACGCTGCCTTCTAAGATAAAGATGTTTATCATTGAAGGGCTAGTGGGAGGATAATACATCTTGAAAAGTTCAAGAACCACAAAACACTACAAGTCAAATAAGAGGAACCTGTAGATGGACCTAATGTACCACAACCGAATCGTAAATCTGGAATATTACCGAAGATACCTGGGAGGTATGGATTCATCATGGATGATGATGATGAGGTACGTATCATAGAAGATGATGATCCAGTTACATACGATGAGGTAAGAGTTGTAGACACTCTCAAAAATGGAACATTCATTTTGATGAAAGAATCAAAAGAGTTTGATTTTATCAAAAATAAGAATGAACCTAGTGTGTACAAAAGGGTCAGTGGGAGCGTCATGAAATTTCTAATATTATATGTTGATATATCACGGATAAGGAATGACATACTAATGCTATAATCAGTAAAGATAAAGTTGTCTAAACATTCCTCCATGAATGATTTGGGAAGAGTATCTTAATTGGGGATGCAAATCTATATAGATAGATTTAAAAGGATGCTCGTCTTAACCCAAGGAACATATATTCATTTGATGCTAAAGTCGTTTAGTGTGGCAAACTCCATGGGATATCTCATGTTGATGAGTCATGGAGTGTATCTCTCTTAATAGTCCCCGTAGACTCCTAAAAGAGAGATCGCATGAGTGACAATCATGTATGCAATGAAATATACGCGACCTGATGTTGATCAGTCATATTCTGGAGAAGTTCACTGTGAGACAGTGAAAAACATCTTAAAGTACTTAACCAGCACTAAGGATGTGATATAATTCATGGCGGGTCTGAATTAAAACTAGAGGGCTTAACAGACTCAAGTTTTTCAGACAGACCAAGACGACAGAAAATCCACTTTAAGGTATAGGGTTACCTTGAACGGTGGTGCAGTGAATTGAAAAGGTTCCAAACAACAAAAAGTTGTTGGTTTAGTGATAAAGACAAAGTATATAGCTATAAATGAAGCTACAAGTTGATTGTTTGGATGAAAAGTTCATTACAGAACTAGGAATAGTTCCTAAGTCTCATCTTAGATCTAAACATGTGTTGTGGCACTTTCATTTGATTATAGGAATCATTGAAAGATGGGAAATCAGTATAGAGATAGTGGACTCTCAAGAACAACATTACATATCCATTAACAAAAGCTTATCCAACAGCAGGATAATCGTCACTTAGAGAAGAAGAGTATGAGATACCATGATGATTGGCTTTAGTGCAAGTGGGAGATTGAAAGTAATATGCACACAAGCCAATCATGTTTGATGATAAAGCATATACTTTGTAACAATCTTATTCATTTATTAATAAAAAGTATTAATTTATTAAAGGCTTTTAATTATCTATATGATGCTGTTTTAAAATATGTGATAAACCCATAGTTTTAAGCAATGCTTTTAGAATAATGATGATGATCATTCTAATGAGATCTAAATTCTTAGAAAGCTTAAAACTAAAATAGTTCTCAATCGTTGGATTACTAAATAGGGGATTAGTGAATCCGGATAGATTGGTACATGCGTTGCTTGCTCATTGGATGAGGATGATTGATCTCATGATCATTTGTGTGGAGACACTAAAGCAAGTATGTAGGTGCTTATTAGAGAATAAGTTCACTGAACGTGACTCGCTAAGGAATACCTAATGGAGTTTTACTTGCCTGTCAATAGGAATTCCTGTAGTGATAGTAGTACAAGTAATCCTTGGACTTGAGATCATCATAGTATCTTGTGTATGACGAGTTATACTTTGACTTATTCCTTAAGACCCTTAGGGTATATCAAAGGGTATGCTTGGGTATAATAAGTTGTACATGGAGATAATGTATGATCAATAAAGAATCTACCACTTCTAGTAGAAGAAGAGAAATGTCCTATGTGATTCGATAAATGACAACCCAGTAGTCCTTGGCCAAGGCAGAATGAAATTAGAAAGGAGTTTCTAATTTGCATTATTTGGTGTTGTGCATTTAAGAGTCGAAATACATATAATTAAATAAAATAAGACTTGACAGAAATTCCATGTCTTATATTTAATTGGGACATTGTATGGTGGAAGGATTGAATTGTACGGTAACTATTTACTCAAATGTTCTTTTATGATTAATGTTGAAATCTATATTATCTGAAAAGTCGTTGATCGCTAGGGAGGCTTATCCCTACTGTAGAATAAATATTATTTATTTAAATAAATTATTAGTTTAATTTATTTATTTAAATAAGATTAGAATTGTTCTAATTGATTTATTCACGACCGGTTTAATATGGAGAACCTAAAGGGTCACACCATAAAAGGAAGAATAATTATTTAAGAAGTTAATGGCATAATCGTAATAATAAGTTAAGTATATTTAATTTAATCTATGGTGATAGAATAAATTAAATAGCTTAATATTTATTATTTAATATTTTGGAAATATTAAATATAAATTAATAAGAGGAGTCTTATTATTATTATTTAATTCCTAAAGGAGTTTGAGAATTAATTAATAAAAGTACTCTCAAATATCCTAATAGGATTAGGAGGCAAATTAATTAAAAGAGTTTAATTAATTATCCCTAATAAGATTAGGGAGCTTAATTAATTAAAAGGTTAATTAATTATTCCTAATAAGATTAGGAGCCTAATTAATTAAAAGAGTTTAATTAATTAAAATAAAATCCAATTCCTTAATTGTTAAGGATGGGTTGACCACATCTATAAATAAGAGGAATCTTATTATGGGTGTGTTAGAGGTTGACGTATTATTAGAATACGTAATTCCAATAGTTGGGAGAGTAAGCCTTTTTCTATAGAGATAGAAAAACTAGGGTTTAGCCAACCACCCATCTTCTTGAATTCTTCTTCTTCCTTGGTGGATCACCTCTAGAGGCCAAACACTTGGGTGGCTAACGTTGATCAAAGGAAGGAACCAAACCCGGTGGATTCAAGTTGAACGCGAAAAGGATTGGAGGTGAACTTGTACCTGAGGAAGCTCAGATCTTCAAGGGTATGGTTCTTGTTCTTTCTTTTTCGTCTAATTAATAATTGCGCATAAAGGGTGATCCGGGTTTATGGTTTATAAAATTTTAAAACTCTGATTTTACACGTTTCCGCATATTTTTGCAATTTGATTGCGTTCATGAATATTACAAACCTAACAGGGTCCACAGATACTCCATGTTTTGACACCACGTGCCCAAGGAATGCTACTTCCTCAAGCCAGAACTTGCATTTCTTCAACTTAGCATAAAGCTTATTTTCACGAAGCCTTTGGAGTACCAGCTTCAAATGGTGGTCATGATCTTCACGGCTTTTGGAATATATGAGGATGTCATCAATAAAGACAACAACGAATTGATCCAAATAATCCTTGAATACTCGGTTCATCATATCCATGAAAGCCGCAGGAGCATTAGTCAATCCGAAAGACATGACTAAAAATTCATAATGCCCATACCGAGTTCTGAAGGCAGTCTTTGGAATATCCTCATTTCTAATTTTCAGCTGATGATATCCAGAACGAAGATCGATTTTTGAAAAGAATTATGCTCCTTGCAACTGGTCAAACAAGTCATCAATACGAGGTTGAGGATACCTATTCTTGATAGTGACATGGTTCAATTCCCGATAGTCAATACAAAGTCGCATACTCCCGTCTTTCTTCTTTACAAATAAAACAGGAGCACCCCAAGGAGATGTAATAGGACGAATGAAACCGATGTCCAACAACTCCTGTAGTTGGAATTTTAACTCCTGAAGTTCAATAGGAGCCATTCGATATGGGATTTTATAAATGGGCTTTGTACCAGGTTCAAGATCAATAAAGAATTCAACTTCACGTTCTGGGGGTAGACCGGGAAGTTCTTCAGGAAATACGTCAGGAAAGTCAATAACAATAGGAATATTATTCAATTTTGACGTGTCTTTATTTAAATTCATAACATGGGCTAAGAAAGCTTGACATCCGTTTTTCAATAAACGAATAGCTTTATGATTAGATATGACAGTGATTGATTTTAATTGTTTAGTTGCCTGAATTCGAACAACGGGTTGATTAGGAATATGAAAACTAACAACCTTACGAAAACGATCAATTTTGGCATGATGAGTAGTTAACTAATCAATTCCTAAAATCACATCAAAAGCAAGTATCTTTAAAGAGATAAGGTCAACAGGTAAGGTGATGGTGCCAACTTGAATCAAACAAGATTTATAAACAGTGGATGTGATGAAAGTTTCTCCTAATGGAGTTTCCACAGATAGGGTAAAGTCTAATTTCTCAGGAGCCAAGTTTAAACGTTGAGCGCAAGCATGAGAGATAAATGAATGGGTAGCACCGGTATCAAGTAAGGTATAAACTTCGCAAGAATTTATAAATAGCTTACCCATGATCACCTCGTTTGGGTTCCTCGCATTTTGACCAGTCACAACAAACGCTCTTCCAGGAACCGTTGACTTTGACTTTTCTGGGACAGTCTTTTGAGTCATCGTCCCCGCTGGAATTGGTTTCGCTACCGTACAATCTCGAGGGATATGTCCTTCCTTTCCACAATTATAGCATACCTTGAACTATTGTGGGCAGTTTGGACTGATATGTCCCTCTTTTCCGCATTTGTAGCATACGACCGGTGGTCGTTCCCCTCCCTTGGAACCAGTTGCTGCTGGTGCTGCCATTTTCACATTGTCATTTTTGAATCTCCTCTTTTTAAAATCTCCTCCTGACTCGCTTCTTCTATTTTCGTGGCTATAATTACCACCAGAGTGGTTACCATTTTTGTCCTTCTTTTTCTTTCTCCACTGGTTATCGTTGTTTTGTTGACTGTTATCTCTGGTATGATCCTGATTGTGGTACCTCGGTTGACCGTACTCGTTATCTTGTTCCAACAATTGAGCCCTATTAACAACATCTGAATAGAGAGAAAATTTATGAGAGATGAGATATTGTCGTATGCCGGGTTTCAAACCTCTCAGAAACATCCGCGTCATACGTTCCTCATTCTCCACCAAATGAGGTGCAAACCTGGATAACTCTGCAAACTTTGCCTCGTACTGAGACACCGTCATGTTATTTTGTTCTAATCTGATGAACTCAACTTCCTTCATATGACGAACACTTTCAGGAAAGTATTTATCATTAAATAGTTTCTGAAACGTCTCCCAAGACATGCTGAGTGCGGCTGGATGGGTACGCTTCACAGACTCCCACCAGTAGTCTGCCTCACCACGGAACATAAAGGTGGCGAACGGAACCTTCTGTTCCTCCGTGCATCCCAAGACATCGAATATCTTGGTAATTTGCTTGACCCACGTTTCCGCCATGATCGGATCTGGCTTTCCCTTAAATTCTGGTGGTCCCAACTCTTTGAACTACTTGGCTGTGACAACTCGTGAATTGCTATCATTTCCTCCTGTATTTTGAACACGAGTCTCCCTCGTCTGATTTTGCATGAACTGCAAAAAGCTTCTAAACATTGCGTCGTTCATCGTCAGATAAGTGGTGTTGTTCACAGGAGGAACATTGTCAGCATGTTGCACGTTCTCCTCGTTGGTAAGTACAGGCATCTCCACGGTCTCATTAACTCCATTGTGAACATTCTCGGTTGCCATTCTTAAATACTGCCATAAAACAAGGGTTAATTAAGCAAATCACATATCACATAATATCCCTATATACTGACCAACTAACAAATAAGCTTAGGTAGGACACACTAGCGAAGGAATTACTCGTCTCTCCCCTCCTAGTTCTATTCCCCGATCTCCGCCAGAGATCATATCCCTAAGTTCTGATACCAACTGTGACACCCCCAAAATAGGTATACATCACCCATTCTGAGTTGTCAATACACGGTTCAGAAAAAACTACAACTTTATTATTACAACATGTAAACTATGAGTTTAAATACAGATATTGCCATCTAGACAATATCCACATACAAATAAATCCCCATCATAATTATTGATACATTATTTTACAAAAATGGTGAGGACTACTAAACAACTCTCCCTAGAACCTTCATTCCATACCCCAACTCGTACTTGCTATATTCTCGTCTCCTAAGAAGAAAAATGGAACAAAAAGGAAAAAGGGTGAGCTCAACTAGCCCAGTAAAGAATATTATGACTAAGATAATATACAACAAATTATCGTTAGTCTTCAACAGGGAAAAATCTGATAGAATACAATAGACAACAAATGTTAAATCAATATTCGCAGCGGAACATATTAATTCATAGAAGAGTTACGTAGAGGATGAAATCTACTAATGTCTATGAATTTAAAAGTCCATCAACAGTATTTTTATCCCTGTAACATCAATCAATGCACCTCTTGAATCATATATTAATCCTTACATTACAGGCCAAGGATATTCATCAGTTGGTCATGTTCATCTAAACACCTGTTCATCTTTGCACTACGGGCCAAAGATATTCATCAGAAATCATTCATCTTTGCACTACAGGCCAAAGATATTCAATAATATCATCATTTAAGATTGAGGATGATGAAAAATATTTTTAAAGAAACGAATCCAGTGAAACAAAATGACAAGGATTAAGGATTAAGGATTCGTACTTTATTTTATTCAAGTCCAAAAATACCTCAAAAATCATCATAGCGGTGTAAAATTCAAGAATGATCAAAACATGGATACAATCAAAACTAGTATCCACAATAGATATTTTAGATGAAAAGAAAAATTTTTATTTTTTGATGAATAATGCCGTATTCGTGAATAGTGTCGTATACGTGAATAGCGCCGTATACGTGAATAGTAACTTCGACACAAAAAGTTCAAAATTTGATTAAAAGTTCAGATCAATACTTCGGCATAATGATATTAGAAGAAGTAATATCATTTTAAAAAAAATAATATCTCTTGCCTCGGAAGATCAGTACTTCTAGTTGAAACACCGGATATAGGCTATGACTTGAACTTACACCGTATAGCAATACTCAAAGTATACTCAAAATACTCACAAGAATACGCTCGATATTATAGAGAGAGAAAACTTCAGTTTCTGGTGTGATTTTCAATTCTAACCTAAGCATCCTATTTATAGGAAAATGCTTAGAACACTAAAGCAGAAAATTTAATAAATTAATATTATATTTTTTCTAAATATCTCTACGCACACTTCTTCCAAATGAATTCAGCTCCTACACATGTTAAATGAGGGAAACCAAACATAAAAAACGTTTTTGTTAATTAAAACAATTAAAACTTCCAAAAATCAATTATTTCGGAGCTTCAGAACTTTAATAATTCACAATAAATAGCCCTTTTGCCAGAAAATTCGAATCTCGCGACTTTTTATATGAAATTCAATTCTCTACAACTTTGTAGAAGGAAGTTTTTCCAAATTCCAAACAAAAATTGACCAAAATCCACAAACGATTGATTTTACAGGCTATAATCAAATTTCAGTCAAGAAATGGGGTCCACCGACATATTTAACATGTTTTAAATATTTTTGGTAACAAAAATACTCCTCCTCCACATATACTCATATATCCCATATTCATCGTAAAAATATCATCATTATTATATTATTAAAATATAATAATATATTTAAATGAATTATTTTATCATAAAAAGATAAAATATTAATTTTCAACAATTGTCACATTAAAAATTTTCTCCATCTATATCCACATAAAATCCATATTTTCCTCATTATATAAATCAATAATTTAATTATTCACAAATAATATTACAGAATCACAATACTGACAACCAGGCCGTTCCCAGGAAAGAGGGGGCTTTCCAATAAGAATTTCTTCTTACTGGCGCGCAATTAGGTGACCAAACCTCTCCTTAGACAGAACTTTCTAGACATTGCCAAAAATGTTATCTAATAATATTATTCAGATAATATGAATTATTGCTTCGATAATGAAAAATACTGTGTAATGACAATTATTGAAACAACAGCAATATAAAATATCAACGCAACAGTTATTGAACCAATAAAATAAAATACTGAACAATAATTACTGCAACCATTATTGAGTAGTGCCATCTTACGTAAGAGTCAATAATTGGTGCAATACCGTGTGCTACTGTGCAACAACGCGTATTACCGTGTTTTAACCACTGGGTATTCCAACAGTGTAAACGGTAACAACTACGCCGTTATTTTTAAACAACTTATATTTGTCATTTTCTTCCTCCAATCGCTTTCCGTTATGGGGCCCACACATGGCTGCGCCGTCGTACGAATATTCCCCGACAGTATGAATATTCCACGACCAAACGAATATTCCCCGACAACAATGAATATTTTATAACCACTTGCTTATTTTGAAATATTTGCGTATTTTATCCATAACTATCCACATTAATCACATCAACCCTTACTATTTCAAAATAATAATTAAAGGAAATTAAATTTCATTTATTAATTATTTGGGGTCTTACATTGTATCCTGCATGGATCCTCTCAAGTATGTGTTCAATAAACCTATGTTAAATTGTCGACTGCCCAGATGGCAGTTGATCCTATAGTAATTTCACATAATCTACGTGACGCAAAAGTCCATCAAAGGTCAAGGAATTGCGGATCAACTGGCTGCCTCACCTTCAGGGGATTTCAAACCCTTGGAAACATACTTCCTTGATGAAGGGGTAATGGTAATTCAGCAACACCATCAGTACGATGCACACCAAACATGGAAGATGTATTTTGATGGAGCTGTAAATATTGAAGGTTCTGGAGCTGGAGCAGTTCTAGTGTCCGTTACGGGGGAGCAGCACCCCGTCGCCGTCAAATTGTAGTTTGCCAATACCAACAATACAGCTGAGTATGAAGGTTGTATCATGGGGCTAAAACTTGCCCACTCAATGGGCATCAGGCGGTTAACTGTCTTTGAGGATTTCGAGTTGGTAATCAGACAAACCATAGGAATCTATCACACAAAAGGTTTACACTTGCTGCCTTATCATCGACAGGTTCTATAGATGGCTTCAGAGTTTGAAGAAATATCTTTCCTCCATATTCCTCAAAATAGGAATGACTTTGTGGATGTGCTAGCAACCTTGGCCTCCTTGATCTACATACCTGACAAGGAAAACATGCCAACCATCATATTTGCCTAACAAAACGCTCCAGCCTATGGGAATTACATTGGAGAAGTATCGGATGAGCTACCTCCCATCCAACACCCTTGGTATCAGCATCTCAAGGAGTATTTACAAGACAGATCTACACCCATTGAGGTAAGCCTGACTGAAAGAAGGCAGATTCATTGACTAGATATGAAATTCTACCTGAGCAGAGATGAACTCTATAAAAGCGATGCAGGACTAGGTCTCCTCAGATGTCTAGACAAGGACCAAGCTTAGAGGCTCATGGATGAAATCCATGATGGAGTATGTGGCCCACACATGAGCGACCCTCTTCTTGTTAAAAAGATCCTCAGAACATGGCATTACTGGCTCTCTCTCAAAGCGGACTATGATGATCACGTCAAGAGATCTTACCAATGCCAAATTCATGGGAATGCTATCCACGACCCTCCAAGGGAGCTCCACAATATGAGTTCTCCTTGTCCCTTCTCAATGTGGGGAATGGACGTGATCAGGCCCATTGAGCCCAAAGCCAGTAATGAGCATCGGTTTATCTTAACCATGATCAACTACTTCACCAAGTGGGTAGAAGCAGCCTCCTTCCGCAGGGTTACCAAAGAAGTCATTATTTCTTTCATCAAAAACAATGTTATTTGTCGATATGGACAACCAGAGGTAATTGTATCAGATAATGCTAAGAACCACAATAACAAAATGATGGAAGAGTTGTGCAATAAATTCCACATCAAACATCTCAACTCCGTCATCTACCATCCTAAAATGAATGGTGTTGTTGAAGCAGCAAATAAAAACATCAAGAAAATCATGCAAAAAATGTCCACCAACCACAAAGGATGGCCTGACCTGTTGCCTCTGACTCTGTTAGCCTACAGAACATCAATGCGCACTTCCACTGGGGTAACCCCTTATGCATTAACCTATGGGATGGAAGCAGTGCTCCCCATAGAAGTGGAAATGGAATCCCTCAGAGTATTAATAGATGCTCAGCTAGATGAAGACCAATGGATACAAGATAAATATCATCAATTATCTCTAATAGACGAAAGGCGAGCCTCTGTTATCTTCCACGGTAAGTTATACCAACAAAGGATCGCCAAGTCCTACAATAGAAAAGTCTGACTACGGTAGTTTAAACAACACGACTTGGTTTTGAAAAAGATCATTGACAACCAAGATTAGTCCAAGGGAAAATTCGCCCCGAACTAGGAAGGCATGTTTATTGTCAAGGAGGTATTGACAGGAGGTGCTCTCAGATTACAGGAAATTGATGGCGATGAATTTCCGCAGCTTATCAACTCAGACACCGTAAAGCGGTACTATGTCTAAGGTCACCATCAAGCAAACATCCTAGTTTTGGATCATCAGTTCCCAATTTATTTTAGGTTTGATAACCCTTCACTATATACAACTTCTCTTCACACACATCTGCCCCATCAAGGACAAACACATTTTTCTAACCAGCAGTCTGGTTTCGGATCGCCAGATCCTTTTCTCTCCACTTAGTTTTGAATCCTTACTCAACTTTGGTTATCCCACCAGGGATTGAACCTTTCACACCCGCAGTTTTACCCCACTAAGGATAAGACTTTTCACACCTGCAGTTTTTCCTATACATGGGATTAAACTTTCTCCCCCGTAGTTTGTTCTGAACATGGGAACAAACTTTTCCTTTGCTACAAACCGTCCTAAACATGGGGCGAACTACGCTAACCTGATCTCCTTGAAACACAGGAATACGTAGGCAGCCATGTTTTATATGGTCCGGTCGCAATAAAATTAAAACAACAAAAACATTTCTACACCCTTCTCTTTACCAAAAAAAAAATAACAAAAACATCTCTACACCCCTTTCTCATACAACATTGAACCTCCACGCCAGGTTCGAACTACGCATACCTGATCTCCTCTTCAACAAGAGTACGTAGGCAACCATTCATGGTTCAGTCTAACCCCCTACCTAAACACAAAAATTTGTTAACGGTATTGGGATCAACCTTCAATCCACCACATTTCATTGGCTTCAGACCAAAGGGATGGAACTAACTGAACTCCCTATGTAAATGGGAGAATCGGCGACCATCTAAGTTGTGGTTGATTACTCAAAGAGAAACACCAATCCATAAGACATAGAACTAACTGGGCTCCCCTATACAAAGGAGTACTAACGACCATCTGTGGTGCGGTTAACCTTAGTGAGGAAAGCCACATTCCTCTCCACATTTACATACAAAAACTAGTACCAAGGCACCAAAGAGGGTAGGGGATATACACATATCAACGATTCATTCTGAAAGATCAGAATATATCGAGATCACAAGCCCTGAAGAAACATGCAAATATCAAGCACGTAGCAATGCATAGCTAAAAGGGAAGTGATCAAAATATGTTTTCCTGCTTTATATAATGTTTTTTGATATATACAATGTAAACTGTACATGACAAAATGGCTAAGCTAGTATGTGCAGGAAAACACAAGCTCATCTACAAATCAGTGTATATACGAGCTATCAAGTCCAACATAGCTTCTCTCTCAAAGTAAGGGGGTAACACTGTGATCTCCTGTACAAGGGTCTCTACGCGATCTAACATATCTACAGCCATCTGCATAGTAGCACTGTGCTCATCAATATACATGCTCATCTCTACAATGATGTAGTGTTAAGGGACCTCACTGTAGTACTGTCTATAATGGCCACATCCCATGCAGATATGGCGTTATCCCGCTCGACTATCACTGCATCTCTGGCTAATCTGGCCTCATCCCACTCAATAATAGTGGTATCTATACGAGCTAAGGCATAATCTCTCTCTGATAAAGAGGCATCTCTCCCATCAAGAGCTGTCAACATTAATACCCTTGCTTGATCTCTCTCGAAGGTAATCAGATGAAGTCTCTGCTCAAAATATTGTGCTGAATTCTGGATCATAGTAGCACTCATACTGGGAGAATCTACAAGAGCCGTTGGAAACCCAGTGAATGGCCCCTCCTCGGTGTGAGAATCAATGTCCTCCATGGGCTCTCCATCATCTGAATCAATACCCGGCACCGTGGATACTACCGTAGCCAATGAAGTCTTTGTCTCCATCCACGCAAAATACTATGACGAACAACCCAGATGTCTAACAAAAAACTCAACATTCTCACGCTGATCCCAATATGCATACACACGGGATCGGTCCTCTACTCATAAATACAGAGATGCCACACGCTGACCTAATACCCCCTCAAAAGGATGGAAGTCTTGGAACTGGTCAAACTGTGACATCACAGCCAGTGGGTGGTAGGTAGTCATGCCCCTTAAACCAGCTAGAAGGAGATAATCCATGCCAGGAGCTTGGGTAATAAAGTTATAGGGTGAACTAAGCCTTGTACACGAAAGAATATCAAATGGATCTCCAATCTCTACCAAGAATACCGACCAAGACATAGCGTCTATACACTCCGATGGCTGAAATGAGTAAGACATGGCTATATCATGAGTAAAGAAGTACCCATGTCGTCGGAAAGTGCCAACCGATCTCAAGTGTGACATAAACCACACATATAACATGACCGAACTGCCTGTAAATACCCCTACATGGTAGGTGCTGCAAAATGTGGTCAACCTCAACGTCTCCGCTACAATCATCAGGATGATGGTATGACCCTCCCTGAGAGCTCTCGCTGCCATGATAACATCGATGTCCAGCTCATCCATATATCGTGGCATGTACACATACGCCACTATACACATCACGAGTACATCCACTATATCCTAATGCCACTGATCCTCTTGTGTGGTAAAATCCCCGGAATTCCGTGCGTAGCTGTCCAATGAGCCGAATCTGTCTATCAGGAAACTCTGGGATAATACAGGGCCGAATGTTATCTCATCCTCTACTACTCAATGTCGCAACTCGGTGAAGGTCATAAACTATCGGCACATATCTCTGATGGCCATCCGAGTGCAAGGTCTATCTAAGGGAAAAGTTGTAAACCGCTCATACTCCTCTAATGTAGGAGTCAACTCATGGGTCCCAAACTGGAAAACCTGCCTCTCCAGTACCTAATGCTCTAGCATGCCATCTACGAAGCCCGAAGGAACCTGAAACATCAGGAGGGTCATAGAATGTTGTAATAGCTGATCTAAGGTCACCCTATCTGGGGGTGACATACTATCATACCAAGATCTCAGACGAGATACCACCAATATTGGTGGGGTGTGATCTATGTGGCTGACTGTCGAAGAAGACATCTGTGTGGGCCATATCATAAGACCATACATGGGTCAATGCTGAATATCTCTAGACATAAATGCATATGCATAAAATGATAAATGCATGACAAGCAATAGATGACAATATGATGTAGGGAATGGAAAATAGTACGTACATTCCTAGGTACATCATCACCTACATACATCATCTCAGTACAACTAAAAATATAGGGAAATGTGGCACAGCCGCCCTACTACTAATAGAGGCCTATCAAAAGATATAGCGAGAATGGGGCACATCCACCCAATATCTAACAGAGGCATATCAAAAGAGATAACGAGAATAAACATCAGAAGAAGACAATGGTGTCAATATCTACATCATCAATCCTATCCATCTGGTGTAACTCCTCCTGAGTCACTAGATCTCTATCAACAGGGATGTCAGGCCTATACAATGGAGGATATGTACCGACAAAGCCATATGGGTCACCTGAGGGGTCACCGCCTGAGCTGGAAGGATCAAAAGTATATGCCTCTGAAGGATCTCTGCCCAACTGTCGGATAAAAAAATATGCCCGATCCAACTGCCGGGTCAAATTGTCAATCTATGTCAAATGAGTCGGATCTCAGACACAGGTCAGCTAATCTGTCATCATCATGGATCTAGGAACCATATCCCCCATAAATTGTGTGGCGCGGGTCTGGGCTCCGATGGTACGAGGAGACCACCAGTGATAGAACGTATCCTGAGTATGACCACCCTCTGATAAAGTGTAGCTGTCAATACCCATCAATGGGATGTCATCGATAGGCGACTGCAACATAGGCCAATAACGCCTTGCAGAAGGTAAGATCGGCACACGAATCTCTCATATGGTGCTCCTAATAGCACGCTCTCCTAAATAGAGCTCCCATCCTCCATCTGTGAAGCGAGGAATCCTACGGGTGGATATCACGAGCTCGACACCAGTCGGGAATCCATCCTCAAATCCAATGGTCAAATGTTCCCTAGAGTAGGGAACCCAAACGATGACATCATCTGTGAACAACTCTAACTGTAAGTGACAATGGGTGAAACCCTCAACTACAGGAACCTCCGCCAAAATGGAGTGATGCCATCGCCGTCCTCGTGGATAGGTCTCTAAACCTAACACACTCACATGACGCAAACATGGAAGCCTCTTATAGGCCCAAAACTTCCAACACAAAGGCAAACATCTGCTGTCAGTGAACACTCTTAACCTGTACATGGGAAATTAAAAAAGAAATACTTACCAGCAGAAATGGGTAAAATCCTAGCCAAGCCTCGGTCAAGCCCTGCGAACACATGCCCATTCCCCTGAGGAAATAGGCAAAGGTATAGGAGACCCAATCATACTCTCCAATACGGTCCACCTCTCGAGTGGCGCTAATCAAAGCGAATGACATCGTAGAAGAGTTATCAGCTATGAAACAACCCCTAATAATCCCCAGGAATAATCGCTGAAGAATGCGATCCCTGACTCTCACATCAGCGGGTATGGGCTCACTCAACAGTCCATTCATAGCATCTACGCTCAATGGACCCGTACGGACGGTCCTGCCCTTGAGCTCCTCAGCCGGAAATCCTAGCAAGGATCTGACGGAAGTCGGGGTAATATTCGCCGTACATTGCACTAGCGCCTATCCAAACTCCATAATGATGATAAACTGCCAATCCATCAGAGTCATCATCACCTCATAATCCAACAAATAGACAGACTGAATATGGTGAAACCAGCGCTCAGACAATGCTCTGAGGTAACCCTAGGGACAACGGCGGAGAATAATAGAAAAGAACGCCCCAAAGCCCCAACCGTGCACAATACCTTGGTAATATGGATACAGAGCTTGATACAGGGAGTGTATGCTTAACCAGTTCCCTTAAAGCTGGGTAAAGTTGGGAACCTACATCACATGCAAATCAATGTAAAAATCATTGCTCCTCCTTAATAGGAAAAAGGAAGATCAAATCCATCTTTTACCTCATTTGTATGCAAGTAAACTGAGGGGTGGCGACTCAAATCACCCAGAAGCTCTGGGATAGCCACTTAAACACCTGGAAAATCCCTACGGGGAACATTAGCAGTAAGAGCTAGAGCCGCTACTGGTAAATCATCCTCTTCGTCCTCGACATCCGGTACATCAACCTGAATAGAACGTATCACCGCCTCTGCCAGACGACGAGGTTTTCTAACTGAACAGGGTCGAGGCACTTCAGAAGCCCTCCTCCGCACACCTGAAGTGGTCATGCGGGAACTACTCGGCTGATCCGGATCCATAATATCTGGACACAAGTCTCTAAATGTCCTGAAATAGGATAAGAAATAACAGAAAAAGGTACCAATTTGACTGTTTCAAAAGTTAATTTTTTCACATTATTATGTTCAGCATAGTTTAATACTAACTTTTACTATGTTAAATATTTTTTTATCAAGACATGAGCATGCATATTCACCACTGTGTTTAGACGCATTTCATATAAAAAGTCATTTTCAACGGATAGAAATTGAAAAAGAAGACATGCATATGTTACCAAGATAGTGTAGAATACTTGTACAGTGACAGAATTTGCAAAAAGACGCCCGAACTCAGCAAATCTGAAGAAAAGCTCTCTGATTTTATGTGCGAAATAACTTCAAAATGACTTATGAAAGCCACGGCTGGCCAAAGGTGTACCTGCGGCTCCCCTGGATGGGGCCCACCCCTCTGACTTGGTTCAGTTCGAGTTGTAAAAGAGTTCTCACAAGCTGAAAAGGTCCAATCAAGGAAAAAGATGCTACATAATTGAGCGGACTAGCCTGATATCCTGGTTTTTAGAGACCAAGTTACAGGTCTACATGGAAATCATTGGTATTTGCCCAGATGTTGGCTTACTATATAAATGATCACATTTGTTGCAAACTACATTCGGTAATACCTCATAAAGGTCCAATGTCGTCAGTTCTGGGTCATCACTCCAAAACACTTCTCCCCAGCGGAAACTACCTATATTTCAGTCGTTAAAGCACATTTCAACGAAGGTCAAACAACCTTGACGTCACTTCAGCCGTTAGCAAGTAAATCCAACGAAGCATCGAAAGTCATCCGATGATTTCAGCAGTTGATGCACACGTCAGCGAATGTCAAGTAGCCTTGATGTTATCCTCATCAGCGATTTCATCCGTTGATGTACATTTCAGCGAGGGTCAGGCAACCCTGACAAACATAAACTGTTGGCAGTAACTCCAACAGAACATTGGAAAGACTTGGTAATATAAACCAGGGAAGAACATCCTCATCGGGGAGGAGAGATGATGGAATATATTATACACATCCTCAAAAGGCAAAGTACATCCCCACAGAGTCTCTTGCACACAAGAGGAACATCTGTCGCGCAAAATCCATACCAAGGATTAAGGACTTTGGTAATAACCCCAACGTCAACATCCTTGAAGTTTCTAAGAACTTTGGAGCACACATCCAAGCAATTCGGCAGGGTTATCTATGATAAATCCAGTCCCCGTCATTAGTTATGGGAGTAAACAGTCATCACATCCCGTTGGAAAATGGTCCAACAAACCACATGCATCATATATTTGCATCATGTTTCAATACATTGCATCATGAATATCGTGTTGTATTTCAAGTTTCTAGTATTCTTTATCTTATCCATGCTGTTACACTGCATGAATATGATAAAGAGGGGACTCTGTAAACACTTAAAATTTTGCATTCCTGTTACTAACCTTGCAAGAGGGCAGAATCGTCTTTCATAGATAACCCTGGAATACAACTCAACTCTGTCCTGGAGACAACTTTGGGATACTCAGTTTTCCATCTCGGTGATAACCCCGAGATATTGAGTACAGTCCCGGAGACAACCCCCGGAGATTCAGTTTCAACCTCAGAGACAACCCCGAGGAATGCAGTTCCAGTTCTGGAGACAACCCTAGAATCCTCAGTGTCATCTTGGAGACAACCCCGAGATGTTCAGTCCCAATCCTGGAGACAACCCTGAGATCTGCAATCCAACCTCGAAGACAACCCCGAGGGATGCAGTTGCAGTTCCAAAGATAACCCCAAAAATGCTCTTTTCCACTCCTAACAATCAGCTTCAACACTCGATGATAGCCCCGAGGCACTCATTCCCCAAGCCCGGAGATAACCCTGGGAGGTCATGCACACCTTAGAGACAACCCTGAGGATGTTCAACACCTACAGCAGTCCAATCTCAAAGATAACCCTGAGCAACGGATGCTAAATAAGCTCAAATTGGAGATAACCCCGGTGAGGGGCAAAATTGTCATTTTTCCATCTCGATCCCACATTGCGTCATCTCCACAACATTCAAACATACATTCTACACCGAAATGTCCTACAAGAACCAAACAGCTCCAATCCCGAGTGACTACTACACAAGGCAGCACACCAGATAGAATTTGAAGCCTGAAGACCAAGGGCATGGTCCAATCTTCCTGTCTTCATACAACCTCTAATCTTATGTCATTGTGTATCTCTCGACAACATCATGTCAAAAAAGGTCTTATACACCTTGATCGGATGCTCGAATTGAAGTTCTAAAAGTTCGCACACACAACAAGTTGTATGCGTGTACGTACTTCGAGATGGTAGGACCCGTGGAGCCTATGGCACCCCAGGCAGTAGCAGGTACACCTCTGTACACACTATAAACTGAGTGCTTTCTCATTTTAAACACTTGTGAACTTCTATATTGCTATATTTTTATCGGTGGGAGCCGAGTGTTCATCCATTTAAAGCTATTGAGGTCTTCTTTGGCAGTCCATTATAAGTTTTCTTACACTTTTTAAAGCCTTTCTCTACTACTGTGCACACACAGTTCTTCACGTTGAGGGTCGTGTTACGTGTGTATGCCCGGACTTCGGTCCATGGCTTTTATTTCTTTTTGTATATATATATATACATATATATATATATATATACTAACATTATCGAGTTATGCCTCGATTGAGCCTGAATTTACATCTAGAGCGTTTATTGCTTATATATATATATATAAACTATGGTTGAACTCTGATTGATGAGCCGCTTCGTTTACTGCTTTTGTATATATATAAATACTTATATATATGTTGTTGCTATCAAACTCTGTTTGATTGAGCCTGGATTTCACATCCGGTGCGTTTACCGCTTATATATATATATATATATATATATATATATATATATATATGAGATTCCATCCATGGCAACCGGTTGCCATGAACAGTGTTATAACAACCCTTTTTCGAACCGTTGATTAACTTATTGGAAGGCTGAGATTGAAACATAAATATACCAAGCCGGAACAAGTTGTACCGGCTTTTATTTTAATATGAGGACCTCACATAGTCAACATGTTGTCAGTTTGTTTAAATAAAATGAATTTTTAATATTAAATAATGCCCGACCGGCACAGCTTATACCGGCTGTACCTTTTTTTTAAGTATTTCCCCATTAATAGTCATGACTCAGCACATTGCATAAACTTAAAAAAATATAAAATACTCCCGGCCGCTACAAGCTCTTACAACTGTTAATAATAAAATAAAAAAAAAAACCAACCGGCACAAGCTCTTCCGGTTTGGAATAAAAAGCTACTTTATTTGTTATTTTTACAAATAACCTTGAAACTTATCCGGAGTACATAAAGCCGGATATAGGATATAAAAGCAGCTTTATTTTTTAAATATGCTATAAAAATATTTTGTAAAACAGTAGCTTTTATATCCTATTATAAAGAATTCTTATAAAAATAAAGCTACTGTTTTACAAATATGCTATAAAAATATTTTTATATCCTATTATAAGAATTATTTATTTGCTATTTTTACAAAAAAAATAGGATATACAAATATGTTTTACAAAATATTAGTTATTTTATAATATTTGTTATTTTATAATAGGATATAAAAATGTTTTTATAAAAATATTTGTTATTTTATATAAAAAGCTACTTTATTTGCTATTTTTATATAAAAAGCTACTTTATTTGCTATTTTATATAAAATAAAAAATATTTTTATAAAAATATTTTTATATCCTATTATAAAATAACAAATATTATAAATAACAAATATTTTGTAAAAAATATTTTTATATCCTATTTTATTTGTAAAAATAGCAAATAAAGAATTCTTATAATAGGATATAAAATAGGATATTGAAATATTTTTATAGTATATTTGTAAAACAGTAGCTTTATTTTTATAAGAATTCTTTATAATAGGATATAAAAGCTACTGTTTTACAAAATATTTTTATAGCATATTTAAAAAATAAAGCTGCTTTTATATCCTATATCCGACTTTCTGTACTCCGGATAAGTTTCAAGGTTATTTGTAAAAATAGCAAATAAAGTAGCTTTTTATTCCAAGCCGGAAGAGCTTGTGCCGGTTGGTTTTTTATTATTATTATTAACAGCTTAGCTTAGCTATCAACTCACGCTTAGCTGATTACATGGAAGTTCTCTTCTATTTATCGTTATATTCTTACAATGAGGACATTGTAATTGCTAAGTTTGGGGGAGTTTTGTTTAATTCATTATCGCATGTTTAGTTTATGTTATGTTATTTTGCATATGTTGTTAATTTAGTTTAGGTTCATTATAAAAAAAATCAAAACAAAATCAAAAATTTCAAAAATAATAGTTAGTTACTATGTTTATCTTGCATGAGTCCAGCTGTATGATATTTACAGTTTGTTTTGGCCAATGATGAGATTGGGATCGAGTAGACAAGTAGCGTACTGACTATTAGAGCTTTGATGTGATTTCTTGTTATGAATTGAATTTTTTTTCTGTTTGAAACTGGTATAATAAGGATAGCACAATAAAAACAACTTGTTGATTGATTGAGTTTAAATTGATACATAATGGGACTCTAAAGGGTAATGCTAGTTTGAATGAAAGAATGAGAAGAATAAGTAGTGATGACTAAAGTTCGATAAAAACTTAAGTTCGGGAAAAAAATTTGGGATATATAAGCTTCAAAAAAAAGAAAAGAAAATATATATATATATATATATATATATATATATATATATATATATATCGTGGCTAGTTTTGTTTCGGGGCCTTTGTTACTTGAGCAAGTACGCCCGAAGGGGTATCTTAAAACCTAGCACCCTAAGGTCTTATATGGTCTGGGAGTCATTGGTCGAAAGCTCGCTAAGGGGTAGCACTGTTAGCCTAATGGAATGAGACATTGCACAGTCATGGTTAAAAAGTAAAAAAAAAGGAAAAAAAATAATAAAACGGAAAAAGAGCAAAAAGCCCCCATAATGAAAAGTAAAGCATAAGTATCCCGGATTGGACTCTTGAACTTGGTGGATGTTTGACTTTAGTTGGATCTAGCTTGTTCGTGAATTTTTTGAGTTTACACTGTATGATGCCTTTGAAGAGACTTGTTATGTGTTAAATTTGATTTTATATCAGTTAACATTGTTGTGGAGCACACACGCACTATACCAGTAATAACAGTTTAAGATTTGATGATTGACTAGGAAATTATTGATTGGTTTTGATATGAAGTATTATCATGTTTACTTGATTGCTCTAAGGTCGGTTGAATAGATTTGTGTTTATCAATACTGCTGGATTCGTAGGCATGTAGATTAGTTCCATTGCATTGCATTGCATTGCATTTTTGTTTTGTTTTTGCTTGAGGACAAGCAAAGGTTTAAGTTTGGGGGTATTTGATAAGTAGGTTTTATACCTACTTATCCGGTATCTTTTACTTGAATTAGTTGTTTTTATTCATGTGTCTTAGTTACTTTTAATGCATTTTGTGTTCTTTTTGTAGGTATATACGTTTGGAAGCGATGTGAGCGATTATTGGTAAGGAAAAGCACGGAAAATGCAAACAAAAGCAAGCCGGATATCGTTTATGCTTTCATGTTCAATTCATTTTCTTGGCTTAGAGCTTAGACTATATTGTAGAAAGTTTTCTTAGCTTTCCGGAACATCTTGAATCATTCAAATCGGAGTTCGGATGAAAGAGTTATGACATTTCTACCAACGGACGTTGAACTTCACCGTTTTGGGTGGTCATTTGCATAGCAGTCACTTCCAGTCCAATTTAAACCATCATACGTTTGTTATTTCTGAAAGCTCAAAGAATGAAAGTTGTAGATCTCGTCGATAGCTTCGATTTGATAGGTTGCGGGACCCGTAACTCCTCCCGGTTCAAACGTTATGGCAGTTTTAGCAGAGGAGGTTCCAGCAGAAAATTGTGTTGGCAGATTGGTACCCAGCCGGTCCTGGGCGTTTTAGCAGCTTACTACCCAGCCGGGGATGGGTTTTTGCAAGGGAAAAGGCCAGCCGGGGCTGGCCTATCCGAAAAAGAGTAGATTTTGTCCGAATTTGAGTCCGAAAAGGATTGTTTTCGAGTTGTTTGATTCAAGGACTTCCAAGAGGATTAAAAGACATGTACAAAGGCTTATAAAAGGAGGGGAATAACACAGATTAGAGGAGATTATTAGGAGATTAGAGAGCATTCTATTAAATTAGATTAGAGTAAATTAGAGAAAAACACTAGTTCTAATGAGATTTGGAGATTGATGCAACTTGGAGACCATTGAAGATTCAAAGGAGGAGCAAGGAGGGAGCGTCAAATCTACACATAATAGATTATTTCTTCTCATCTTCTTCTATCTTTATCTTTTAATGATTATTCAATTGGGGATTCTTAGTTTTAATTCAATGAACTAATTCTTTGTTTGAGATTACAATGGATCTTATTGTGTAGTTTATTTTAATATGCTTCGTTATCAATTAGTATTTTCTATTGTGAGGATTGTCTATTGTGATTTGAAATTAATTATTTAATTGACTGGCCATCAATTACCGTGATAATCTATATGAACTCGAGAGATGAAGTATAGATTTAGATCTGATCATGATAGCATGTGTTCAGGATTTTGTTAATAGCTTAAACTTGATGTGTGTTAAGGTAGAGATATGCTTGACATCGCATGTAATCGGATAGAGAACTTGTTCTTAAACTTTCTTCAATTGTAATTCACATAGAGATATAGTGGGTTACTTGATTAAGGTGTTTAACGAATTTCTATCTTAATTGTGGATTGACGTTAATACGGTATTAGTGCATCGAGAGGTGGTTAATACTACTTTCGTGTTCTTGATTAACAATTCGGGATAAAGAATAATTGATGAGAAGTGTGTTAACCTAAATGAAGCAATAAGTGAAGTTGTGATCTTAAATCTCCATAATCTGATTTTTAATTAGTGGTAATTAGAATTAGTTTAGTTAAATATTTTAATTTATAACATTAAATTCATTTGTTTAAATAAGATTGAGTTGGTTATGGGTTAGTACTTGGTGATTTTTATTAAATAATTCTCTGTGGGAACGATACTCAACTTATCACTTTATTACTTGTTGACCACGTATACTTGCGTGTTGTGCGTAATTAGATTTTACCCAACAGTTATATTTTCTCAATCCCCATGGAGGTGTTTCATGGTAGTTGATTGGTTTTTACTACTTTATTTATATTTTTTAATCCCTCATGGATGTGCTTCGTGGTGGTTGATTATCTGTATATATATGTATAACTGTTTACAGCTTTCATACAAATTGCTACATCATGTGAGTCTAGGAATCATGTGATCACAGATTCAGTTCACTGAATCTAGATTCGGTTCTCGTGATGGACATTTTTAGCAGTACACGACTTGTAAATTATTCACGGTGTTTGAATTTCCTTAGATAGCTTTCATGCCCACAAGGAGTTCGGCACTGCTTTTTATTTTATTTTCTCGAAGATGCTTCGCATATCGAAAATAAAAGTAATCAAGTCAAACACATAATAAAATAGAAGTATCAAAGGCCTCAATTACTATTGAGCATAAGGGTTTGAAAAACCTCTTTTTACCAAACATCACTTCTATATCTTGTTAAAACTGAATTTTTATACAGAAATTCAAACCCTTTATATATAAGTGCGAACGAGGCATAACACTACTTCCAGATAATTGTACATTAATCCACACACACACACACACACACACATATTCATATAACAGTTTAAATGAAAAGTGGCGATCACTGTGGCAACACGGATGTCGGGGGGTGCCTAACACCTTCCCTCCGCATAACCAAGTCCCTGGACCCTAACGAATCTTGGTTTCACATACCCGTTAAACAGTGTCAGATCACTAAGTCAATGTGTAAATCTTTTCTCGGTTATGTTGGTACAACCATTTAAAAAACTAGCTGGCGACTCTTACAGTCCAAATCATCGACATATACATGTCGGACCTTTTCACAACTTGTCTTTTCAAACAAATCTCACCTAACATGAGAACACCAAAAGACAAGAACAGAAAAGGGACAAATAAAAATCTCGACGTCAACAATCGATTAGTTTAATAAAATTTGAATAATATAAAGCTGGTAATTGAGAGATTAAAATTCATACTTGTCTCCGTGGGAACGATATTCTACTTACTATTATATTAATTGTCGATCACGTATACTTGCGTGTGGAGCTTAATTTAAAATATACCTAACATATCTATACAATAAGATGAGTTTTTCTATAAAACAATTAAAGAATTTTTAGTTTTATTCAGACAATAGTATTAATTTATATTTTTTTTCTTCCGATAACATTATGTGTAGTGTTCTTTTACTTTCTTATGTTTGATAATTGTATTTTCTTTTGAAGTTTCGTACTAGATGTATAATAGGCTAAAGGGTAAATTATTAGATAAGTGGTTATGTGAAATGATTTTTAATTTATTGAGGGTTACATATTAATCATTATCTTATATTAAGGGTGTACAACTATATTTTTGGAGTGTGTATATAACAACAACAATAAATATCTCTAAACCACTACACTCAATTAACTTATTTACCTTTATATAAACTTTATATGAATCAATGAAAACCATTACAAGCATATATCATTAATACGATTCAATTCAATACCTTTTCTCTCTCTCTCTCTCTCTCTATATATATATATATATATATATAAGGCTATATTATAAATGAATGAATGATTATTTAGTAAACTATTAATATTTAATATAATATTTTTGCAACTATTAAAAATAAGACAATCATACATCAATTTAAAGCTATAAAGTCTAGATAAATATTATTGTAAATAATATTTTAGTTTTGCGATTTATTATATTATATTTTTATATTTTGTGAATTTTTTTTACAAAAGTTTAACCTACTGAACTAAGGAATTGGATTCACCCTTGACCTATTATTTCCTTTTAATATATATATATATATATATATATATATATATATATATATATATATATATATATATAGAGAGAGAGAGAGAGAGAGAAAGGAAGAAAGAAGGATTTGAATTAAATCATATTAATGATATATGCATATAAGGGTTTGAATTGATTCGTATTAATTATATAAAGGGTCATTAAATTTATTGAGTGTAGGGAATGGTTTGGATATAATTCTATTTTTTAATAGAAACATATTAATTATGCAGATAGGGCCAATAAATTGAATCATATTTTACATTAATGGATTCAAATGAAAACATCTAGAGCAAACATGCTTATATATGTATCTCATCACAACTACTCCTACCACACTAGCTTGTTGATTTTTTCTCTCTCCCTTGTCCATGCTAATGGAGTCCTACTTGGGTTTTGTATGGGTGAATTTTGTAGCCGTTTTTATTGGCGTTTTGGGTCTTAAGTGGTTGCTTGGATATATCACCTGGTGGCTGTATGAAAGTAATTTGGGTGACAAGCGTTTCTCTCTTCCCCCAGGTGATTTGGGTTGGCCTTTTATTGGGAATATGTTGCCATTCCTCAGAGCTTTTAAGTCCACTAATCCTGATTCTTTCATTTCCAGCTATGTTAGCAGGTACACACTCTCTTTCCTCTATCTCTCTCTCTTATATATATATATATATATATATATATATATATATATATATATATATATATATATATATATATATACACACACAATGAAGATCAAGAACAATACACTTAAATGACAATACACCCTTAAATGACATTTTTATAAAAGGATTCCGTGTTTTTTTAACACATCACTCTCCTCACCCCCGGTCTGTAAGACAAAATCAAAACCTCCAACTCTCCTCACCCGCGGTCTGTAAGACAAAACCAAACCTCCAGATCTCGACGTGGAGTAAAAACAGTGCCCTAAAATCGGATTCCTCTCCAAATTGAAACCCAAATTCTATTTAAATAGAAACCTTTACGAATCCTAAGGAGTGGAGTGGAAACTGTGCCCTAGAATCAAAGTCTTTGCCCAGATCTCATCTTCGAATCAGTAAAGACTTCGATTCTAGGGCACGGTTTCCTCTCCACTCCTCAAGATTCGTGAAGGTTCCGATTTAGACAGAAATTAGATTCTAATTTGGAGAGAAATCCGATTCTAGGGCACTATTTCTGCTCCACCTCGAGATCTGGAGGTTTGGTTTCATCTTATAGACTCTTATAGACCGCGGGTGAGGAGAGTTGGAGGTTTTGATTTTGTCTTACAGACCGAGAGTGAGAAGAGTGGTGTGTTAAAAAAATACGGAAACCTTTTATAAGAATATCATTTAAGAGTGTATTGCTCTTGATCTTTCCTATATATTTATATATATATATATATATATATATATATATATATATATATATATATATATATATATATATAAAACACAAGAGTTAGATTTATAACTCTCTACTAGACCTGTTAATATAGTTGGTTAAGTGTCGGGTCAACCCATATTAACTAGAACCAAATGGGTTGGTTAACTATTTTTATTTATTTGGGTTGGGTAAAGTTTGAAACCATATTTTTAAAAAGAAATATAGGTCCTACCCGATTAATCATTTTTCGACCCATATTTTATTCCAATTCCAAATCAAAAGTTCTTTTCACCCATATTTACATATTCAAGAAGCTCAACCCCCCCCACCCCACCCCACCCCACCCCTACCCCAACCCATGCACCCACTCCATCCCACCCCCAACCCCTACCCTCACCCTTACCCTCACCCCCACCAAAAAAAAATTATGTGATTATGTATACACCCCTTACTCCCCACCCCACCCCACCCCACCCCACCCCACCCCACCCCACCCAAAAAAATAATATTATGTGATTATATATACACCCCTTACCCCCCACCCCACCCTCCAAAAAAATAATATTATGTGATTATGTATACACACCTTACCCTCACCCAACCCCCACCCCCACCCACACCCACACCCACACCCACACCCAAACCCAAACCCAAAGCCCAAAAAATAATATTATGTGATTATGTATACACCCCTTACCCAAACCCCCACCCCCACCCCAACCCCAACCCCAACCCAAAAAAATAATATGTATACACCACCCATCCCACCCCCTACCGTCACCACCCACCCCACCCCCTACCCTCACCCCACCCCACCCACCACTCCCTCTAAAAAAATTTAATATTAAGCGATTATGTATACACCACCCATCCTCTACCCCCAGCCACCCCACCTACCTACCCACCCAACACTCCCTCCCAAAAAAAATAATATTAAGCGATTATGTATACTCCACTCACCCCTACACTCTAACCTCACTCACCCACCCACGCCACTCCCACCCCACCCCACCCCACCCACCCACCCCACCCCACCCAATACTCCCTCCCCAAAAAAAATTTATTAAACGATTATGTATACACCACCCAAAAAAAATAATATTATGTGATTATGTATGCACTCCTTACCCCCCCCCCAAACCCCATCCCTACCCAACCCCCACCCCCACCCCACCCCCACCCCACCCCCACCCCACCCCAACCCCACCCACACCCAAAAAAATAATATGTATACACCACGCACCCCACCTCCTACCCTCACCACCCACCCTACCCCCATCCCACCCCACCCCACCCCCACCACTCCCTCTAAAAAAAATTAATATTAAGCGATTAAGTATACATCACCCATCCTCTACCCCCACCGACCCCACCTGCCTACCCACCTAACACTCCCTCCCAAAAAAAATAATATTAAGCGATTATGTATATACCACCCACCCCCACACTCTACCCCCACTCACCCATCCACGCCACTCCCACCCCACCCCAACCCACCCCACCCCACCCCACCCCACCCCACCCCACCCACCCACCCAACACTCCTTCCCCAAAAAAATTATTAAGCGATTATGTATACCCCACCCACCCCACCCCACTCTCTCCTCAAAAAAATAATATTTAGTGATTATGTATAAATGATATATCTAATAATAATTTATTTAATTGGATTATAATAATGGTATGTTTGAAATTTAAAATATGGGTAGACCTATATTTGAACTATAACCCTATGGTTCCAACCTACATAACCCATATTAAAAATGGTTAATATGATTTTAGTTCTTAAATGGAAACATAAACATATTTTGAAAACCAAAACCAACTCATAACCATATTTTGTCAGGCCTACTCTCCATTGTACAAGTTATATCATGCAAATCCATATATATATATATATATATATATATATATATATATATATATATATATAGCAGATATAAATATTGACTGCCAAATGAACTGCCCATTCGCAACTGCTTGGAATCAGGTATTTCTTTGTTAAATCCTGTTTTCAAATGTAGTTTTGCTTCCCATCCTACCCATCTTGTCCCAAACAAGTTATAACCGAAATTCTCTAGGTGATTGAGTTGGTCTTAAAATCAAAATATTGATTTTAAGACTTGTAGGCTGTTCGAATCAAATAACTTCTTTTTTTGGTTGGTTGTATTCTTGGATATGTTCTAATCAAATTTAAAATGGAAAATGCAGATACGGAAATACCGGAATTTACAAGGCCCTCATGTTTGGTAATCCAAGTGTCATTGTTACAACACCTGAAGCTTGCAAACTAGTTCTGACGGATGATGAAGCATTCGAGCCCGGCTGGCCTAGTTCTACAGTAGAACTTATTGGGAAAAAATCGTTTGTTAGCATTTCTTTTGAAGAGCACAAGCGATTAAGGAGATTAACTGCTGCACCGGTGAATGGTCATGAGGCCTTGTCAAACTACATACCCTATATCGAAGAAATTGTTATATCTGCCTTGGATAAATGGGCAGACATGGGCCAAATCGAGTTCCTGACTGAGATTAGAAGGATAACATTTCGGATAGTCATGTATATTTTCATGAGCTCGGAGAGTGAGCATGTGATGGAGGCATTGGAGAAAGAGTACACCGCGCTTAATTATGGAGTTAGAGCAATGGCAATCAATATCCCTGGATTTGCTTACCATAAAGCGCTCAAGGTTTGTTTGTTTGTTTTTATTTATTTATTATTATTTTTAACAAAGACCTGGAATACTTCTCATAGATAATTTGAATTTAATTAGGCTATTTAAATCATTTCAGGCACGAAAAAAACTTGTGGCTATTTTCCAGTCTATATTGGATGACCGGAAGCTGAGGAGAAAGGGAAATTCACAAACAAAATCAAAGAAAGATATGATGGATGCTTTGTTGGACGTTGAAGATGAGAATGGTCGAAGACTAACTGATGAAGAAATCATCGATATTCTAGTAATGTATTTGAATGCTGGTCATGAATCTTCCGGTCACACTATAATGTGGGCTACCCTATTTCTACAAGGACACCCTGAATTTTTCCAGAAAGCTAAGGTAAATGAATAAAAACTTATTTTTTTAACTCATGGCTATATAAAGTTTTGTACATTATCTTAATCAGCCACTTGCATAAACATGTAATCATTTCAATAAAATGTAGGCGGAGCAAGTGGCTATAGTAAAAAACAGACCACCTACACAGAAGGGGTTGACACTTAAAGAAACAAGACAGATGGAATATCTCTCAAAGGTACTTGAATAATTTCCACATTCACTCTTGGCTATTCAAATTGATATTCTTCATGTAGTAAGTTTGTTCGAGTTGAAGAATACTTATTTTTAATTAACAATAGCTCTTTCTTCGTTGATCTTAAAGGTGGTCGATGAAACACTTCGTTTAATAACATTCTCTTTTACGGTCTTCCGAGAGGCAAAAAAAGATGTTAATATAAGTGGTAAGTTTATCATCATAATTGTGTATGCATAAATTTGAAATTGTTAAATACTCCATCCTACTATATATTATGTCTAAGTGATTCTATAAGAAACATGTATATTGTTTGCTTTTCAGGTTATACCATCCCCAAGGGTTGGAAAGTTTTGGTTTGGTTTAGGAGTCTTCACTTAAATCCTGAAATTTATCCTGCGCCTATGGAGTTCAATCCTTCCAGATGGGATGTGAGTTTCAAAAATATTTCTCTCCTCTCTCTCTCTCTCTGTATGTGTGCGCGCGTGCGTTTTAAGATGCTAATAAGCTTAACAATATTAATTGTGTGTAGGATTTCGTACCAAAGGCAGGAACTTTCCTTCCTTTTGGAGGAGGAAGTAGATTGTGCCCTGGAAATGATCTTGCAAAGCTGGAAATCTCTATTTTCCTTCATTATTTTCTCCTAAACTACCAGTAAGTTTTTTCATGTTATTTATTGATCCTACTTTACAAATATTATTATTGAGAGTTTTTTAGAAACATATTTATAGACAGACAAACATATGTACATACATACATATAAATATAATATTTCTTTATTCAGTAGTCTCATTTGACTTTTAAATAAGTTTCTTTTAAGCATAATAAGGATTGTATGCACATTAGTCATCAATTTGCTAGTAATTAACACACTCCAATTTAAAAGTAAAGCTATGTTGAGTTTCTTATGGATGCAGCAGAATTAAAACTAGAAATTTGACCACTTTTTCATTTTGCAGGCTTGAACGGGATAATCCTCAGTGCCCATGGATGTTCTTACCGCATTGCAGGCCTACTGATAATTGCTTGGGAAAAATAAGAAAAGTGTCTCCTTGATGTTTATTGGCAGAAGAAGAGAGAAAATACAAGCTTCATAATTATCAATTTTAATTTGCTCTCTAGTATTTTTCTAAGTTGTTGCCCGATTTAATTTTCTTGATGTTACATTTATAAGATCCTTTGCTTTATTTATCTAGAAGGTGAATTAAAATATAAAGAAGTGTTCTTTTAATCGTTAATGCACAATGAGATGTGATGGGTATAATTTTATTTTATATATTTTGATGATAACAATTATGTTTTAAATAAATATGTAATTATTTATTATTTTTTCTTATTATTTTATTTTAACTATTTTCCGTTTTTATTTGAATTAATTTTTATTGACCTTGATAAATTATATGTCAAGTGTTAAATAAATTAATTCATATAAAATTCAAGACAAGGAGATCCTATTTCATATAAAATTCAAGACAGGTTTAAAATTCGGACCTTTATTTTTGCTTTTTTTTTGAAACAACTAAAGAAAATAAAAAATTATGAAATTGGAATTTTTACATAATACAGTGTTTTGGGCTTGATTTGGATGCCTATACCAAAACATTTCTGTACAGTCTGGGCAGACTGTACATACATTGGTTGGTATAGGTATTAAAAACACACCTAAAACATTGTATTATGAAAAATTTTCAGTTCCATAATTTTTTTTAGTTGTTCTACAAAAAAAAAAATTTGGGGTCCGTTTTTTGATCAGGTCCGGACTCCCGGACCTGATCTGTTGTGTATATATATATATATATATATATATATATATATATATATATATATATATATATATATATAACTATCGGAGCCGTTCTAAAGCGGACCAAATAAGCGGACCAAGGCAAAAAACACGCGGGTTGGGTTTAACCCGCAAAAATATGCGGGTTAAACCCGACCCTCGTGTTTTTTGCCTTGGTCCGTTCTTTGGTCTGCTTATTTGGTCCGTTGGAGATCCTCCCCGATATAACTATATCAGTATACTACTATATATATTAAACATGTTACAAACCGTGTATTAAATATATATACACAATCATTCATTACATATACCAATTAATATAATATAGCTAGTATAATTAATATATATATATATATATATATATATATATATATATATATATATATATATATATATATATAACCGGATATATACATAAGGTTTGAATGCATATACTTTATCTTTTTAATGCTTGCATGTGCTGGATTCTTTTGAAAATTGAGTGTCACTCTTTTTAGGACAAAAACGTGTATGAGCGGGCTGTCTTCAAAACATATATGGTCAATCTTTGAATTAAATACTTAGTCGATGACATTCGGCCCGGGCGAATTTCTAAGTTCCTACGCACAAAAATTTGGTCTGTTAAATTCAAATGTTATTCTTCATTTAAACTGTGCATTCATATCAGATTTTAAAATATTATATTTTTGTCTTAACTTCAAAAATTCTATAAATATGGAGTATTTCATTCATTTGTTTTTTTACTAATGCAGTGAAAAGAAAATCATACTCTCATTGCCTACATTCTCTCTAAGATTCATATCTCTTCTTACAAAAATTCTAATTGTTTTTGAAAAGAAAAATTGGTCCAAGTATTGAGATATGTTTAATTTCTGTTGAATTATTTCTTACTTGTATTTTATTATTGATACACAAATACATATTGTTCTACACAATTTTATATATCTATATTTCATCTATTTGTCAAATAAAAGAATACTTGGGAGCCCGAAGGCTACGGAGATACACATCTACGAAGAGAAATTCGAACCGTACGATTCCATATAGTCTTTAGTAACCTTTTATCGACATTATTTATATAAATATCCTAAAATAGATACAACACTTGATAGCTCAAAACAAAACTGAGATACTGCTCCAAAAAGAGTAGTCATCCGAATCGGATTTGAGAATCGTAGTGATCTATTGAAAAAATATATATAAATATCAATTGTGAAAATTATAAATTTTGTCGTACTTAGACGCCGCAAGGCTACGGAGATACACCTCTACCAAGAGGAATTCGAACCGTACGATTTCTTACAGTACTAAGTGACATTATCTATAAAAGTTCACATAATAGATAAAATATTTCTATATATTATTTGAGTTAAAATAATAATATTTGTTATATCAGTTTATGCTTAACTGATTTAAATATTATTCTTGATTTATTCTTTTATACAAGTATTGATTCATAAAATTAAGTCATAAATACTTGGTAAAGACTATCTAAGAAACAATTCTATATTATCCATAGAAAAACACTCTTTATTTTATAGAATTGTTAATTCTTTATAAAGTGCCTTAATATCATATATTTGCTTAATCAGAAGAATCAGTGAATCTAAACAAAAGTTCTATATGCTTTAAAGAAGCTCATTGTTGAATATAAAAGTCCTTGAACTTTTATACTAATATATTTGCTCTTAATTTTCTATCTGCTTATTTGAGAAGCATTAATCTGTACTTAACTCTTATCAGCTTATTGAAGAAGCACATTATTGTAAACTTTTTTGTAAACAGAGAAAAGAATTAGAGTTAGTTTATTTTATGTACCTGTGAGAAAGACAAGTAATTCTTTTACCAAGACCAGAGTCTTAGAAAGGTTAACAGGAAGTTGGGTCTCTAGTGTACTTGTGAGGTGAGAAAGAGGCTGTTGTTTCAAGACCAAATCATAGAATAGAACTAAACTCAAAAGGTGGTACAACTAAACTTGAGGAATGAGCGGGGAGTTTGATGTCCAAGATAGAATAGTTGAATAGTTGGAAGTTTGTCTATAAAACTTTGTAAAGGTTTCTCCGCCTGTTGAAGGAGTTGTTATTACTGATAGTAATATGATCTCAAGTTCCAAGTAGGGACTTGAGACTGGATGTAGCAACATACCAAGGGGTGTATGTTGTGAACCAGATAAATCTCTGTGCATTGTGATTGAATTTTTATTATCTTGCATGCTAATTGTTAAAACTGCTAATTAATAACTAAAAATTCAAAAAGACCTAAATATAATTTTTAACTTGTAATAATCTATTCAACCCCCCCCCCCCTTCTAGATTATTACTGACCTTTCAAGACAGAAAAAGATATATAGCTTTTGCTTGATTTGCAATTTATGCTGAAGTAATAATGCCTTTAAGCAGGGGCGGATCCAACCTCAAAGTTCAGTTGGATCAAATTCGAAAAAAAAATTCTTTAAGAATAAAAATTTAATTAAATGAATCACAAAACTAAATAATTCTCAAATGTTGTTTATAATAACGTTTTTCGAGGTTTTATAACTTAAAATTGTTGGATGATAGCCTCATTTTTAATAGTTACAAAAATATCATATATCAATTACATTAATATATTCATAAATTTTAAGGCTTAGTAAAACAAAATAAGTAGAGTACTACAGTTATATTAGTACACTACTATTATGTTACTGAAAAAAAAGAATACGATACTATCTTGTTAATATGATATATAAATATTTTAATATACTTTAAAATGTTTAAATTTGATTAGGTGACTGGTAGGACTGAGCAAAAAACGGGTATAATCGAATTACCGAACCGAAGTGAAATAATTTGACCGAAATTTTCTGATAATTCGGTTATTTTCAATAGTTCGGTTATACCCGAATTTTGTTACGGTTTTCGGTTAATTTGTACGGGTATTACTTTTAGGTTATTCGGTTTAACCGAATAACCGAACAACACTTTAATAAATTTTTAATTTATAGTCGGTACATGAGAAAGGATGTACATGATTTGAATTCTCAAACCATATAACGTTTTCTTTATCAGAGAGAAAATGCTTCACTCTTCTGTTTATGGAAGAAGAAGAAGAAGAAGAAGAAGAAGAAGAAGAATCAGAAGCAACAGTAGACCACAAAAGGAAGGATTATCATTCCCTCCTCTGATTCTTTCTCATGCCCTAAATCCATCATACGCAATTACACATATTTAGAGAGAGGAAGAGGAAGAAGAATCTAAGGGAGAGAAGAGGCCTTTTTCCTGTTTTGAGTTCGTTATCGTTTCGTTTCGCCGGCACCGGACGAAGAAGCCTGGGGAGACTCCGTTGTTGCCGGGACCGGGAGACGATGTTAATACTCAGTCGCCTAATGATATCGCGAATAATTCGATTTCTGCGATGGTTGCGACGTCGAGCAAGCTGAAGAAGAAGGTCGGTGGAGCGAGGCTTTGGATGAGGTTTGATAAGTTAGGATTAGGAAAATCGGAGTTAATTGAGTGTGAAAAGAGTATAATTATTAAACGCGTCTCCATTCCCCCGAGGGATTTGAGGGTTCTTCTTGGCCCTATTTTCTCTCACTCCTCTAATCTTTCTTTTGCTTCAAAGTTGAATAATTGTGTGGAAATGTAACTTTTTGTTTATCTATTCTTTCATTTATCATATCATATGTGATAATTCAGTTTTGCTGTTGTTAATTTTGGCCATGTGATGTACAGGATTTGTGTTTCATGTTCATGTTGATGTTGTATGTTGCTGTTGACTGTTGGATGTTAGTTCGGTTATTACCCGAATACCCGAAATTATAATTCGGTTATTCGGTTATTTTCAAATTTTGGTTAGTTTTTCGGATAGTAAAATTATCAATAATTCAGTTTTTGGTTATAATCGAATAGCTTATTCGGTTCAGTTATAACTGAATGATCACTCCTAGTGACTGGTGGATTGTTCCACAACAGTTGGCTACATAATATAATGATGTTGATCTCGAATTTTATACTACTACTACTACTACTAATGAAATGAGAGCACACTAGGCACTATTTTTTTTGTTGAAAAACTCGGGTAAATTATAGAAACTCTAACCAAAATCTTTCTACGCCAAGATCTTTCTACGCGCCTCAATCACCGAAAAGCGCGTCCAACCCTACACAGTAAACAAGTCAATACCGGAAGCTTGACGACTTGGACCATCGAGAGATAGCTCCGGTGTGAGAATTAGTACAGGCGGACACAAGATTTAACAATGGAGATTTTGTGAGTATAGTGTCTGAGTGATAAAATGTATCTTACCTATCTTGTGTAGTGCTCTGTACTGATATACTCCTCCCACCATCCTGTATGTAGCTAACTTCCCGTCACCTCAGCTAATTATAGGCAACCCACCTACTAATCCCATCACTGTTCCCCGTCTGACTAGGATTATGTCAAATACTCATTAATTAAGTATTGGGTCAGAAGTCCAATGCTTATCCATCTAAAATCCCTCAGTCTAAGCCTACAAATATCCTCACTTAAATGAGGGCCTAATACTTCAAAGGCCCAATAAAGGCAGCCCAATAGGTCCAAGCTATTATGGCCCAACATTGCCCCCCTAGTCTTTTATTAAACAGAATGCTTAATAAAAGAGTATATAAGAATGGCCCAAATAGTACAAAAATTCAGATGAGACCGAACTAGGCCCAAATGATAGGAAACCCAAATCAAAAGATAACTCTTCAACTTCACCATCATTACTGTCATTAAATGAGCTGCCCTCGAGTTTTGAAATCAGCTGACGGTTTTACTTGCTTATTTTGAAATTCAAGTGTTTTTGTTTCCTTCTTCCTCCCAATTTTTATCTCTGCAAACTGCTAGCCATGGCTTCCTAGAATCAGGACGATACCATTCCCATCTTAGTTACTCTTATTTCTTCCATCCCTCCTGCTCAAAACCCTACCAACGTAGCTTCAGAAACCAACCCCAAATCCAACCCTTCTTCCAGCAAGAAATCACCACCAATTTCTATTCCAAACCCTTCCCTGTTCTTCAATAATGAAGAAAAGTTTCCTCATGCTAATATGCCTTTTGTACTGAAAGAGGATGATATCCCTATCATCCGAGAGCGATATCAAATTCTAGATACCCACCATTTAAGGTTGCCCTTTTCTGGTGAACGAATATACCAACGTCCCGAAGGTTGGACTGCCATTCCTCTCACTATCCTAGATAAAGGAGTTCGATTCCCCCTTCAGGCTTTCCTTGTCACCATTTTAGGGTTCGTGGGCGTCAAATTTTCCCAATTGGTCCCCAACTCTTATATTCACATTCTCGCCTTCATCGCTTTATGTCACGAGATAGGGATTACACATACTTTCGATTTCTTTTTCTCCATATACACTGCTAGTTAGTCTCGAGAAAAAGGCTCCAAAGTGTTGAGCAAGCAATACCCCAAGCCCAATGAGAATTTTGAGAGGCGATCGTTGATGGATACTCCTTCAAGCAATAAAGGATGACATAAGGAGTGGTTTTTTGTTAAAGGACCTGAAGTCTCTTCCATTCCAGACTGGACTACTTCCGAACGCCTTTCTGCAGACTTCGGTGATATTTTAGAAGAATGTATGAGCTAAATGACAAAGCTTATGGAGAAACTTCCTCCGAAGGAATGGAGCTTCGGACTCCTAAGCAAGCAAACATGGTTGTATTACCATAAATATAAGTCCCAAACTCAACTGTTGTATAATTTCTCAAGTTCTTCATTTGTAACTATTATGAAATAATGTCTTCATTTGCGTTAGTATCTCTCATCAAACCTACCTCCATTGACCGAAAGGAATTAGATAATATTCTCTCTAGTAAATCTTCTCAAACCTCTACCGGAACCCAAAACATTGAACCTCCAGCCTCTGAACCACAAATTTCTGAACACCACACTTCTGAACCATAAACTGTCGAACCAACTCCCATAGAAGAGACAAGCCATCCTCGTAGGAAGAAAAGAGCTGCTAGAAAACCAAAATAGATTTCAGTCCCTACCCTTAATGAAAGCCTCCTGGATATGCCCATTGTCGATCGTACCCAAATCCTCTGTACCAAAAATAGAAGAATCAAAATAACCCACCTTTCTGCCAAAGATCTTAGAGTACCCTCCACCGAAGCCACTCAACCTCCTGTCATTCCAGTAGAAATCATCGAACCCGAAGAAGATCCTAAAGAATATGTTGAACCTGCTTCTCCCCTTGTCCATAAAAGAAAACACACTTCAGATGACCAAACACCACCAACACCCAAACCTACAACAACTCATGCCCCGCCTCCCCTGAACAAACCATACCATCGTCACAATGTCCCTCTTCTTCCGAAGCCCAGCCTAAAGTTGTTGCATCTCCAACTTTATGGCCAGATCTCAATGAAAACTTTCCTATTACACCTCTTCAAATCCTTCGTCTTTGATACTGATGATCATCGCTTTGGCAATAGTTCCATCATGGACTTGATTAAAGCTAGCATGACTCACCAAGCCAAAGTAAGTTAACTATGGCTTATCCTTTTTGTATTCACAAATATTTCTTTGAAACTTTTCTGATTTATTCTGAATAATTACAGGCAATTGGTATCTTCGGGCGCCTCCACCAAAGATATAAAGAAATTGAAGCCGAAGAGAATGCTGCCTGAAAGGATAACGCAATTCTAAAGTCTACTCTGGTGAGGGAGAGGAGCCAACATGGAGATTCCAAGTGGAATGATGAGTGCCTCCAAAATAACCTTGATAAGGTTAAAGAACAATTGGAAACAACCGAGGCCCTTCAACGAACCACTATTGAAGTGAATGTATATCTAGTTCAAAAGAACGAAGCTCTAGCAAAATCCAACCAAAGCTTGGCAATACAAAATAATGAAGTCAAAATATTCAAAGAATGACATCTCAATCTTCGGCGCAAAGTTGAAAATGAACTTCGAGAACTCAAAGCCCTCGCCCCCCCCCCCCCCCCCACTTACCGAAGAACTCCGTAAACAAATACAAATAGAATATTGCAAATCACCCGATCTAAAAAACGAAATAGTTCAGATGTATGCTGAGGGTTATGAAACAACCCATAGCAAAGGTAAGGTAAAGCTCGCTGAAGCCTCTCTGAACCCAACACTCCTCGACTCTTCTGAAGATGAAGACGAGGATAACGTCTAATGACGACCTTCCTCACCTTTTACTTTTAGAACTTGTAAAAAATTCTACAATGTTTTGTAATTGCCTCTTTTATTTTAAATGAAATGCTATCAGCTTTTTCCCTTATTATTCCCTTTAAATTTAACTTGAACTGTTAGTACATAATCAAGCAATCTGAACTTCAAACTTCAAATAAAATTAGGTAATAATATAATCTGAACTCATCACTTCAAATAAAATCAGGTAATAATGTAAAGTAATACTTATACATTACCGAAGTGTGAAAGAGATCATCAATTATCTAATTGGCCATATTTAGGATGAATAGATCCAACCAAACCTTCTAACAAATCAAGTTCACCATCGACAAGTCGAATCTGGATTTTATTCAATGCCTAAAGGATGAACAGGTCATCGAGCCCCAAAAAATCTAGTGTACCATTAATAGGTTGAATCTGGACCATGTTCACCGCCTAATAGGATGAATAGATCACCAAACCACCAGAAAATCCAGTTCACCATCAACAGGTCGAATCTGGATCCTATTCAATGCCTAAAGGATGAATAGGTCACCGAACCCTAAAAAATCCAGTTCGCCATCAATAGGTCGAATCTGGACCCTTTTCACCACCTAATAGGATGAATAGATCACCGAAACACCAGCAAATCCAGTTCACCATTGACAGGTCGAATCTGGATCCTATTTAACGCCTAAAGGATGAATAGGCCACCGAGCCCCACAAAAATCCAATTCGCCATGAATAGGTCTAATCTGGACCCTGTTCACTGCCTAATAGGATGAATAGGTCACCGAACACCTAAACAACCATTACATAGAACATCATTGGAGATATTGGAGACAATGGAAAAATTGGAGAAATTGGAGAAAATGAAGACATTGGAGAAATTGGAGAAAAAAACATTTGTTATTGATGATAACTGTTGGCATAATTACAAACTCTTGTACACTGATACTAACCCTACTGAAAATACTTCCGAAGTCTTCTTGCATGCCAAGTATTCTTTATCTCTGACCCATCTAATGCTCGCAACCGATAAGATCGTAGCTTCAGTACTTCAATGACCTCATAAGGACCTTTCTAATTCGGCATCAGCTTTCCCAAATTTTGAGGCGTAGAAGCTTCAACTTCCCTAAGGACAAAATCTTCCACTTCAAACCTTCGAAGCTTCACCCCTTTATTGTAGTACTTAGCCACATGACGTTGATATGCTGCCAATTTTACCAAGGCTGCTTCTCTGACTTCTTTAAGCAAATCCAGGTTGATTTTTAATCCCTCATCATTTTACACCTCCTAAAACTGACTGACCCGAAGACTAGTAGATCCAATCTCAACAGGTACCAATGCATCTGAACTATAAGCCAGCCTGGAAGGAAAATCCCCAGTTGTAGTCTTCGTTGTAGTTTTGTAAACCCATAATACACTAAGCAATTCTTCAAGTCATCTGCCTTTTGCTTCATCCAATCTTCTCTTTATTCCATTCAGGAGGGTTCTGTTAGTTACCTCAACTTACCCATTAGACTGTGGATGAGAAACCAAAGTCTTTCTGTGCTGAATCCCTAACTCTTTCAAAAATGCTTCAAACTTCGAGCCCACAAACTAGTGTCTATTATCTGAAATTACCTCCATTGGAATGTCGAAACGAAATACCACAGATTCCTTCAGAAACTTCAAACATTCCTATTCCGTGATCATCCTAAGTGGCTTCACCTCGACCCATTTGGTCATATAATCAATCGCCACTATAATAAAACTAACCTGCCCTTTTTCTTTCGGAAATGGACCCAGTATATCTACCCCCAGATAGCAAAAGATATAGGAGATAAAACCAAGTATAGCTCTTCTGGTGGCTGATGTGGGATCAGACTGTTTAACTGGCATTTTTGACACTTTTTCACATATTCAGTAGCTTCTTTAAAAATTGGTGTCCAATAATATCCTTATCAAAGCACCTTGTATGCTAAGGACTTTGCAGCCATATGATCTCCAAAAATACCTTTATGTACCTCCCGAAGGACATAATCAGCTTCAGAAGGAACCAAACACTTCAATAGTGGAGATGAGTAAACCCTTCGATAAAGATCGCCATCTATAAGCACAAAATTTGCACTTTTATACTTCACTTTCTTGGCCAGCATCTGATTTGAAGGCAATACGCCATCTGCTAAATACTTCAAATATGGAGTCATCCAACAATTAGAGCGCTCTACACACATCACTGATTCATGTTGGATACTGGGGTGATTCAAAGTCTCTAAGTACACTGAGCCATCAAAAGTACTCACTTCAATAGTAGCCATATTTGACAAAGCATCTGCAATGGAATTATCATTCTGATCAACCCCTTGGAACTGGTAAGAACTGAAATGTCGAAGCTTATCCTTCAACTCTGCTAGATATTTAATCATTCTTAAACCCCGAGCTTCATATTCCCTTGAAACCTACTTGATAACCAATTGAGAGTCACTGTAAATGATCAATCTTTGAACTTTCAGACTCTTTGCTAACTGTAACCCCGCTAATACCGCTTCGTACTAAGACTCATTGTTCATTTCCCTGAACCCAAACCTGATAGCTTGCTGAACCTTTAATCCCTCTGGACTCGTCAATATAATCCCAGCTCCACTGACATTCGAAGTAGAAGACCCATCAGCATAAAACATCCACGAGCTCTGCATCTGCTGAAGCACAGTAACTGTTTCTCAGATCCTTCAGCTTCTCTTAAATTATCGTCAGCTTCGGAGAACGAACATTCAACCACAAAATTTGCCAAGGCCTGACCTTTAATAGCCGTCCGAGGATGATACTCTAAAAAGAATTGAGACAACTCCATTGTCCATGCAGCGAGTCTCCCCGAAACTTCTGGCTTTCCTATCACCTTCTTTAGTGGCTGATATGTGTATACTATTATCAACCGACCTTGGAAGTATTGCCGAAGCTTTCGACTAACTATTATCAAAGTAATGGCAAACTTCTCAAGATTCAGATACCTTATCTCTGCATCCCGTAGGGCATGTCTCACATAGTAAACATGGTGCTTCTTACTCCCAATCTCCCGCACCAACACTGCTCCTAATGCTAACGAACTTTCTGCCAAATACAAGTACAAAGGCTCAGCAGGAATGGGCTTCACCAGCAAAGGCGCCGAAGACAAATATCTCTTGATCCTCTGGAAAACATCTTCGGACTCCAAAGTCCATTGAAATGTCTTGGCATTCTTCGGCCCTTTCAACGTTTCAAAGAACGGCAGGCACCTTTCTGCCGATTTAGACATGAATCTCCTCAAACCTGCTATCTGACCCGTCAATCGTTGAACGTCTTTAAAGAATTGAGGAGACTTTATATCCAAAATAGCCTGGATCTTTTCTAGATTTACCTCTATACCCCTTTTACTAACTAGATAACCCAAAATATTTCTTGCTCCCAGTCCAAAGGTACACTTAGTGGGATTCAGCTTCAAATTGTAATACATACCGTTTGAAAACACTCCTCCAAATCATCCAAATGACCTTGGACGATCATGCTTTTGACAATCATGTCATCAACATAGACCTCCATATTCTTTCCCAACTGTCTTGTGAACACATAATTCATCATCCTTTGATACGTAGCTCCTGTGTTCAACAAGCTGAAGGTCATCTTCTTATAGGCGTATACCGACCGGTGAGTAATGAATGTTGTCTTCGAGATGTCCTCTTTGCACATAGAAATCTAATGATATCCCGAGAAAGTGTGACAACCCGGATTTTTGAAAATTATTAAAATAAGAATTTAATAAATAAAATTCTTATTATGATATGATAGAGTAATTTATGTTACATATAAATGTATACGTTAATATGTTATGATTGTGAGATCGTAAATAATTAAAATATTTATCAAGTAAAATAAGTATTTTAGTTGAAATATTTATGGATTAAAATAAATATTCAATGGAAATTCTTATGGAATAATTTATTTAACTATGATGATATTAAATAAATTGATTATAAATAATTTTATAATTTGTGCATATTTATTACGTTAATGTGTTGGTGATTTTCTAATTTAATTAAGTAATTAAATTAGAGGATTAATGATTGTTAAATAAAATTATAATTATATTGGCTAAATAGAAGCTATAATTTTATTAGTAAGGTTTAATTGGATTTATTAATGAATTGAGGTTAATTCAATTCAAATAGTTAATGGGTGTGACAAGGATATCATATGATAAGAAGGATTGTAAAAAAAATTAAATTAAAAATGATATTTTGGGTGCTAGCCAAACATGGCCTAGTGACCCTTTGTTATTGTAACTGATAGGCCATAATGTATACGCATTATTTTTATATCAGTTATATGAAGGTTACGTGTTTTGTTCTTAAAGCCTAAGGCTAAAGCTAGAAGAGAAAATACAGAGGAGAACTCTAGAGAGGAATTGGGAGGCAATTGGAAGAGAAATCCTTGAAAACAAGAAGGAAGTAGCAATTCTCTAACATCTCCTAACAAAGCTAAACAAGAATTAAGAGGTAAATAACCTAGTTTCTTCTTAGTTTGGGTGTTCTTGAGTTATCCTTTAAATTTGAAATTTTAGTTGGATGAATTGCTAAATATGTTATATATATATATATATATATATATATATGTGTGTGTGTGTGTGTGTGTGTGTGTGTGTGTGTGTGTGTGTGTGTGTGTGTTGTTAGATGTTTACAATTGTTTAGTTGTTATCTAGAAATGATTTTCAGAAATCAAATCTATGAAAACATGATTTAGAATGAAGAAATTTAGTTTTATTGATATATATACATTAGGGCTTGTTTTTGAATCAAAATTTATGATGAAGTCATGATATAATATTAAATTGATGATATATGTTGTTAGTATGTTGAATTACAAAAATAACGAAAGTTGAATGAATCTAAATGGTTGAGAAACGAATTCGTAGTGAACGAATTCGCTAAATTGTCAAAACATGAACAATTAGAATGAACATGAGTTGTAAATTCATATATTAAGGTTAGTTAATGCTTATATTAGTTGATGGGTGTTGGGTAAAATCTAGTTACGCACAACACGCAAGTATACGTGGTCAACAAGTAATAAAGTGATAAGTAGAGTATCGTTCCCACAGAGAATTATTTAATAAAAATCACCAAGTACTAACCCGTAACCAACTCAATCTTATTTAAACAAATGAATTTAATGTTATAAATTAAAATATTTAACTAAACTAATTCTAATTACCACTAATTAAAAATCAGATTATGGAGATTTAAGATCACAACTTCACTTATTGCTTCATTTAAGTTAACACACTTTTCATCAATTATTCTCTATCCCGAATTGTTAATCAAGAACACGAAAGTAGTATTAATCACCTCTCGATGCACTAATACCATATTAACGTCAATCCACAATTAAGATAAAAATCCGTTAAACACCTTAATCAACTAACCCACTATATCTCTATGTGAATTACAATTGAAGAAGGTTGAAGAATAAGTTCTCTACCCGATTACATGCGATGTCAAGCATATCTCTACCTTAACACACATCAAGTTTAAGTTACTAACAAAATCCTGAACACATGCTATCATGATTAGATCTAAATCTATACTTCATCTCTCGAGTTCATATAGATTATCACGGTAATTGATGGCCAAGCAATTAAACAATTAAGTCCAAATCACAATAGACAATCCTCACAATAGAAAATACTAATTGATAACGAAGCATATTAAAATAAACTACACAATAAGATCCATTGTAATCTCAAACAAAGAATTAGTTCATTATTATTGAATTAAAGCTAAGAATCCACAATTGAATACACATTAAAAGATAAAGATAGAAAAAGATGAGAACAAATAATCTATTGTGTGTAGATTTGACGCCCCCTCCTTGCTCCTACTTCAAATCTTCAATGGTCTCCAATTTGCATCAATCTCCAAATCTAATAAAAACTAGTGTTTTTCTCTAATTTACTCTAATCTAATTAAATAGAATGCTCTCTAATCTACTAATATTCTCCTCTAATCTATGTTATTCCCCTCCTTTTATAGCTTTTGTACATGTCTTTAAGTCCTCTTGAAAGTCCTTGAATCAAACAACTCGAAACAATCCTTTTCGGACTCAAATTCGGACAAAATCCGCTCATTTTCGCGTATACCCAGCCCCGGCTGGGTATTTCCTTTGCAAAAGCCCAGCCCCAGCTGGATAGGCTACTTTTTTCACGCCCAGACACCCAGCCCCGGCTGGGTACTAAGCACAAAAACGCCCAGCCCCGGCTGCGTACCAATCTGCCAAAAATATTTTCTGTTGGAACCTCCTCTGCTAAAACTGCCATAACTTCTAAACCGAGAGGAGTTACGAGGCCCGCGACATATCAAATCGAAGCTATCGACGAGATCTACAACTTTCATTCTTTGAGCTTTGAGAAATAACGAACGTATGATGGTCGAAATTAGACTGGAAGTGACTGCTACGCAAAATGACCACCCAAAACGGTGAAGTTCAACGTCCGTTGGTAGAAATGTCATAACTCTTTCATCCGAACTCCGATTTGAATGATTCAAGATGTTCCGGAAAGCTAAGAAAACGCTCTACAATATAGTCCAAGCTCCAAGCCAAGAACATGAAATGACATGAAAGCACAAACGATATCCGGCTTGCTTTTGTTTGCATTTTCCGTACTTTTCCTTACCAATAATCGCTCACATCGCTTCCAAACGTATAACCTACAAAACGAACACAAAATGCATGAAAAGTAACTAAGACACATGAGTTTAGGAAACTAATTCAAGTAATAGATACCGGATAATTAGGTATAAAATCTACTTATCAAATACCCCCAAACTTAAACCGTTGCTTGTCCCCAAGCAACACAACATAATGCAATGCAATGCAATGAAATGCAACTAATCTATATGCCTACGAATCCAGTAGTATTGATAGAATCAAATCTATTCACTCGGCCTTAGAGCAATCAAGCAAACACGATAATACTTCATATCAAAACCAATCAACAATTTCCTAGTTAATCATCAAGTCTTAAACTGTTATCACTGATATAGTGCGTGTGTGCTCAACAAACATGCTAATTGATATGAAATTAAATTTAACACATAATAGGTCTCTTTAAAGGCATCATACAGTGAAAACTCACAAAATTCACGAACAAGCTAGATCCAACTAAAGTCAAACATCCACCAAGTTCAAGAGTCCAATCTGGGATACTTATGCTTTACTTTTCATTACGGGGGCTTTTTGCTCTTTTCCCGTTTTATTATTATTATTATTATTTTTTTTTACTTTTTAACCATGACTGTGCAATGTCTCATTCCATTAGCTAACAGTGCTACCCCTTAGCGAGCTTTCGACCAACGACTCCCAGACCATATAAGACCTTAGGGCGCTAGGTTTTAAGATACCACTTCGGGCGTACTTGCTCAAGTAACAAAGGCCCCGAAACAAAACTAGCCACTGTATTTTTTCATTTTTTTTCTTTTCTTTTTTTTTTTGAAGCTTATATATCCCAATTTTTTTTCCCGAACTTAAGTTTTTATCGAACTTTAGTCATCACTACTTATTCTTCTCATTCTTTCATTCAAACTAGCATTATCCTTTAGAGTCCCATTATGTATCAATTTAAACTCAATCAATCAACAAGTTATTTTTATTGTGCTATCCTTATTATACCAGTTTCAAACAGAAAAAGATTCAATTCATAACAAGAAATCACATCAAAAGCTCTAATAATCAGTATTATATTTGTCTACTCAATCCCATTCTCATCATTGGCCAAAATAAACTGTAACTATCAAACAGCTGGACTCATGCAAGATAAACATAGTAACTAACTATTATCCTTGAAATTTTTGATTTTTTTGATTTTTTTTATAATGAACCTAAACTAAATTAACAACATATGCAAAATAACATAACATAAACTAAACATGCGATAATGAATTAAACAAAACTCCCCCAAACTTAGCAATTACAATGTCCTCATTGTAAGAATATAACGATAAATAGAAGAGAACTTCCCAGTAATCAGCTACGCGTGAAGTGATGGTGGCGATGGCGGCGACGATCTTTTTCTTATCCATTGAACCTCCAATACCTACAATGAAGAGAGACAACATGGATTAGATTATAAGAGAGCTTAATAAGTAAATTAATTCCTATCTACTAAATAAACTAGTAAAGCATATAAATATAAAAATTCCTGGGTTGCCTCCCAGTCAGCGCTTGATTTATAGTCTTTCAGACTGACTTTGTCTGGTCAATGCTATCCAATTCCTCTTCGAAAGTTGAGAAACCCTCCATCCATCGGAAATAATATAGCTTTTGGTAGGTTCCCATTTATGATAGCCATCAAGTTAAAGTCACCTAGCATGCTTTGTTTATATAAGATTAGATTGAAGAACGTCCAACATCTAGGCGTTTTCTCCATTGTGTCTGCGAATATATTCTGGCATTGAGGCTTGTCAGACACAACAATCTCTTCTTCTATCTTCTCCAACTCATTGCACCATGGCTTCGAAGTTGTACTCGCTTTTATGTCACATGGAGTATTGCCAATGACATGACTACCAATTGGACAAGGTTTTGCAAATCTAACCAGGTTCTTGAACTGTGGAGGAGAATTCACTTGAGGCATAAATAACATCGGCTCATCATCGTTGGTTCTCACAATTAGTTCTTCACCGACTTTGTTGTCATTATCCCTACTTGTCTCCTCTTTTTCAACATCTCGAGGCTCATCTAGTTGTAGATTTGGTTCAGGTTCTTCGTCAATTTCGTCATCCATGTCATAAAACCAAGTGTTTGGAGGAAGGTTGTTTACGGCTTTGGTCATTTGCTCTATCTGATCCGCAAGATTTTGAATTGACCTCGCTTGATTACTCATTCTCTCCTCATTTGATGCTATGAACTTGGACACCAATTCCTCCAACCTTGACTTTTCTTTTTCAGTCTCGGAAGCCATGTATTGAGGACCATTGGTTGAGGCAGTGAGGAGTTGTTCAATTCGATTATTAAAATTTTGGGTTGATAACTCCTGACTCATTATCATCTCTTCTTTTTCTGCTATAATCCTTAATATGAATTCCTTGAAATCTGAATTGTCTTCTTGTTGCATTGGAGATGGATTTGAGAAATTTGATGGATATGTTGGATTTGGAGCAGAGTATTGGTCCTGATAGTTGTAGCTCCATGAAGAATCCGGGTGATACCCCCAAACTTGATGGTAATTATCATATGCATACTGGTTGAGGTATACACCACCTTGTTTTCGCCGCCCAAAACTAACGGTGCATTGATGACTCGGATGTTTGCCAGCACAATAGTCACACATGATTGCCATCCTTTGACTCTGTTGGGCTGCGATAACGTCCAACTTCCTCGAAAGTTCTTTAATTTTTGCTGACATTGCGGAAAGTGTCGCGAGTCTGTCAATCTCCTTTTCTTTTAGTGGAGTCATGTTCGTGTATGGCCATTGATACACAAAGTCATCCATGGTACATGAAAAGAGAGAAATATAGGAAGAGAATTAAAAATAAAAATAAAAATGTTTAAATTAAGACTAATTTGATTGAAATTAATATTGGTAAAAAATATTAAACTAATTCCCCAGCAACAGCGCCAAAAACTTGTTGGGTAAAATCTATATACGCACAACACGCAAGTATACGTGGTCAACAAGTAATAAAGTGATAAGTTGAGTATCGTTCCCATAGAGAATTATTTAATAAAAATCACCAAGTACTAACCCGTAACCAACTCAATCTTATTTAAACAAATGAATTTAATGTTATAAATTAAAATATTTAACTAAACTAATTCTAATTACCACTAATTAAAAATCAGATTATGGAGATTTAAGATCACAACTTCACTTATTACTTCATTTAAGTTAACACACTTCTCATCAATTATTCTCTATCCCGAATTGTTAATCAAGAACACGAAAGTAGTATTAATCACCTCTCGATGCACTAATACCGTATTAACGTCAATCCACAATTAAGATAAAAATCCGTTAAACACCTTAATCAACTAACCCACTATATCTCTATGTGAATTACAATTGAAGAAGGTTGAAGAATAAGTTCTCTACCCGATTACATGCGATGTCAAGCATATCTCTACCTTAACACACATCAAGTTTAAGCTACTAACAAAATCCTGAACACATGCTATCATGATTAGATCTAAATCTATACTTCATCTCTCGAGTTCATATAGATTATCACGGTAATTGATGGCCAAGAAATTAAACAATTAAGTTCAAATCACAATAGACAATCCTCACAATAGAAAATACTAATTGATAACGAAGCATATTAAAATAAACTACACAATAAGATCCATTGTAATCTCAAACAAAGAATTAGTTCATTATTATTGAATTAAAGCTAAGAATCCACAATTGAATACACATTAAAAGATAAAGATAGAAAAAGATGAGAAGAAATAATATATTGTGTGTAGATTTGACGCCCCCTCCTTGCTCCTACTTCAAATCTTCAATGATCTCCAATTTGCATCAATCTCCAAATCTAATAAAAACTAGTATTTTTCTCTAATTTACTCTAATCTAATTAAATAGAATGCTCTCTAATCTACTAATATTCTCCTCTAATCTATGTTATTCCCCTCCTTTTATAGCTTTTGTACATGTCTTTAAGTCCTCTTGAAAGTCATTGAATCAAACAACTCGAAACAATCCTTTTCGGACTCAAATTCGGACAAAATCCGCTTATTTTCGCGTATACCCAGCCCCGGCTGGGTATTTCCTTTGCAAAAGCCCAGCCCCAGCCGGATAGGCTACTGTTTTCACGCCCAGACACCCAGCCCCGGCTGGGTACTAAGCACAAAAACGCCCAGCCCCGGCTGGGTACCAATCTGCCAAAAATATTTTCTGTTGGAACCTCCTTTGTTAAAACTGCCATAACTTCTAAACCGAGAGGATTTACGAGGCCCGCGACATATCAAATCGAAGCTATCGACGAGATCTACAACTTTCATTCTTTGAGCTTTGAGAAATAACGAACGTATGATGGTCGAAATTAGACTGGAAGTGACTGCTACGCAAAATGACCACCCAAAACGGTGAAGTTCAACGTCCGTTGGTAGAAATGTCATAACTCTTTCATCTGAACTCCGATTTGAATGATTCAAGATGTTCCGGAAAGCTAAGAAAACGCTCTACAATATAGTCCAAGCTCAAAGCCAAGAACATGAAATGACATGAAAGCACAAACGATATCCGGCTTGCTTTTGTTTGCATTTTCCGTGCTTTTCCTTACCAATAATCGCTCACATCGCTTCCAAACGTATAACCTACAAAACGAACACAAAATGCATGAAAAGTAACTAAGACACATGAGTTTAGGCAACTAATTCAAGTAATTGATACCGGATAATTAGGTATAAAATCTACTTATCAATGGGTATTTGGTATGTTGTAGTTTTATGAGTTACAAACCTATAGAATCGAAATGGACTGAATAGGATGAATATAACTCATGTTATGATCATTGGAAGGAGTAAAGTTATGTGTAATCGTGAAGAGCAGAGTCAGAGGGCCTATTCTGCGACTTGGGGGGCAGCTGTGCTGCCCCCAAGGCCAATTGGGGTGCAGCTGCGCCGGGCATCAGTAACAGTTGGACTGCTCTGACCTGCTGTAGTAAATTAAGCATAACGTTTTCATACAAACTCCGATTAAGGCGATTCAAGATGATCCGGAATGGGGACGAATAGACCTACAACTTTTGTTCTTTAAGGTTGTTTGTTTGAGGTCTTTAGGAAGGGTCACAATGGTCATCTTTAGGACTATTGTGTTTTCGGAGGCAATCGGAGGGCGTCAGACTTGCACGTATGCAAGTGTAGTGCTTTTGACGATAATAGATGTTGTTCTAAGTTATAGAACATGAATATTATGAAGTATAATGATGTTTAACATTAATAAATGATATATTAGATAAGTTGAATACGCATACTAAGCACACACAAGAGAGACAAATTGGGCGTATGACGAATAAACGTCGAAACGTCGTGATAAGTGAACATAAAAAGTGTTTTAAATCAAATGAAATGAATATTATAAGATATTTAATAGTGTTAATATAAAACAAATAATGATTCCTAGCAGGACTTAAGCACTTGAATGAACTTCAAATATGAAATATAGTGAGCTATAAGTCGAAAGTAACAAAATAAAATTGAACATTGTCTATTGCTAATAGGAAGGGTTATGAGACGTAAATTAAAGTTTACATTACAACTACTATGCGTTGATATGTGACTAATAGTTGATGTGTATGATTATATAATTGTGTAGGGCACGTGAAGTGCAGATATCTGTGAGTTGTTAAACTGTTATTGGTAAACAACGATCAATGCAAGTATTTCAGTTCCTATTTGTTATGTGAACTTGATGATGAACTGTTTTAATTCTGTATTGTAAATAGTATGATGTGTTATATATATGTTGAAAACATGGAATGTTAAAGTCAACATCTGACTACGTTGATTGAGTAATGAATGCTGATTGAGTAAGGAACTCAATCTTTATATTTGATATTTGAATAGCAGCATGTATGTTATGTTAGTTCAATGTTTAAGAGATATTTGTTGAGCATATTATTATGTGTTACGTGATGCATGAAAACTGTTAGATTTTGCTGGGCTGTCGAGCTCAACCTTGCAACTAACCATTTTTACAGGTTAAGGATTGAAGGTAACACTGTGTGCTACTTGAATGACGTGGATCAGAAATAATACACGAAGATTAATATTTTAGCTAAAGTTGTTATTTCTTTATATCATGATTAAGATTCATGAGATGTACTAAATGTTCTATGATGTATAGTTTTATATTGAGTTGTAAAGCTAATGTTAGAGTTATCTGATATGTAAAGGTTATCGGATTGAAATATAAAATTTTATATAGTAACAGTGATAAAGTGAATCATAAAATAAGATTGATTCAAAGACATGTAGATGATAAAGGTTTTGATTCAGGGAATTAAAGTAAGAAGACATAAAAGTTTAAATTATTCCGCATTATATAAAGTTTAACATCGAATAACGATGAAAAATCAAAAGGTAGATGTGTTATTAACGACCAAAGTTAATAATTAAATTGTATGAATTTTGGGGTCGTAATTACAAGTAAGAAGACATAAAAGTTTAAATTATTCTGCATTATATAAAGTTTAACATCGAATAACGATGAAAAATCAGAAGGTAGATGTGTTATTAACGACCGAAGTTAATAATTAAATTGTATGATTTTTGGGGTCGTTACAAGTAAGAAGACATAAATGTTTAAATTATTCCGCATTATATAAAGTTTAACATCGAATAACGATGAAAAATCAGAAGGTAGATGTGTTATTAACGACCGAAGTTAATAATTAAATTGTATGAATTTGGGGTCATTACAAGTAAGAAGACATAAAAGTTTAAATTATTCCGCATTATATAAAGTTTAACATCGAATAGCGATAAAAAATCAGAAGGTAGATGTGTTATTAACGACCGAAGTTAATAATTAAATTGTATGAATTTTGGGGTCGTTACAGTTGGTATCAAAGCTGTAGGTTATAAACCTTAGGTAGGAGTACCATAGGCTATAACCTTAGAGAATGAAGGTGAAGATAATGAAAGAATAAGCTCAAGTAGAATTTGCATAATAAGAAGTAATTTAAGAAATTTATAAAGAAGGGGTTAAAACATGCGTGAAAGGATTCAAAGAAGAATCTCGCAGAGTTATAAGGAATATGAATGTGGGGTTACCCAACTCCAATAATATGGATGTAAGGTGATAATAAATAGACAATGTTTATAAGAAGAGAATGATAAAGAATTTAAGAATCAAAAGTTATATTTAAGTGTGGTACAATCGTACTCTTTAATAGTTAATGTATGGTATCTGGCCTAAATGATTCCTTCATAGAGCGGAGGTATATACGAACTAGCAACTCGAAACCTAGTTTGTTGGTTGTTTGTGGGAAACCACTCAGCGTACTATATTAAAACTGTTAGAGACTCGATGTGTACCAAGTATAGAAAGTGGATACGTATGATGAAAATGTAGAACTTGAATGAAATGGGGAGCAATGTAAATGAACTTAGAAGTTCTTAAAGGAAGAATTGTTATATAAACAAGAAAATTGAAAGAAGAATCTTAAAGAGATATAAAGATAAGAAATGGGAGTTACCCTAACTCCAATAGCCAAGATAACGAATAATGTAGTAAATGATGAAAAAGGAAAGAAAGGGGATCATAAAACAAAACGATCACGAGTTAAGAAAAGACTTTTAAGGGAGATGATTCTAGAATAAGATCACGACGTGATCTATTTAAGTTATAAAAGAAAGATGGTCTGTAATGTTTGAATAATTATAGCTTGATGCTATAAAGATGATGTACTATGAAATAGTACGAGATAACTCACGAGGAGTTATAGATGATGTGATACGAGGAATTCGTATTGAGTAAAGAGCAAGTTATGAGCAAAATAGGGTTAGATGGGATTTCAATTGAGGACTCATGTGATGGTTGAGTTGTACAAATCTTTGTATGAGCGAGGGTTTTGTGCTTGCACTCAGTTTATCACATTGATAATCATTGGAATGTTGGTGTCGAGCTATCAATGTATATGTGGCGAAAAGGTGATTCTTTTCTCATGTGTATATTTGATAGTTAGAAACTATTAAGATTAGTCAGATATTATTAGGATTAGGTGCGGTTCTTAAAACTAATACATATGGTAAGTTTGTGACTCATAATAATATGGTATATTTTGAACCCCTCAGCGAATAGACGCCTATGGTCTGACTAGGACAAGTTCATAAACTCATATTATTGTGGCAAGTTCTTGAACTTCCAATGTACGGTAAGTTTGATGAACTATACTGGGGATATAGGAGTATTATAAGTTGAAATACAAGAATATTTGGTGTAAAGATTGAAATTGATGGAGAAAATTAGGTATTCCAAATTTTCTAGCTTTGCTAGATTTTTAAAATTTATTGACTTCGTACCGATGGTTATACTTTTGATTTTTGGAAAAAAAAAATGTTGGGTCACACTAGCGAACCAAAGAATTTTTAAAAACAGTGTTATTATTCTTATGTCTATGTAATTGCTTTGGTTAGACAAAAATGATTTGAAATATATCAAAATATATTTTTTATATATCATCAATGCATCATATAACCTGGTGCAAAGATGATAAAAATGATTGAGTCGTCAATACAGTATTACTTAATGTTGGATGTGATCTAAGGATCGTCAGCCTACTATGGTATGATGTAGTATGATAAAATCACCAAATGACGGAATTCTCAAACGGACTATAAATACAGTGCGGTATCATGACATCATAAAAAGATATTTGAGATTTCTTTATGATATGAGAATATATATATATATATATATGTATATTTTGATTGATGTCCGAATTATTGTATAAGTCTGTGCTATTTGATTCAGCTAAACGATTATTGAAAGATGTTCATGAAATTTAAGCGCTTCTTGAGAAGTTATGTCAAACCAAATTGTTTTTGTGCGAATTCAGATGTTGAAGAGCTGAGATGAACAACCCTTTTATAGGGGATTACGCGGAGGCGTTGATATGTTTGTGCACAATACATTGTGCGAAGGGCTGATCACCCTAAGTATGAGGGGTCCCTATAGTTTATGACTGTTAAAGTTTAAGTTTAAAGATTACTTATAACTATGGACATACGTATAACGTTTAAATATTTGTGCACAATACATCGTACGAAGGGCTTAACACCCTAAGTACTGGAGTCCTTATAGTTTAATGACTGTTAAGATTTAAGTTAAAAGAGTACTTATAACTGTGGACGTAGTTCAAGGTCTTATGACCCTCAGCATGATTTGGAATCTTTTAAATTCCTTAGTTATTCATACTACTTCCCAATTATTGAGCAATTGTGGAAGATTCTTGCTATTCTAAAAGATGAATGTGGTAAGGATGATATTCCTTAGAAAGAAGTGAGTCGTAGAATGCGACACTGAATGATGAATATATTAAATAAGTGAGAAAAAAAATTTTAAAATGAGAAGGGGATGAGTTATCAAAGAATAATGTAAAACTTTTAATAGAAAAGTTTAATAATTATAGAAAGATCTTTGTGGAAAGAAGTGGTTATAGAACCCAATGAATGAATAAAGTATTAACATAAAATCTATTTTGATAGATTGAATGAATGAAGATTAATAAATAAAATTTCAAGGACGAAATTCTTAGAAGAATGTGTGAATGTAATATCCCGAGTGTTTATGATAATGATCCTTAGAAAAGGAAATGAATGGGTTAAATAATATATAATACTCAAAATATAATTGAGTTCAAGTGAAAGTTATGAAATAAAACTTACAAGAATTTATTATGAATAATGGTGGGAGTAGGAAATATAAAACCTATATTAAGGTAATGTGTTGAAGTTATTCAATGAAGAGATTTGATGAAAACCTGAGTAATGTAGGGTTTCGGTGATTCCGAGGACGGAATTCTTATAAGGAGGGAATGATGTGACAACCCGAATTTTTGAAAATTATTAAAATAAGAATTTATTAAATAAAATTCTTATTATGATATGAGAGAGTAATTTATGTTACATATAAATGTATATGTTAATATGTTATGATTGTGAAATCGTAAATAATTAAAATATTTATCAAGTAAAATAAGTATTTTAGTTGAAATATTTATGGATTAAAATAAATATTCAATGAAAATTATTATGGAATAATTTATTTAACTATGATGATATTAAATAAATTAATGATAAATAATTTTATAATTTGTGCATATTTATTACGTTAATGTGTTGGTGATTTACTAATTTAATTAAGTAATTAAATTAGAGGATTAAAGATTGTTAAATAAAATTATAATTATATTGGCTAAATAGAAGCTATAATTTTATTAGTAAGGTATAATTGGAATTATTAATAAATTGCGATTAATTCAATTCAAATAGTTAATGGGTGTGACAAGGGTATCATATGATAAGAAGGATTGTAAAAAAAATTAAATTAAAAATGACATTTTGGGTGCTAGCCAAACATGGCCTAGTGACCATTTGTTATTGTAACTGATAGGCCATAATGTATACGCATTATGTTTATATCAGTTATATGAAGGTTACATGTTTTGTTCCTAAAGCCTAAGGCTAAAGCTAGAAGAGAAAATACAGAGGAAGAGATAACTCTAGAGAAGAATTAGGAGGCAATTGGAAGAGAAATCCTTGAAAACAAGAAGGAAGTAGCAATTCACTAACATTTCCTAACAAAGCTAAACAAGAATTAAGAGGTAAATAACCTAGTTTCTTCTTTGTTTGGGTGTTCTTGAGTTATCCATTAAATTTAAAAATTTAGTTGGATGAATTGATAAATATGTTATATGTATATATATATGTGTGTGTGTGTGTGTGTGTGTGTTTGTTGTTAGATTTTTATAATCGTTTAGTTGTTATCTAGAAATGATTTTCAGAAATCAAATCCATGAAAACATGATTTAGAATGGAGAAATTTAGTTTTATTGATATATATACATTAGGGCTTGTTTTGGAATCAAAATTTATGATGAAGTCATGATATAATATTAAATTGATGATATATGTTGTTAGTATGTTGAATTATGAAAATAACGAAAGTTGAATGAATCGAAATGGTTGAGAAACGAATTCGTAGTGAACGAATTCGCTAAATTGTCAAAACATAAACAATTAGAATGAACATGAGTTGTAAATTCATATTAAGGTTAGTTAATATTTATGTTAGTTGATGGGTATTTTGTATGTTGTAGTTTTATGAGTTACAAACCTATAGAATCTAAAATAGACTGAATTGGATGAGTATAACTCATGATATGATAATTAAAAGGAGTAAGGTTCTGTGTAATCGCGAAGAGAAGAGCCTGAGGGCCTATTCTACGACTTGGGGCGCAGCTGTGCTGGCCCCATGGCCAATTGGTGTGCAGCTGCTCTGGGCATCAGTAACAGTTGGACTGCTCTGACCTACTGCAGTAAATTAAGCATAACATTTTGATACGAACTCCGATTAAGGCGATTCAAGATGATCCGGAACGGCGACGAATAGACCTACAACTTTTGTTCTTTAAGGTTTTTAGTTTTAGGTCTTTAGAAGGGTCACAATGGTCATCTTTAGGACTATTGTGTTTTCGGAGGCAATTGGAGGGCGTCGGACTTGCACGTATGCAAGTGTAGTGCTTTTGACGATAATAGATGTTGTTCTAAGTTATAAAACATGAATATTATAAAATATAATGATGTTTAACATTAATAAATGATATATTAGATAAGTTGAATATGCATACTAAGCACACACAAGATAGATAAATTGGGCGTATGACGAATAAACGTCGAAACGTCGTGATAAGTGAAAATGAACATAAAAAGTGTTTTAAATCAAATGAAATGAATATTATAAGATATTTAATAGTGTTAATATAAAATAAATAATGATTCCTAGCAGGACTTAAGCACTTGAATGAACTTCAAATATGAAATATAGTGAGCTATAAGTCGAAAGTAACACAATAAAATTGAACATTATGTATTGCTAATAGGAAGGGTTATGAGACGTAAATTAAAGTTTACATTACAACTACTATGCATTGATATGTGACTAATAATTGATGTGTATGCTTTTATAATTGTGTAGGGCACGTGAAGTGCAGATATCTGTAAGCTGTTAAACTGTTATTGGTAAACAACGATCAACGCAAGTCTTTCAGTTCCTATTTGTTATGTGAACTTGATGATTAACTGTTTTAATTCTTTATTGTAAATAGTATGATGTGTTATATATATGTTGAAAACATAGAACGTTAAAGTCAACATCTGACTACGTTGATTGAGTAATGAATGCTGATTGAGTAAGGTACTCAATCTTTATATTTGATATTTGAACAGCAGCATGTATGTTATGTTAGTTCAATGTTTAAGAGATATATGTTGAGCTTGTTATTATGTGTTACGTGATGCATGAAAACTGTTAGATTTTACTGGGCTGTCGAGCTCAACCTTGCAAATAACCATTTTTGCAGGTTAAGGATTGAAGGTAACACTGTGTGCTACTTGAATGACGTGGATCAGAAATAATACACGAAGATTAATATTTTAGCTAAAGTTGTTATTTCTTTATATCATGATTAAGATTCATGAGATGTACTAAATGTTCTATGATGTATAGTTTTATGTTGAGTTGTAAAGCTAATGTTAGAGTTATCTGATATGTAAAGGTTATCGGATTGAAATGTAAAATTTTATATAGTAATAGTGATAAAGTGAATCATAAAATAAGATTGATTCAAAGACATGTAGATGATAAAGGTTTTGATTCAGGGAATTAAAGTAAGAAGACATAAAAGTTTAAATTATTCCACATTATATAAAGTTTAACATCGAATAACGATGAAAAATCAAAAGGTAGATGTGTTATTAACGACCGAAGTTAATAATTAAATTGTATGAATTTTGGGATCGTTACAAGTAAGAAGACATAAAAGTTTAAATTATTCCGCATTATATAATGTTTAACATCGAATAACGATGAAAAATCAGAAGGTAGATGTGTTATTAATGACCAAAGTTAATAATTAAATTGTATGATTTTTGGGGTCGTTACAAGTAAGAAGACATAAATGTTTAAATTATTCCGCATTATATAAAGTTTAACATCGAATACCGATGAAAAATCTGAAGGTAGATGTGTTATTAATGACCGAAGTTAATAATTAAATTGTATGAATTTGGGGTCATTACAAGTAAGAAGACATAAAAGTTTAAATTATTCCGCATTATATAAAGTTTAACATCGAATAACGATGAAAAATCAGAAGGTAGATGTGTTATTAACGACCGAAGTTAATAATTAAATTGTATAAATTTTGGGGTCGTTACAGAAACCATCCATAAAACTGAGCAAGGCATACCCCGAAGTTTCATCGATGAGCTAGCTGATCTATATGTGGCAAAGGATAAAAGTCCTTCGGACATGCTTTATTCAGATCAGTGTAGTCTATGCAAACTCGTCATTTCCCATTCTGCTTCTGCACTAAGACTACATTCGCCATCCACTCCTGATATTCGATCTCAAATATAAAGTCTGCATCCAGCAACTTTACAATTTCTTCATCAATTATCTTTTGCCTTTTCAGTGCGAAAATCCTCCTCTTCTGCCGAACTGGCTTCTTTTCCGGGTCCACTTGTAATCGATGCTCTGCAACCTTCCTACTCACCCCATGCATATCTCTTATAACCCAGGTAAAAATATATGCATAACATTGAAGCAATTCCACCAGGTTTTTCTGGAAAAGTTCTGGCAGACCTGAACCTATCTTTATCGTCTTTTCCTTCTTTCCAGGAATCAGCTCAAACTCTTCGGTCTCTCCCGCTGGCATAACCGATGGCTCCATGCTACTCTTCGTAAATGGTTCGATTTCAACAAACATGGTTTACTTCTATTTATTGACCCCTACACCTGAATTGATCAAAGCATTACGATAACACCTCATTGCCAAGTCTAGATCCCCAGCCACTTTTCCAACTCCATGTGGCATTGGAAGCTTAATTTTGAAGTGGGCAATCGATGTTACCGCCTGAAGAGCTGTCAAGGTGCGTCTTCCCAATATGGCATTATAGGTCGAATCCACATGTATTACATAAAATTTGCACATAAATTCAACCTATTGTGGAGTCGTCCCGAAGATGACTGGTAGCTCAAAAGTCCCCGCCACCTTAACTGGATCGTTGCTAAAGCCATACAAGGGAGCATTCTGCCCAATTTCCATGTTCCTTCCATCCAAGTGCATCTTCTGATAGGCATGTGCATACAAGATATCCACCAAAGACCCATTGTCTATCATCATCCTCTTCATATCCACCGAACCCACTTGTGCAGTAAGCACCATAGCTCCCTCGTGGGGTTCGATGGGTTCAGAAGGGAAGTCATCATCAATAAAAGAAATTATCGAACCTGGATATGGTCTTTCAGTCTTCGGGAGAGAACCCGCCACTGCCATTACCGAATCCAGGTATCCTCTTCGTTTCTTTCTAGTAACTTTGCCAATATTTCCACGAGTAATGACATCCACAACATGCCTTGATGGTTGATTTGGAGCTGGGAGTGCGGGTTGAGCAGCCTAAATAGGTTTATTATTCCTCTGCTGATTACTCGGGGGATCTTGCCCTGCTACATAATGAACCAAAGCACCACTTTGGACTTTTCCTTCAATGAACTCCTTCAACCTCCAACAAGAGTTCGTATCATCCCAGATGCCTGATGATAATCATAATATTTATGGGGATTTCCCGAACCCGGTCTGAGATTATCACGAGGCTGCTCAAAATAGGGCTGGTTTTTTATCTGCTCTAGAGTGGTAGCCCTATCTATATTAAGTTGAGTGAACACCCTATTCACCTTCTGATTGGGAAAGGGTGGTCAACCTTCTTTTCACCCCCAAGTATTTTGTACTTCTTCTGATTCCCATCAGTCCTATCATTCGTGCCACCACTCTTCTTTTGATAACTATCAGATTTGTCTTTGTCTTTCTCTTTCGCCCTTTTCGAAGAGCCATACTTCAAACTGCTCATTGCCTCTTCTACCACGATGTAGCCTTCTGCCTTCTCAAATGCTTCGGCTAAGCTCTTCGGATGGATGAACATCAACTTCTTCACCAGTTTTTTAGACTTCACCAAGTCTAACCCGTTCTGAAATAAACCTACAGCCTTGGGATCATTAAGGTCTGTTACTTGACCCAATGCTTCCCTGAACCTCTTCACGTATTGGCCCAAAGTCTCATTTGAGTACTGTCTGATATGTGCCAACGATCCCGTAGGCTTTCCTCTCCTTTTATTGCTCCTGAATCGAGCATAAAATTTATCACATAAGTCAGCCTAGGACAAAATTGAGTCTGAAGGCAAAGTCCCCATCCACTGCCTCACATCTTTACTCAATGTCATCACAAAAGTTTGGAATTTGGCTGTATCCGAATAATCATAATAATCCATCAGCCTATCAAATGTCTGGTTGTGGTCATATGGATCTCCAGATCCATTATAACTCTCCATATAAGGAAGCTTTTTATTAGGATCCGCCTTCTCCCGAAGAATATCTGAAGAGAAAAGGGATGCCTTCTTACTAGAGTTTCCCTTAGCCTGCTAAACTTCAGCCAGTCGCCCCCGAAGCTCTTTCACCTCTTTGTCCAAGAGTTTCATCCCTTCGGGTTGTGAGTAAACTTCCTTCTTTGGGGAGCTTTTCTTCTTCTGTTCCACTCGACCTTTTTTGTTTGAGCTAGAAGCTTCTGATGCACTTCGTCTGTCCTTTCTGCTGAAGCGAGAATCCATAGGGCGGTGTGCCCTCTTTGGATTCTCTCAAGAACAACCTCTTGATCTGTTACGGTGTCTACCCTTCTCGTTGTGCCAAGGATACTCAAGGCGAGGTGTGATGCCCCCAAAACAGTTATACATCACCCATCTTGAGTCGCCAGATACATGGTAGATAAATTAAATACAAACTTAATTATACATTTGTCGGGTAATATACGACAAAACATAGCTGAGAGTTTAAACAAGAATATTGCCTTCTAGACAATATCCACTCTCAATGGAGTCCTCATTACAATTATTATCATACTATTTCACAGAATAGTGAGGACTAATAAAGCCACTTATCCAAGACCATCACTCCATTTTCCGACTCATTCCAACTATATTCTCATTTCCTGAAGAGAACAATGAAAGAAAAGTGTGAGCTCAACTATCCCAGTAAGAAATATTATGACTAAGATAATGCAGAATAAATTATCCTTAGTCTTCAACAGTATAACAACTGATAGAATACAATAGACAACAAGTCTTAGATCAACCACTGCAGTGGAATAAGCAATCCATTAGAAGATTCAAGTAGAGCATAAAATCTACTATCTTCTATGATTTAAAAAGTTTTTCATCAATTTTATCGATGAGACTCAGCTTAATAAATAAAATTGAATCATCCTGCGCCACGGCCAAGGATATTCATGTAATCATCAATGGTCATGATTATACTAAATAATCCCTGGTTATAATCATACCAACAACTGTCCATCAATGACTACAGGCCAATGAGGACTTTCACCACATCATTCGTCACATTACGGTCATGATTATACTGAATAATCTCTGGTCATAATCATACCAAGTCCATCTATGCACGTAAGCCAAAGATGACTTTCATCACAATATAAGCTTGAGGATGATGACAATGACATAATAATTCAATAAAACAAGTTCAAGGATAAATTTTAAAGATTTATAATTTAATTTATCCAGAAATCAATAACGTCCAAATTGTCACCATGATACTGCTTTGTGGAGTAAAATTCAAGAATAATATTCATGTATCAAAAATAATTTGGACAGAAAAGAAATATATTTTTTTGGTGAATATTACCCCGTGAATAGTACTTAGGGAATAGTACCCCGTGAATAGTACCCTGACACGAAAAGTGTCCCGAATACCCGGGTGAATGATACTAGAGTGATTAGTAATCGGGTGAATAGTAACTTGTGAATAGTAACTCGTGAATAGTACTTTAGCACGAAAAGTACCCCAAATACCAGAGTGAATAGTAACTGGGTGAATAGTAACCCGTGAATAGTAACTCGTAAAAGAAATATAATACCAAAAAAATGATATTTCATGACGAGTACAAAAGAAATGATATCTTATACGAGTATAATAGAATATACGAAACTGCAAATGGATTTTCACCCGCCATGTGGTAATCCACGTAGACAGATCATTTTCACAATTTAATAAGGAATGAATGTGAAGGATCATTCATCATGCATGCTGTAATCCACATAGACAGGTTATTTCAAAAGAATAATAAAGAATGGAACCAGGTCATGAGTAATCCGCACAGACAGGATATTCCAACAGAATAATAAAGAATGGAATAACAACAAAATTCACCAGGAATGAGATAGGCCGCACAGACAGGTTATTCCAACAGAATAATAAAGAATGGAATTACAGAAGAATTTCACCATGTATGCGGTACTTCGCATAGACAGGTTATTCCAACAAAATCATAAATAATGGAATAACAACCCTTACGAGTATTGAAAGAAAATAACTCTCTTCATGAATACGAAAGAATAATACCCCTTACCTCAAAAGAAGACTTGATACTGGAATAATGAGGTAGCAGACTTCTCTTCTTCTTTTTCTCTATAATAATTGCTCTATAGCTTTAGTAAATTGGTGAGAAATGAAGGAAGAATGAGCTTCTATTTATAGAAAAATATAGTTTCGATAATTACACGTTTTTGGGGCTCAAAATATTACAGTATAATACCTTCCTCTTTTTCTTCATTTTTAATTTATTCCTGCAAGTATTATCAAACTTGCACCATCTCCCCTAATAGTAAATCATGTGAATCAATAGTAAATCATGAGAATAAATAGTTCTAGACATGTGAAAATATTAATTACAGTATAGTACCTCCATCTATACCTCTATTTTTAACTTAGTCATGCAAGTATTATCAATCTTGCACCAACTCCCCTAATAGTAAATGAATTTGAATTAATAGTACACACATGTGAACAAATAGTTATAATCATGTGAATTAATAGCAATTAATTACTCATTTATCCGGTTAAATACCCGATTGGTCAATATAACCTCTAGACATCAATTATTATTGAAATAAATAACGATTTTCACTAACACTAATAATTTCAACACAATGGAACTATCAATTTTATCTTTAATCAACATGAACTTATTCATCATTAATATTATAATTCACAATATTTAACAACCAAGTCGTTCCCAGGAAAGATGGTGCTTTCCGATAAGGATTTCTCCTTATTGACGCGCAATTAGGTGACCAAACCTCTGCTTGACAGAACTTCTAGACATTGTCAATATTGCAAATAATAATATGAATAACTTTGTCGTCTCAATTATTGATTTAATAATATAACATATTATACAGATGATACTGTGACAATAATTGAATCAATAATATGAGAGATATGATGCAACAATTATTGTAACAATAATTGAGTATAACTGAGTGACTTCTTATGTAAACATCAATAATCAATACCGTGTGCTACTATGCAACCACGCGTATTACTGTACTTTTACTACTGGGTAGTTCAACAGTCTTAACAGTAACACTTTCGCCGTTATTTTTTAAAAAAGATAATTCTATCGTTTTCTAATTACGATAATACTTCCGTTGTGGGGTCCACCAATAATTGTGCCATCGTACGAATATTCCCCAACAAAAAGAATATTCCCCGACCAAACAAATATTTTATAACAACTTACATACTTTGCAAAATTTATAAATACTACCCACAACTATAACATTATATCAAATCTACACCATAATATTAAAAAAAATATTTCGAGAAATTTAAATCTTTATTCATAAAATTTGGGGTCTCACACGAGGTGCCTTCTTTAAACCCTCAAGAGTGTGTCCTCTGGATTTGCTTCTTCTCCGGTTCTTATCATCACTTCGAGAATCCTCAGGGCGAGGTGCCTTCTTTGGATCTTCGGGAATATGACTTCAGGCTCTTCTTCGGTCACAAGAGCGACTCCGAGACCGACTTTTAGACTAGATGGGTCTTTTATCTTGCCTTGCTTGTCTGCCTGGAGACCTATCACCCCCATCACTATATGTTATCCGAATCGTCGCCCGGTCCGTCGCTAAAGGGGGGGTGAACAAGTTATGTTAGATAAGGGGTGAGCTTAAGATCCGAATCGTATAATATATATATATATATATAAAGAGGTGAATAGTGTCAACGTGAATTTTTAAATACTTATAGCAAAGATACTTGAACTACTTTAAAAACAATAAATAATTTGGCAAGAGTTTGAGAGTAACACCCTAAAGTCAAATTTTTTGAATAACTTTATACTTTTTGGTTGTATATATAAAATATATATTTGATTACAATGATAATATGATACTCTCTCTCTCTCTCTCTATATATATATATTTATATATATATATATATATATATATAATTAATACACACCCTATCGACCCCCCCATAATATACTTTTCTAATGACAAATTGTTTATAAATAGATAGTTTTTTTAAATTTATTAAAAATAAAGTAAAATAAATTATTAATTTGTTTAATAAAATTATATTGATATACATATATAGAGGAAATAGGAATGATATGAGAATAAATTTGAGTTGAAAAAATTATAAAATTTTAATTTGATACCATATATTAGACATTTTACAAAATTTTAGTTAAGTCAATTTATATATATTATCTAAACTTTTCAAAATTTGCCATATGTTATAAAACCAAAAAAAAATCAATTCACCCCACAACCCCCTACGTGCCTTCATCCCTGACTTTAAGTACCCAAAATCTTGATCTAAAATATTAGTAATACTCTCTATGTTCTTAATTATTTGACGTTTTAGAGTTTTTTATTTGTTCCTATTTATTTGACATTTTTTCAAATCTAGGATAATTAATGATAATTTTTCCAAAATTATCCCTCATTACTCTGCCTGTTTTTTTTAATACTTTTAACTCTTTCTTTCTCCTTATCCCAACAAAACTCTCCTTTATCAAATAAAATTCTTTTGCATATTACGAGGGAGTATAGATAATTTATAAATAATTGGATACGTTTATTATAGGGATGGATGGAGAGAGAGACTAATGAGTAAATGAGGCATGAAAGTTTTTTTAGGATATAATTATGGGAAAATGGGTGAGAGAGAGTATGAATAACTATGATAAATAATTATTTAAGAGTATTATAGACAATTGAGTACTATATTTAATGCTTTCTAATTATTATCTTAATTCTTGTGTCTATCTCTAAAATTTCAAATAATTAGGAATTGAGGGAGTACTATACTCGGATATGATAAAATGACACCAATCTTACAAATTTTCAGCATCGATTTAGTAAAAGAGAAAATGGGGGGCTCAAGCTCAGCAATTCATAAAAAGAATAGTCATCAATTTTGTAATTTGTGCATAAATAATTACACAAAATGTAAAAGAGTGTAAGACTCCGAATTTTATGAAATAAAAGTATTCAATTTTTCTTATAATTACAATTCAGTAAATGATTAAATTGATAAAAGTTTAAAGTTAAGGGTGAGATATGAATTTTTTTCAAAATACGCAAGTGGTTATAAAATATTCATTTGTCGGGGAATATTCGTTTGGTCGTGAAATATTCTTTCTATCGGAGAATATTCGTACGATGGCGCAACCATTTGTGGGTCCCATAACGAATAACTGTCGGATGAAGAAAATGACAAAATTTGAGTTTTTACAAATAACGGCGTAGTTGTTACCGTTAACATTGTTAGAATACCCGGTGGTTAAAATACAGTAATACGCGTTATTGCACAGTAGCACAAGGTATTGCACAGTATTTTTGAATTATTGATTCTTACGTAAGAAGGCACTACTCAATAATTGTTACAGTAATTACTGTTCAATATTTTATTTTATTGATTCAATAATTGTCACTGCACAGTATCTCTATTATCAGATCAATAATTCATATTATTTGAATAATATTATTAGATAGCATTGTTGGCAATGTCTAGAAAGTTCTGTCAAGGAGAGGTTTGGTCACCTAATTGCGCGCCAGTAAGGAGAAATCCTTATTGGAAAGCCCCCTCTTTCTTGGGAACGGCCTGATTGTATAATTGTGATTCTGTAATATTATTTATGAATAATTAATTATTAATTTATATGATAAGGAAATATTTATTTGATGTAGATATAATTGATGGATATACTTATTTTATGTGGATATAATTGAAGGAATTAATACTGAGGTGTTTTATCAGTATTTTGTCGGAAGAGAAGTATTAAAAATCATCCGTTTGTGGATTTCAGATATTTTTAGTTTGGAATTTGGAAAAACTCAAAGCTACAAAGTTGTAGAGAATTCGATTTCAGGCAGAATGGACATAAAATTCGTATTTTTCTGATAATCGGGCTATTTTCTATGAATTGTTGAAGTTTCAAAAAAATAAAATGATTTTTATTAAATTTATGGGGGGGGGGCACTTTTGGTTGGTGGAATACACACATGGGCTGCTGAATTCTTCCAACATGGCTGCCCAAAAAAAAATTCAAAACATGCGTAGGAATTGTAATTAATAATAATATTATTTTATTATTTAGTCTCATATGGCGTTCTAGCATTTTCCTATAAATAGAGGGCTAAGTTAGAATTAAAAATTACACAAGAAACAAGTTTTCTCTCTTTTTCTCTCTATATTATCGAGCGTATTCTTGTGAGTATACTTTGAGTGTTACTATATGGTGCAAGTTTATGTCAGCATTATATCCGAAATTCAGTCAGAAGTACGGTTATTTTGAGGTGAGGGATTTTATGGGTTATTATGTTTTTCAGTTCGTACTTCTTCCGACCTTCAGAAAATTCTGGAAAATTTTGAAATGATAATTTGATGAGTTGTTTTGATTGTGCCCAAAAAATGGTGATTTTTGGATGTATAGATTAAGAGTTATGAATTTTACGAGAAAATACTATTTTAAAAGTAACATCTTATAACTCCTTGTGGGTAACTCCAAAATTGATAAAATTTTTATTGGAAGTACATCTATATAATATCAGTGTACTCTGTGAATTTCGGAATTTTTGAATAAAGGTACAATTTATGATAAATGTCTAAATATTCTGCGGTTTTGGCCATATGGAAAATAGTAAATGAATTTTAAAAATTCTGAGAAAACTATATGTTCAATATGGGATTATATTCTGCTAAATCATGAAAAAGAAATATTTTTGGAACTGATTTGGTATTTTTCATAAAAATAGTCTAGTTATGAGTAAAAGAATTAAATATGTTATGTTAAGTAAGAAAATTGAAAAATATAATTTTATGGCTTGAGAATCATACATGAGTTATATGCAGATTTTTGATGAGGATTTTGGTTATTGGTGATGAAATCTTATGAGTTTGGCATTTTAGAATGATTAAATGCATTATTTAGTAAAATGTAAACAATTAAAATAAATTGTTTATAAGTTTAAGAAATATTATTTCAATATCATTATACCGAAATATTTGTATGGATTTTATTGTAGATTTTCTATCTTTTTGTGTCGAGTTACTATTCATGAGTTACTATTCATGAGTTACTATTCACGAAGTTACTATTCATGGGTTACTATTCACGAGTTACTATTCACGACAAAATTAGTTTCTTTTTTTGACCAAATTATAGTTGAGTTATGAATATTACTCTTGAGATTAAAACTATATGTTGATCATATTATTTTTATTATCATATATAACATTTTTATAACCCTAATGATGATATTTCTCTTTGACTTGAGTGTAAAGATGGGTAGATTTTTGGTATGATCATGACTATGGGTTCTCTTTGGCCAGTAGTGCAAAGTTGAATTGTTGACTGGTATGATCATGACCATTGAATTTATAATTGAATATCTTTAGCTTAAGTGCAAAGGTGAAATGATCAACATGGTTATAATTAATTATATAAATTCTGAAATGATTATATATTTCTTTAAGATATTAATATATTTGACCTGTAGTGCAAATATGAATTGTTGATGAATATATTTGGCATGTAGTGTAAATATGAACTGTTGAGGAATATCTTTGGCTTGTAGTGCAAAGATGAATTGTTGATGAATATCTTTGGCCCGTAGTGCAAAGATAACCTGTTATTGAATATCTTTGACCTGTAGTGCAAAGATGGTCTGTTGGTGAATATCTTTGGCCCGTAGTGCAAAGATGAAATTGTTAGTATGATTATAAACAGGAACTGTGATTTGGTATAACCATGATCTTTGATGTTTCAGGAAAATACATGTTATAAAAATTATCTTCATCCTAGATGCGAAGAGGAATTTAGAATTACAATTATGATTATGAGTTATTCATACGATTGTGGAAAGGAATTGTTGATTGATGTTACAGGGATAAAACATTGTTGGTGAATTTTTAACATGGAGAAGATAATAGACTTTACGGTCTATTTGACTCTTCTAATGGATTGCTCGTTCCGCTACAACTATGGTTGAAATTTTTATCATCTACCATATGCTCTAAATCTCTGATTTATTGTTGATGAAGGCTATTGATAATTTAATTATCTTTAGTCATGATATTCTTTACTGAGCTAGTTGTGCTCACCCTTTTGCTTCACAATTTCTTTCAGGTAATAAGAGTGTAGCTGGGTCGAGCGGGGGTAACAGGGGAATAGAACGGTGGTCATCATTTAATAGTTATATTTGCTGAATCAACTAGGATGAGGCGAACCCAACGTTGGAAGTGTGTTTTGCCACTATCATACAAGATGTCTAATGACATATAACCACGTGTCATCATAAGACAAGATTGTGCTCATCCACTTGCTGAGTATATTTACGAGCACTACCTATATAATCTTGGTGTTTGTTTGAAGTATAATTCTCAATTAGAGACAGTGGAGATAATGATATGTCAAGAGAAGACTCACCATTAGGAAGAATATGATAGTAATCTTCTTGTTTTTCTTTGGGGTCTATTGGGTCAACCAAGGATAATTCTGTGGCCATATGATATCAACCATAACTAGACGCATGGCCTCCCATGTACGAAGGTTTCCTTGAGCACTTCCCAAAGATTCTAATTTCTAAAACAGTTTTTGACTATACCTTTCATTGTGATGTGCTATCCAAGGTTTGGATGAGAGTCACAGTTGGTATATATTTGTATCCAAACTCATAGCACATGTGTTGTTGTATTTTGCACGATAATTATTGTAATAAAATTGTAGTTATTTTCTGTACCATGTATTTGGCGACTCAGAATAGGTTGGATGGAATGGACCTATTTTGGGGTTGTCACATTTGGTATCAGAGCTTAGGGATATGGTCTCTGGCGAAGATCGAGGAATATAACTAGGAGGGGAGAGATGAGTAAATTCTTCGCTAGTGTGTCCTACCTAAGCTTATTTTTTGGTCGGTCATAATATACGGATATTATATGATATGTTAATTTGCTTAATTAACCCTCATTTTATGGAAGTATTTGAGAATGACAGCTGAGAATGCTAACAATGGAGTGGATGAGACTGTGGGGATACCTCTAATCACTAACCATGATAATGTGATGTCAGACGAAAAAGGAATTAGAGATATTCTTGTGGTGAATGAAGAATTGGTAGTTGCACCCGAGATAGTCGCAGAGGTAACAGCTGAGAGTAAGGAAGAAAAGGAAGAAGAGGTACCTGAGGAGAATTTATTAGAGGTATTATATGATCAAAATGTAGAATTACAAAATCATGTTCATGAGTTAGAAGAGCAGGCTGAAGAATGGCAGGCGGTCGTGGAACAAAAGGATGCAACAATTCAAGCTTGTGTTACTCGATATGTGATGCTTGAACAGAAGCATTCTTTGGCAGAGTATAAGATGATAAAGATGGAATCTGAGCTGAAAGAAGAAAAAATTGAACGAGTAAGAATAAGTGATGCATGGGCAAAAGCCGCACGACACGTGGATATTATGGAAAGAGATGTCCGATCTAAGAAGGCTAAAATAGATGATATGAATTTCTCTTTTTGGAAAGTAATTGGGAGAACCCAACATCGAGTTTTGAATTACCCTGTACAGAGCGGTCAACCTGAATTCGATATGGATCGAAGATTGATGATTCAGATCATAAATCAGGAGTACGACGAGGCAGTTGATGGATGAATATGTCCTATAGAAAAGTATATTCCAACGGTAGTGATGACGCCAAATGCTGCCCCAGACAAGTCAAAACAGGGTAGTTCGAGGGATGGAGGTTGTCATGACTTCCCAACAAGTGAAGAACCCAAATGAAGTTATCACGGGAGATGAGCAATGGAGAAATCATGATGACCTGGGAGATAGAATCTGAAATGAAAGCAAGGTATTCTCAACTTTTCGAAATACCAGGTACGTAAATTTTGGGGACGAAATTTCATAAGGAGTGGAGATTGTAAGACCTCGAATTTTATGAAATAAAAGTATTCAATTTTTCTTATAATTACAATTCAGTAAATGATTAAATTGATAAAAGTTTAAAGTTAAGGGTGAGATATGATTTTTTTTCAAAATACGCAAGTGGATATAAAATATTCAATTCTCGGGGAATATTCATTTGGTCGTGGAATATTCTTTTTGTCGGAGAATATTCGTACGACGGCGCAGCCATTTGTGGGCCCCGTAACGAATAACTGTCGAATGAAAAAAAATGACAAAATTTGAGTTTTTACATATAATGGCGTATTTGTTACCGTTAACACTGTTAGAATACCCGGTGGTTAAATTACAGTAATACGCGTTATTGCACAGTAGCACAAGTTATTGCATAGTATTTTTGAATTATTGATTCTTACGTAAGAAGGCACTGCTCAATAATTTTTACATTAATTACTGTTCAATATTTTATTTTATTAATTCAATAATTGTCACTGCACAGTATCTCCATTATCAGATCAATAATTCATATTATTTGAATAATATTATTACATAGCATTGTTGGCAATGTCTAGACAGTTCTATCAAGGAGAGATTTGGTCACATAATTACGCGCCAGTAAGGAGAAATCCTTATTGGAAAACCCCCTCTTTCCTGAGAACTGACTGATTGTCATAATTGTGATTCTGTAATATTATTTATGAATAATTAATTATTGATTTATATGATAAGAAAATATTTATTTAATGTAGATATAATTGATGGATATATTTATTTTATGTGGATATAATTGAAGGAATTAATGCTGAGGTGTTTTATCAGTATTTTGTCGGAAGGAAAGTATTAAAAATCATCCGTTTGTGGATTTCAGATATTTTTAGTTTGGAATTTAGAAAAACTCAAAGCTACAAAGTTATAGAGAATTCGATTTCAGAAAGAATGGACATAAAATTCGTATTTTTCCGATAACCGGGCTATTTTCTATGAATTGTTAAAGTTTTGGAAAAATAAAATGATTTTTATTAAATTTATAGGGGGCCCACTTTTGGTTGGTGGAATACACACATGGGCTGCTGAATTCTTCCAATATGGCTGCCCAAAAAAAAATTTCAAAGCATGCGTAGGAATTGTAATTAATAATAATATTATTTTATTATTTAGTTTCCTATGGCGTTCTAGCATTTTCCTATAAATAGAGGGCTAAGTTAGAATTGAAAATCACACCAGAAACAAGTTTTCTCTCTATATTATCGAACATATTATTGTGAGTATACTTTGAGTATTGCTATACGGTGCAAGTTTCTGTCAGCACTATATCCAAAATTCAGTCAGAAGTACGGTAATTTTGAGGTAAGAGATTTTAAGGGTTATTATGCTTTTCAGTTCGTACTTCTTCCGACCCTCAAAAAATTCTGGAAAAATTTGAAATGATAATTTGATGAGTTGTTTTGATTGTGTCCAAAAATGGCGATTTTTGGATGTATAGATTAAGAGTTATGAATTTTACGGGAAAAGACTATTTTAAAAATAACCGCTTATAAATCCTTGTGGTTAACTCCAAAATTGATGAAATTTTTATTAGAAGTACATCTATATAATATCAGTATACTCTGTAAATTTCGGAATTTTTGGATAAAAGTACAATTTATGATAAATGTCTAAATATTCGACGGTTTTGGCCATATAAAAAATAGTAAATGAATTTTTAAAATTCTGAAAAAAATATATGTTCAATATGGGACTATATTCTGCTAAATATCAAAAAAGAAATATTTTTGGAATTGATTTGGTATTTTTCATAAAAATAGTCTAGTTATGAGTAAAAGAATTAAATAAGTTATGTGAAGTAAGAAAATTGAAAAATATGATTTTATGGCTTGAGAATCATACATGAGTTATATGAAGATTTTTGATGAGGATTTTGGTTATTGGTGATGAAATCTTATGAGTTTGGCATTTTAGAATGATTAAATGCATTATTTAGAAAAGTGTAAACAATTAAAATAAATTGTTTATATGTTTAAGAAATGTTATTTCAATATTATTATACCAAAATATTGGTATGGATTTTATTGTAGATTTTTTACCTTTTTGTGTCGAGTTACTATTCACGAGTTACTATTCATGAGTTACTATTCACAAAGTTATTATTCATGTGTTACTATTCACGAGTTACTATTCACGACAAAATTAGTTTCTTTTTCTGACCAAATTATAGTTGAGTTATGAATATTACTCTTGAGGTTAAAACTATATGTTGATCATATTATTTTTATTATCATATATAACATTTTTATAACCCTAATGATGATATTTCTCTTTGACTTGAGTGTAAAGATGGGTAGATTTTTGGTATGATCATGACTATGGGTTCTCTTTGGCCAGTAGTGCAAAGTTGAATTGTTGACTGGTATGATCATGACCATTGAATTTATAATTGAATATCTTTAGCTTAAGTGCAAAGGTGAAATGATCAACATGGTTATAATTGTTTATATAAATTCTGAAATGATTATATATTTCTTTAAGATATTAATATATTTGACCTGTAGTGCAAATATGAATTGTTGATGAATATATTTGGCCTGTAGTGCAAATATGAACCGTTGAGGAATATCTTTGGCCTGTAGTGCAAAGATGAATTGTTGATGAATATCTTTGGCCCGTAGTGCAAAGATAACCTGTTATTGAATATCTTTGACCTGTAGTGCAAAGATGGTCTGTTGGTGAATATCTTTGGCCCGTAGTGCAAAGATGAAATTGTTAGTATGATTATAAACAGAAACTGTGATTTGGTATAACCATGATCTTTGATGTTTCAGGAAAAGACATGTTATAAAAATTATCTTCGTCCTAGATGCGAAGAGTAATTTAGAATTACAATTATGATTATGAGTTATTCATATGATTGTGGAAAGGAACTGTTGATTGATGTTACAGGGATAAAACATTGTTGGTGAATTTTTAACATGGAGAAGATAATAGACTTTATGGTCTATTTGACTCTTCTAATGGATTGCTCGTTCCGCTACAACTATGGTTAAAATTTTTATCATCTACCATATGCTCTAAATCTCTGATTTATTGTTGATGAAGGCTATTGATAATTTAATTATCTTTAGTCATGATATTCTTTACTGAGCTAGTTGTGCTCACCCTTTTGCTTCACAATTCCTTTCAGGTAATAAGAGTGTAGCTGGGTCGAGCGGGGGTAACAGGGGAATAGAACGGTGGTCATCATTTAATAGTTATATTTGCTGAATCAACTAGGATGAGGCGAACCCAACGTTGGAAGTGTGTTTTGCCACTATCATACAAGATGTCTAATGACATACAACCACGTGTCATCATAAGACAAGATTGTGCTCATCCACTTGCTGAGTATATTTACGAGCACTACCTATATAATCTTGGTGTTTGTTTGAAGTATAATTCTCAATTAGAGACAGTGGAGATAATGATATGTCAAGAGAAGACTCATCATTGGGAAGAATATGAAAGTAATCTTCTCATTTTTCTTTGGGTTCATTGGGTCAACCAAGGATAATTTTGTGGCCATATGATATCTATCATAACCTAGACGTATGGCCTCCCATGCACGATGGTTTTCTTGAGCACTTTCCAAAGATTATAATTTCTAAAATAGTTTTTGACTATACCTTTCATTGTGATGTGCTATCTAAGGTTGGGATGAGAGTCACAGTTAGTATATATTTGTATCCAAACTCACATCATATGTGTTGTTGTATTTTGCACGATAATTGTTTTAATAAAATTGTAGTTATTTTCTGTACCATGTATTTGGCGACTCAGAATACGTTGGATGGAATGGACCTATTTTGGGGTTGTCACAAAGGGTACTGTAATTAATTATGCATAAAGTATAACCTACTCCATCCGCCCCTAATTATTTGACGTTTTAGAGGTTGACACAAGAATTAAGATAATAATTAGAAAACATTAAATATAGTACTCCCTCCATCCCTAAATAACTGACGTTTTGAAGGTTTTCACACTTATTAAGGAAGTCATTTATTACTCCAAATTTGTCATTAAGATTGATATGTATTACCACAATTACCCTTGCATTAATTAAGAAAATATGTACTCCATATAGTTGTCTAGATAAATGAAATACTCCATATAGTTGAGGGCAATAGAGAAAAAAATTGTAATTAATGCTTCCTAGAAACTTGATAACGTCAAATATTTTGGAAAATTTTGACCTCTCTATAACGTCAATTATTTAGGGATGAAGGGAGTACTCAATTATCTAAAGTAACCTTAACTCTTTTGTTGGGATAAGGAGAGTTTTGTTAGGATAAGGAGAGAGGAAGAGTTTAAAGTATCAAAAAAATAGGCAGAGTAAAGAAGGGTAATTTTGGAAAAATTGTCATTAATTATCCTATATTTGAACAAACGTCAAATAATTAGGGACAACTAAAAAACTCTATAACGTCAAATAATCTGAATTAGGGTTAAATGCTTTCTAGGTCACTGTACTATAGGTCGACTTACAAATAGGTCACTAAACTTTTTTTTTCTTACAGTCAACTCATTTAACTTTAATTTACTAACAAAAAGTTTAATATTCCGATAAATATGTTGACTTTGGACGGAATTTGCCACGTAAGCTGCTGACGTGGCAAAATTTTCTGATGTGGCACAGATCAGTCCCATGTGGCTTTTATGATGTGAAAATGGATGAAATTTTACAAATGTAATAATATAAATATACATAAAACACAATTTTTTTAATAAAAATTAAAAAAATGCAGTTTTTTTAATAAAAATAAAAAAAATTGTGTTTTTTTAAATAAAAATAACAAAAATAATTATTTTTATTAAAAAAACAAAAAACCAAACAACGTTCTCTCTCTCCTTCTCCGTCACAAAACCACGCAGTTTGGTTTTAAAAAAATAAAACACGGTTTTTTTAATAAAAAATAGTTTTTTTAATTAAAAAAATATAGTTTTTTGTAATAAAAATAATTATGTTTAATAAAAATAAAAAAACGCAGTTATTTTTTAATAAAAATAAAGAAACACTGTTTTTTTAATAAAAAAAATAAAAAAACGCAGGTTTTTTTAAAAAATAAAAATTTTAAATAAAAATAATTAATTTGAATAAAAAAACACAGTTTTTTAATAAAAATAAAAAAACGGAGTTTTTTTAAATAAAAAAAATTAAATGCAATTTTTTTTAATAAAAATAAATATTTTTAATAAATATAAAAAAACCGCATTTTTATTCTATTTTATTTAAAAAAACTGCATTTTTGTTTTATTAAAAAACTACCTTTTTTTAAAATTAAAAATAATAGATTTTATTAAAAAAAAATAATTTTTTAAAAAAACTGTGTTTTTTTTAGTTTTATTAAAAAAACTACATTTTATTATTATTTTATTAGAAAAAGCTGTGTTTTTTTATTAAACATATTTTTTTTATTTAAAAAAATTGCGTTTTATTTTTGTTAAAAAAACAGTGCTTGTTTTTTTTATTAAAAATAAATATTTTCATCAAAAAAATTACTTTTTTAAAAAAACTGTGTTTTATTTTTTTTATTAAAAATAACTGTGTTTTTATAATTTTTATTAAACATAATTATTTTTATTAAAAAAACTGTGTTTTTTATATTTTTATTAAAAAAAACTACTTTTTTTAAATTAAAAATAATTATTTTTATTAAAAAAATAATTATTTTAATTAGTATATATATATATATACTATTATTTTTAAATTAAAAATAATAGTATATATATATATACACTAACATTATCGAGTTATGCCTCGATTGAGCCTGAATTGACATCTAGAGCATTTATTGCTTATATATATATATATATATATATATAAACTATGATTGAACTCTGTTCGATGAGCCGCTCCGTTTACTGCTTTTGCATATATATAAATACTTATATATATGTTGTTGCTATCAAACTCTATTTGATTGAGCCTGGATTTCACATCCGGTGCGTTTATCGCTTATATATATATATATATATATATATATATATATATATATATATATATATATATATATATATATATATATATATATATATATATATATATAGGGTCTCCATCCACAGCAACCGGTTGTTGGGGAGCAACCCCTTTTATCCAGCCGTAACAGCTTGTACCGGCCTTAGAATTTTTTTTTTATAAGCCGGTACAAGTTGTTACGGCTGGATAAAAGGGGTTGCTCCCCAACAACCAGTTGCTGTAGATGGAGACCCATATATATATATATATATATATATATGGGATTCCATCCATGGCAACCGGTTGCCATGGACACTGTTCTAACAACCCCTTTTCGAACTGTTGATTAACTTATTGGAAGGCTGAGATTGAAACATAAATATACCAAGCCGGAATAAGTTGTACCAGCTTTTATTTTAATATGAGGACCTCACATAGTCAACATGTTGTCAGTTTGTTTAAATAAAATGAATTTTTAATATTAAATAATGCCCGACCGGCACAGCTTATACCGGCTGTACCTTTTTTTTTAAGCATTTTCCCATTAATAGTCATGACTCAGCACATTGCGTAAACTTAAAAAAATATAAAATACTCCCGGCCGCTACAAGCTCTTACAGCTGTTAATAAAAAAAAAAACCAACCGGCACAAGCTCTTCCGGCTTGGAATAAAAAGTTACTTTATTTGCTATTTTTACAAATAACCTTGAAACTTATCCGGAGTACATAAAGCCGGATATAGGATATAAAAGCAGCTTTATTTTTTAAATATGCTATAAAAATATTTTGTAAAACAGTAGCTTTTATATCCTATTATAAAGAATTCTTATAAAAATAAAGCTACTGTTTTACAAATATGCTATAAAAATATTTTTATATCTTATTATAAGAATTCTTTATTTGATATTTTTAAAAATAAAATAGGATATATAAATATTTTTTACAAAATATTTGTTATTTTATAATATTTGTTATTTTATAATAGGATATAAAAATGTTTTTATAAAAATATTTGTTATTTTATATAAAAAGCTACTTTATTTGCTATTTTTATATAAAAAGCTACTTTATTTGCTATTTTATATAAAATAACAAATATTTTTATAAAAATATTTTTATATCCTATTATAAAATAACAAATATTATAAATAACAAATATTTTGTAAAAAATATTTTTATATCCTATTTTATTTATAAAAATAGCAAATAAAGAATTCTTATAATAGGATATAAAATAGGATATTAAAATATTTTTTACAAAATTTGTAAAACAGTAGCTTTATTTTTATAAGAATTCTTTATAATAGGATATAAAAGCTACTGTTTTACAAAATATTTTTATAGCATATTTAAAAAATAAAGCTGTTTTTATATCCTATATTCGGCTTTATGTACTCCGGATAAGTTTCAAGGTTATTTGTAAAAATAGCAAATAAAGTAGCTTTTTATTCCAAGCCGGAAGAGCTTGTGCCAGTTGGTTTTTTTTTTATTATTATTAACAGCCATGAGAGCTTGTAGCGGCTGGGAATATTTTATATTTTTTTAAGTTTACGCAATGTGCTGAGTCATGACTATTAATGGGGAAATGCTTAAAAATAAAATAAAAAAAGTCACAGCTGGTACAAGCTGTGTCGGTCGGGCAATATTTAATATTAAAAATTCATTTTATTTAAACAAACTGACAACATGTTGACTATGTGGGGTCCTCATATTAAAATAAAAGCCGGTACAACTTGTTCCGGCTTGGTATATTTATGTTTCAATCTCAACTTTCCAATAAGTTAATCAACGGTTCGAAAAGGGGTTGTTAGAACAGTGTCCATGGAAACCGGTTGCCATGGATGGAATTCATATATATATATATATATATATATATATATATATATATATATATATATATATATATATATTAATGTGGCCTGGAGTTTACGTCGTGGCCTTTTACTTCTTTATTTACATTTCAGTCTGGCATGGAGTTTACTTCGTGGCCTTTTACTACTTTATTTACATTTTAGTCTGCCCTGGAGTTTACTTCGTGGCCTTTTACTGCTTTATTTATATTTCTGTCAGGCCTGGAGTTTACTTATTGGCCTTTTACAGCTTTATTTACATTTTGTCTCGCCTGGAGGTTACTTCGAGGCGGTTGATTGTTTTATTGCTTTAGTTATATTTTCTCAATCCCCATGGAGGTGCTTCGTGGTAGTTGATTGGTTTTTACTACTTTATTTATATTTTTTAATCCCCCGTGGAGGTGCTTCGTGGTGGTTGACTATCTGTGTATATATATATATATATATATATATATATATATAATTGTTTACAGCTTTCATACAAATTGCTACATCATGTGAGTCTAGGAATCATGTGATCACAGATTCAGTCCACTGAATCTAGATTCGGTTCTCGTGATGGACATTTTTAACAGTACACGACTTGTAAATTATTCACGGTGTTTGAATTTCCTTAGACGGCTTTCATGCCCACAAGGAGTTCGGCACTGCTTTTTATTTTATTTTCTCGAAGATGCTTCGCATATCGAAAATAAAAGCAATCAAGTCGAACACATAATAAAATAGAAGTATCAAAGGCCTCAATTACTATTGAGCATAAGGGTTTGAAAAATCTCTTTTTATAAAACATCACTTTTATATCTTGTTAAAACTGAATTTTTATACAGAAATTCAAACCCTTTGTATATAGGTGCGAACGAGGCATAACACTACTTCCAGATAATTATACATTGATCCACACACACACACATTCATATAATAGTTTAAATGAAAAGTGGCGATCACTGTGGCAACACGGATGTCGGGGGGTGCCTAACACCTTCCCTCCGCATAACCAAGTCCTTGGACCCTAACGAATCTTGGTTTCACAGACCCGTTAAACAGTGTCACATCATTGGGTCAATGTGCAAATCTTTTCTCGGTTATGTTGGTACAACCATTTAAAAAACCAGCTGGCGACTCTTACAGTCCAAATCGTCGACATATACATGTCGGACCTTTTCACAACTTGTCTTTTCAAATAAATCTCACCTAACATGAGAACACCAAAAGACAAGAACAGAAAAGGGACAAATAAAAATCCTGACGTCGACAATCGATTAGTTTAATAAAATTAGAATAATATAAAGCTGATAATTGAGAGATTAAAATTCATACTTGTCTCTGTGGGAACGATATTCTACTTACTATTATATTACTTGTTGATCATGTATACTTGCGTGTGGAGCTTAATTTAAAATATACCTAACATATCTATACAATAAGATGAGTTTTTCTATAAAACAATTCAAGAATTTTTAGTTTTATTCAAACAATAGTATTAATTTATATTTTTTTTCTTCCGATAACATTATGTGTAGTGTTCTTTTACTTTCTTATGTTTGATAATTGTATTTTCTTTTGAAGTTACGTACTAGATGTATAATAGGCTAAAGGGTAAATAATTAGATAAGTGGTTATGTGAAATGATTTTCAATTTATTGAGGGTTACATATTAATCATTATCTTATATTAAGGGTGTACAACTATCAATTTAGAGTGTGCATATAACAACAACAATAAATATCTCTAAACCACTACACTCAATTAGCTTATTTACCTTTATATAAACTTTATATGAATTAATGAAAACCATTACAAGCATATATCATTAATACGATTCAATTCAATACTTTTTTTCCTCTCTCTATATATATATATATATCTATCTAATAAAATACAAATAATTTTGAATTTCTCGCTCACTCAATAAATCATCTGGGCCGTCAAAAGTTTGGCATAAATCGCACTGTTCATACATCTATCTAATAAAATACATCTATCTATCTAATAATCTAATAATCTATCTAATCTATCTAATAAAATACAAATGATTTTGAATTTTCCGCTCACTCAATAAATCATCTGGGCCGTCCAAAGTTTGGAATAAATCCCACCGTTCATACATCTATCTAATAAAATACATCTATCTATCTAATAATCTAATAATAATTTAATAAAATACAAATAATTTTAAATTTTCCGCTCACTCAATAAATTATTTTGGTCGTTCAAAATTTGAGATAAATCATATTGTCCATACAGTGCCGGAGGCACGGGACCAAGTAAGAGCAGTAAAAAAAATATCAGAACCGTAATAATAGAAATTGATAGAAATTTAAAATATTTATTGAAAAATCTATAAATATGTACAATAATTCAATATATTTTATAATGATTTAATATATTTTAGGGAATTGTTAAATTCATAATATTTTTTATTATTTTTATAATAAAAGTTTCGTTGTAGATATATAACGACGGTAAAAATCGTCTCTATAAGATCTATAGCAATACTTTTATTGTAGAAATAATATTTTCTGTTGTGAATTTAATAATTTTCTATATTTTACTCTCTTAATCAACTACTTCAATATTTAACAATTATAAGTATTTTATTAATAGGGTAATATGGCCATACAAAGTTGTGTACATTTTATTTATACACAGTTTGTATTTTTATTATATTTGATTTTTGTTTTTTTATTAATTATTTTAATCTTTTTATATTATAATCCACCGATATAGTTCACGGAATAGTCCATCAGTTGGAAAGGTCATCTGTTAAAAAGATTAAAAACAAAAAACATCTGTGTGATAGTCCACGTGCTGAAGATACTCTAAAATTATACAGATACTAAAATTAACAAGTCAAATAGTCATTTTACTGCTGAACGGGACACCCGCAGAAAATATAAATAATGGATTAAAAATTAACAATTTAAAAATATTATAAATTATTTAAAAATAAGTAATGATATGATAATAAAAATAATATATATAAAATTAAAAGGCATAAAGGAGTCGAAACAAAGCAAACAGAAAGCTCATCGAATTCGATTCGAATTCAAATTGTATTTTAAAAAAATTTACTCAGATTCGTCTCAACTCAAATAGTTATTACTCTAATTCGATCTGTGTCATTCAAATTATTCGAGAGCTTCAAATTTAAACTCGAATTCTAATCTCCACATAATAATTAATTGTATAATAAATATAATTATAAATTAAATTTGTTATTTTACTTAGAAATGATAAAATATATTTATTATTACACTTTACAAATATAAAATCATAATTAAATTAAAACAAAATACAATAATAATAATTAATTATCAAAATTTGATTTAATTTTGTATATATATTATAAGATAATGTATCGAATATTTAATCGAACTTGTATCAATCAAGTATGTATCGAATCACAATCGAAAATTTGAGTAGATATAATATTAAACAAGTCGAGTATAATCTTGATCAGATTCTACTCTTATTTTTATTCAAACTATTTTTTATGCTCAAATTTGAATCATGTTAGTAACGAATTCGAGTTTCGCTTGTATATTTTCGAGTCGAAACCGAATCGAGTTTGAACTATTTGATTTGTTTACAGTCTCATATAAAATAATATGTTAAATTATAATTACTTGATATTCCACTATACATGAATGCGTCCAATAGTAATAACTAATTACTATCATACACATCTATCTAATAAAATACAAATGATTTTGAATTTTCCGCTCATTCAATAAATCATCTAGGCCGTCCAAAGTTTGGGATAAATCCCACCATTCATCTATCTAATAAAATACAATCTTTCTAATTCTATCTATATCTTTATTCTATATATCTAATTATATCTAATAAAATATAAATAATTTTGAATTTTCCGTTCACTCAATAAATCATCTGGGACGTCCAAAGTTTGTGATAAATCCCACCATCCATCTATCTAATAAAATACAAATAATTTTGAATTTCTCGCTTACTCAATAAATCATCTGGATCGTCCAAAGTTTGGAATAAATCCCAACATTTATAGTGCCGGAGGCACGGGACTGTTGCTAGTATATATATATATATATATATATATATATATATATATATATATATATATATATATATATATATATATAAAAGGCTATATTATAAATGAATGAATGATTATTTAGTAAACTACATTAATATTTAACATAATATTTTTGCAACTATTAAAAATAAGACAATCATACATCAATTTCAAGCTATAAAGTCGTCTCAATAAATATTATTGTAAATAATATTTTAGTTTTGCGATTTATTATATTATATTTTTAAATTTTGTGAATTTTTTTTACAAAAATTTAACCTACTGAACTAAGGAATTGGATTCACCCCTGACCTATTATTTCCTTTTAATATATATATATATATAAAGAGAGAGAGAGAGAGGGAGAAAGAAAGAAGGATTTGAATTAAATCATATTAATGATATATGCATATAAGGGTATGAATTGATTCGTATTAATTATATAAAGGGTCATTAAATTTATTGAGTGTAGGGAATGGTTTGGATATAATTCTATTTTTGAATAGAAACATATTAATTATGCAGATAGGGCCAATAAATTGAATCATATTTTACATTAATGGATTCAAATGAAAACATCTAGAGCAAACATGCTTATATATGTATCTCATCACAACTACTCCTATCACACTAGTTTGTTGATTTTTTCTCTCTCCCTTGTCCATGCTAATGGAGTCCTACTTGGGTTTTGTATGGGTGAATTTTGTAGCCATTTTTATTGGCGTTTTGGGTCTTAAGTGGTTGCTTGGCTATATCACCTGGTGGCTGTATGAAAGTAAGTTGGGTGACAAGCGTTTCTCTCTTCCCCCAGGTGATTTGGGTTGGCCTTTTATTGGGAATATGTTGCCATTCCTTAGAGCTTTTAAGTCCACTAATCCTGATTCTTTCATTTCCAGCTATGTTAGCAGGTACACACTCTCTCTCCTCTCTCTCTCTCTTATATATATATATATATATACAAAGAAGATCAAGAGCAATACACTTAAATGACAATACACCCTTAAATGACATTTCCATAAAAGGATTCCGTGTTTTTTTAACACATCACTCTCCTCACCCGTGGTCTGTAAGACAAAATCAAAACCTCCAACTCTCCTCACCCGCGGTCTGTAAGACAAAACCAAACCTCCAGATCTCGACGTGGAGTAAAAACAGTGCCCTAAAATCGGATTCCTCTCCAAATTGAAACCCAAATTCTATTTAAATAGAAACCTTTACGAATCCTAAGGAGTGGAGTGGAAACTGTGCCCTAGAATCAAAGTCTTTGCCCAGATCTCATCTTCGAATCAATAAAGACTTCGATTCTAGGGCACGGTTTCCTCTCCACTCTTCAAGATTCGTGAAGGTTCCGATTTAGACATAAATTGGATTCTGATTTGGAGAGAAATCCGATTCTAGGGCACTATTTCTGCTCCACCTCGAGATCTGGAGGTTTGGTTTCATCTTATAGACTCTTATAGACCGCGGGTGAGGAGAGTTGGAGGTTTTGATTTTGTCTTACAGACTGAGAGTGAGAAGAGTGGTGTGTTAAAAAAATACGAAAACCTTTTATAAGAATATCATTTAAGATTGTATTGCTCTTGATCTTTCCTATATATATATATATATATATATATATATATATATATATAACACAAGAATTGGATTTATAACTCTCTACTAGACCTGTCAATATAGTTGGTTAACTGTCGGGTCAACCCATATTAACTGGAACCAAATGGGTTGGTTAACTTTTTTTATTTATTTGGGTTGGGTAAAGTTTGAAACCATATTTTTAAAAAGAAATATATATATATATATATATATATATATATATATATATAACACAAGAATTGGATTTATAAACTCTCTACTAGACCTGTCAATATAGTTGGTTAACTGTCGGGTCAACCCATATTAACTGGAACCAAATGGGTTGGTTAACTTTTTTTATTTATTTGGGTTGGGTAAAGTTTGAAACCATATTTTTAAAAAGAAATATAGGTCCTACCCGATTAACCATTTTTGACCCATATTTTATTTCAATTCCAAATCAAAAGTTCTTTTCACCCATATTTACATATTTAAGAAGCTCAACCACCCCCACCCCACCCCACCCCACCCCTACCCCAACCCATGCACCCACCCCATCCCACCCCCAACCCCTACCCTCACCCTTACCCTCACCCCACAAAAAAAATTATGTGATTATGTATACACCCCTTACTCCCCACCCCACCCCACCCCACCCCACCCCACCCAAAAAAATAATATTATGTGATTATATATACACCCCTTACCCCCCACCCCACCCAAAAAAAAAATAATATTATGTGATTATGTATACACCCCTTACCCCCACCCCCACTCAACCCCACCCAAACCCAAAAAAAAATAATATTATGTGATTATATATACACCCCTTACCCAAACCCCCACCCCCACCCCAACCCCAGCCCAAAAAAATAATATGTATACACCACCCATCCCACCCCCTACCCTCACCACCCACCCCACCCTCTGCCCTCACTCCACCCACCACTCCCTCTAAAAAAAATTAATATGAAGTGATTATGTATACACCACTCATCCTCTACCCCCAGCCACCCCACCTACCTACCCACTCAACACTCCCTCCCCAAAAAAAAATATTAAGCGATTATGTATACACCACTCACCCCCACACTCTAACCCCACTCACCCACCCACGCCACTCCCATCCCACCCCACCCACCCACCCACCCACCCACCCACCCACCCAACACTCCCTCCCCAAAAAAAAATATTAAGCGATTATGTATACACCACCAAAAAAAATAATATTATGTGATTATATATGCACTCCTTACCCCCCCACCCCCGCCCCACCCCTACCCAACCCCCACCCCACCCCCACCCCCACCCCCACCCCCACCCCCACCCCCACCCCCACCCAAAATAATAATATGTATACACCACGTACCCCACCTCCTACCCTCACCACCCACCCTACCCCCACTCCACCCCCACTCCACCCCCACTCCACCCCCACCACTCCCTCTAAAAAAAATTAATATTAAGCGATTAAGTATACACCACCCACCCTCTACCCCCACTCACCCTACCTACCTACCCACCTAATACTCCCTCCCAAAAAAAATAATATTAAGCGATTATGTATACACCACCCACCCCCACACTCTACCCCCACTCACCCATCCACGCCACTCCCACCCCACCCCCCCCCCCCCACCCCCCCCCCCCCCAACACTCATTCCCCAAAAAAAATTATTAAGCGATTATGTATACCCCACCCACCCTACCCCACCCCACCCCACCCCACCCCACTCTCTCCTTAAAAAAAATAATATTTAGTGATTATGTATAAATAATATATCTAATAATAATTAATTTATTTAATTGGATTATAATAACGGTATGTTTGAAATTTAAAATATGGGTAGACCTATATTTGAACTATAAACCTATGGTTCCAACCTACATAACTCATATTAAAAATGGTTAATATGGTTTTAGTTCTTAAATGGAAACATAAACATATTTTGAAAACCAAAACCAACTCATAACCATATTTTGTCAGGCCTACTCTCCACTGTACAAGTTATATCATGCAAATCCATATATATATATATATATATATATATATATATATATATATATATATATATATATAGCAGATATAAATATAGACTGCCAAATGAACTGCCCATTCGCAACTGCTTGGAATCAGGTATTTCTTTGTTAAATCCTGTTTTCAAATGTAGTTTTGCTTCCCATCCTACCCATTTTGTCCCAAACAAGTTATAACCGAAATTCTCTAGGTGATTGAGTTGGTCTTAAAATCAAAATATTGATTTTAAGACTTGTAGGCTGTTCGAATCAAATAACTTCTTTTTTTGGTTGGTTGTATTCTTGGATATGTTCTAATCAAATTTAAAATGGAAAATGCAGATACGGAAATACCGGAATTTACAAGGCCCTCATGTTTGGTAATCCAAGTGTCATTGTTACAACACCTGAAGCTTGCAAACTAGTTCTGACGGATGATGAAGCATTCAAGCCCGGCTGGCCTAGTTCTACAGTAGAACTTATTGGGAAAAAATCGTTTGTTAGCATTTCTTTTGAAGAGCACAAGCGATTAAGGAGATTAACTGCTGCACCGGTGAATGGTCATGAGGCCTTGTCAAACTACATACCCTATATCGAAGAAATTGTTATATCTGCCTTGGATAAATGGGCAGACATGGGCCAAATCGAGTTCCTGACTGAGATTAGAAGGATAACATTTCGGATAGTCATGTATATTTTCATGAGCTCGGAGAGTGAGCATGTGATGGAGGCATTGGAGAAAGAGTACACCGCGCTTAATTATGGAGTTAGAGCAATGGCAATCAATATCCCTGGATTTGCTTACCATAAAGCGCTCAAGGTTTGTTTGTTTGTTTTTATTTATTTATTATTATTTTTAACAAAGACCTGGAATACTTCTCATAGATAATTTGAATTTAATTAGGCTATTTAAATCATTTCAGGCACGAAAAAAACTTGTGGCTATTTTCCAGTCTATATTGGATGACCGGAAGCTGAGGAGAAAGGGAAATTCACAAACAAAATCAAAGAAAGATATGATGGATGCTTTGTTGGACGTTGAAGATGAGAATGGTCGAAGACTAACTGATGAAGAAATCATCGATATTCTAGTAATGTATTTGAATGCTGGTCATGAATCTTCCGGTCACACTATAATGTGGGCTACCCTATTTCTACAAGGACACCCTGAATTTTTCCAGAAAGCTAAGGTAAATGAATAAAAACTTATTTTTTTAACTCATGGCTATATAAAGTTTTGTACATTATCTTAATCAGCCACTTGCATAAACATGTAATCATTTCAATAAAATGTAGGCGGAGCAAGTGGCTATAGTAAAAAACAGACCACCTACACAGAAGGGGTTGACACTTAAAGAAACAAGACAGATGGAATATCTCTCAAAGGTACTTGAATAATTTCCACATTCACTCTTGGCTATTCAAATTGATATTCTTCATGTAGTAAGTTTGTTCGAGTTGAAGAATACTTATTTTTAATTAACAATAGCTCTTTCTTCGTTGATCTTAAAGGTGGTCGATGAAACACTTCGTTTAATAACATTCTCTTTTACGGTCTTCCGAGAGGCAAAAAAAGATGTTAATATAAGTGGTAAGTTTATCATCATAATTGTGTATGCATAAATTTGAAATTGTTAAATACTCCATCCTACTATATATTATGTCTAAGTGATTCTATAAGAAACATGTATATTGTTTGCTTTTCAGGTTATACCATCCCCAAGGGTTGGAAAGTTTTGGTTTGGTTTAGGAGTCTTCACTTAAATCCTGAAATTTATCCTGCGCCTATGGAGTTCAATCCTTCCAGATGGGATGTGAGTTTCAAAAATATTTCTCTCCTCTCTCTCTCTCTCTGTATGTGTGCGCGCGTGCGTTTTAAGATGCTAATAAGCTTAACAATATTAATTGTGTGTAGGATTTCGTACCAAAGGCAGGAACTTTCCTTCCTTTTGGAGGAGGAAGTAGATTGTGCCCTGGAAATGATCTTGCAAAGCTGGAAATCTCTATTTTCCTTCATTATTTTCTCCTAAACTACCAGTAAGTTTTTTCATGTTATTTATTGATCCTACTTTACAAATATTATTATTGAGAGTTTTTTAGAAACATATTTATAGACAGACAAACATATGTACATACATACATATAAATATAATATTTCTTTATTCAGTAGTCTCATTTGACTTTTAAATAAGTTTCTTTTAAACATAATAAGGATTGTATGCACATTAGTCATCAATTTGCTAGTAATTAACACACTCCAATTTAAAAGTAAAGCTATGTTGAGTTTCTTATGGATGCAGCAGAATTAAAACTAGAAATTTGACCACTTTTTCATTTTGCAGGCTTGAACGGGATAATCCTCAGTGCCCATGGATGTTCTTACCGCATTGCAGGCCTACTGATAATTGCTTGGGAAAAATAAGAAAAGTGTCTCCTTGATGTTTATTGGCAGAAGAAGAGAGAAAATACAAGCTTCATAATTATCAATTTTAATTTGCTCTCTAGTATTTTTCTAAGTTGTTGCCCGATTTAATTTTCTTGATGTTACATTTATAAGATCCTTTGCTTTATTTATCTAGAAGGTGAATTAAAATATAAAGAAGTGTTCTTTTAATCGTTAATGCACAATGAGATGTGATGGGTATAATTTTATTTTATATATTTTGATGATAACAATTATGTTTTAAATAAATATGTAATTATTTATTATTTTTTCTTATTATTTTATTTTAACTATTTTCCGTTTTTATTTGAATTAATTTTTATTGACCTTGATAAATTATATGTCAAGTGTTAAATAAATTAATTCATATAAAATTCAAGACAAGGAGATCCTATTTCTTTTTCAAAATCAAAGTTGGGCAACATGTTTTATGCATGCATAAATACTAAAACATGAAGCAAGTATACTTATTATATTTATATATATAGTAACCGGATATATATATATATATATATATATATATATATATATATATATATATATATATATGGGTCTCCATCCACAGCAACCAGTTGTTGGGGAGCAACCCATTTTGGCCAACCGCTACAAGCTCTACCGGCTTATAAAAAAAATTGTCTAAGGCCGGTAGAGCTTGTAGCGGCTGACCAAAATGGGTTGCTCCCCAACAACCGGTTGCTGTGGATGGAGACCATATATATATATATATATATATATATATATATATATATATATATATATATATATATATATATATGGGAGCCCTTCCATAGCAACCGGTTGCTGTGAGAACTGTGCAACAACCCCTTTTTGGACCGTTGATAAATTGATCGCATGACTGAGATGAGTCTTAATATTTGATAAGCCGGCACAGCTTGTACCGGCTTTTATTTTAATATAAACACCCTACATGGTCAACATCTTGTCAGTACATTTAAAAGAAACGAATTTTTATTATTAAAAAAACACCAGCCGGCACAGCTTGTACCGGCTGTGTCTTTTTTTTAACGCATAACAGTAACTCCTATATATATATTACTGTGCTTTACCGGCTTTTATTTTAATATTGTATGGTCAACTGTTGTCATTTTAATAATTTTAAAATAATTTTTTAATATTAAAATACTTCAGCCGGCACAACTTGCACCGGCCGAGTATTTTTTTTAAGCATCTCTCTATTATATGGGGTGACTCAACACATTAAAGTTGCATTAAAAAAATAAAAAATAATCCAACCGGTACAAACTGTACCGGCTGAGAGATGTAGTGTTGTTAGATGGATTAAATTTTGTGAGCAACACAAATTTTGATATGACTGATCCATTAGTTTACCATAAATAATTCTTCTTCTTCTTTTGAGCTTTTACCAATCACTTGAAGAACATATTATATTGCACCACATCCATGTATACTTTAAGGTAGCATGAGAGATACAGTTGTCCACCGTCCTGCATGAATAGAAAAAATGCATCTAACAACACTAAATTTGCTCATCTCTCAGCCGGTACAGTTTGTACCGGTTGGATTATTTTTTATTTTTTTAATGCATCTTTAATGTGTTGAGTCACCCCATATAATAGAGAAATGCTTTAAAAAAAATACTCGGCCGGTGCAAGTTGTGCCGGCTGAAGTATTTTAATATTAAAAAATTATTTTAAAATTATTAAAATGACAACAGTTGACCATACAATATTAAAATAAAAGCCGGTAAAGCACATTAATATATATATAGGAGTTACTGTTATGCGTTAAAAAAAAAGACACAGCCGGTACAAGCTGTGCCGGCTGGTGTTTTTTTAATAATAAAAATTCGTTTATTTTAAATGTACTGACAAGATGTTGACCATGTAGGGTGTTTATATTAAAATAAAAGTCGGTACAAGCTGTGCCGGCTTATCAAATATTAAGACTCATCTCAGTCATGCGATCAATTTATCAACGGTCCAAAAAGGGGTTGTTGCACAGTTCTCACAGCAACCGGTTGCTATGGAAGGGCTCCCTATATATATATATATATATATATATATATATATATATATATATATATATATATAACTATCGGAGCCGTTCTAAAGCGGACCAAATAAGCGGACCAAAGAACGGACCAAGGTAAAAAAACACGCGGGGTCAGATTTAACCCGCAAAAACACGCGGATTAAACCCGATCCGCGTGTTTTTTTGCCTTAGTCCGTTCTTTGGTCCGCTTATTTGGTCCGTTGGATATCCTCCCCGATATAACTATATTAGTATACTACTATATATATTAAACATGTTACAAACCGTGTATTAAATATATAAACACAATCATTCATTACATATACCAATTAATATAATATAGCTAGTATAATTAATATATATATAACCGGATATATACATAAGGTTTGAATGCATATACTTTATCTTTTTAATGCTTGCATGTGCTGGCTTCTTTTGAAAACTGAATGTCACTCTTTTTAGGACAAAAACGTGTATGAGCGGGCTGTCTTCAAAACATATATGGTCAATCTTTGAATTAAATACTTAGTCGATGACATTCGGCCCGGGCGAATTTCTAAGTTCCTACGTACAAAAATTTGGTCCGTTAAATTCAAATGTTATTCTTCATTTAAACCGTGCATTCATATCAGATTTCAAAATATTATATTTTTGTCCTAACTTCAAAAATTCTATAAATATGGAGTATTTCATTCATTTGTTTTTTTACTAATGTAGTGAAAAGAAAATCATACTCTCATTGCCTACATTCTCTTTAAGATTCATATCTCTTCTTACAAAAATTATAATTGTTTTTGAAAAGAAAAATTGGTCCAAGTATTGAGATAAGTTTAATTTCTGTTGAATTATTTCTTACTTGTATTTTATTATTGATACACAAATACATATTGTTCTACACAATTTTATATATCTATATTTCATCTATTTGTCAAATAAAAGAATACTTGGGAGCCGGAAGGCTACGGAGATACACCTCTACGAAGAGAAATTCGAACCGTACGATTCCATATAGTCTTTAGTAACCTTTTATCGACATTATTTATATAAATATCCTAAAATAGATACAACACTTGATAGCTCAAAACAACACTGAGATACTGCTCCAAAAAGAGTAGTCATCCGAACCGGATTTGAGAATCGTAGTGATCTATTGAAAATATTTATATAAATATCAATTGTGAAAATTATAAATTTTGTCGTACTTAGACGCCGCAAGGCTACGGAGATACACCTCTACCAAGAGGAATTCGAACCGTACGATTTCTTACAGTACTAAGTGACATTATCTATAAAAGTTCACATAATAGATAAAATATTTCTATATATTATTTGAGTTAAAACAATAATATTTGTTATATCAATTTATGCTTAACTGATTTAAATATTATTCTTGATTTATTCTTTTATACAAGTATTGATTCATAAAATTAAGTCATAAATATTGTGGTAAAGACTATCAAAGAAACAATTCTAAATTATTTATAGAAAAACACTCTTTATTTTATAGAATTGTTAATTCTTTATAAAGTGCCTTAATATCATATATTTGCTTAATCAGAAGAATCAGTGAATCTAAACAAAGTTCTATATGCTTTAAAGAAGCTCATTGTTGAATATAAAAGTCCTTGAACTTTTATACTAATATATTTGCTCTTAATTTTCTATCTGCTTATTTGAGAAGCATTAATCTGTACTTAACTCTTATCACCTTATTGAAGAAGCACATTATTGTAAACTTATTTATAAACAGAGAAAAAAAATTAGAGTTAGTTTATTTTATGTACCTGTGAGAAAGACAAGTAATTCTTTTACCAAGACCAGAGTCTTAGAGAGGTTAGCAGGAAGTTAGGTCTCTAGTGTACTTGTGAGGTGAGGAAGAGGTTGTTGTTTCAAGACCAAATCATAGAATAGAACTAAACTCAAAAGGTGGTACAACTAAACTTGAGGAAGGAGCGAGGAGTTTGATGTCCAAGATAGAATAGTTGAATAGTTGGAAGTTTGTCTATAAAACTTTGTAAAGGCTTCTCCGCCTGTTGAAGGAGTTGTTATTACTGATAGTAATATGATCTCAAGTTCCAAGTAAGGACTTGAGATTGGACGTAGCAACATACCAAGGGGTGTATGTTGTGAACCAGATAAATCTCTGTGCATTGTGATTGAATTTTTATTATCTTGCATGCTAATTGTTAAAACTGCTAATTAATAACTAAAAATTCAAAAAGACCTAAATATAATTTTTAACTTGTAATAATTTATTCAACCCCTCCCCCCTTCTAGATTATTATTGACCTTTCAAGACGGAAAAAGATATATAGCTTTTGCTTGATTTGCAATTTATGCTGAAGTAATAATGCCTTTAAGTAGGGGCGGATCCAACCTCAAATTCAGTTGGATCAAATTCGAAAAAAAAATTCTTTAAGAATAAAAATTTAATAAAATGAATCACAAAACTAAATAATTCTCAAATGTTGTTTATAATAACGTTTTTCGAGGTTTTATTACTTAAAATTGTTGGATGATAGCCTCATTTTTAATAGTTACAAAAATATCATATATCAATTACATTAATATATTCATAAATTTTAAGGCTTAGTAAAACAAAATAAGTAGAGTACTACAGTTATATTAGTACATTACTATTATGTTACTGAAAAAAAAAGAATACGATACTATCTTGTTAATATGATATATAAATATTTTAATATACTTTAAAATGTTTAAATTTGATTAGGTGACTGGTAAGACTGAGCAAAAAACGGGTATAACTAAATTACCGAACCGAAGTGAAATAATTTAACCAAATTTTTTTGATAATTCGGTTATTTTCAATAGTTCGGTTATACCCGAATTTTGTTACGGTTTTCGGTTAATTTGTACGGGTATTACTTTTGGGTTATTTGATTTAACCAAATAACCGAACAACGCTTTAATAAATTTCTAATTTATAGTCGGTACATGAGAAGGGATGTACAGGATTTGAATTCTCAAACCGTATAACGTTTTCTTTATCAGAGAGAAAAAGCTTCACTCTTCTGTTTATGGAAGAGGAAGAAGAAGAAGAAGAAGAAGAAGAAGAAGAAGAAGAAGAAGAAGAAGAAGAAGAAGCAACAGTAAACCACAAAAAGAAGGATTATCATTCCCTCCTCTGATTCTTTCTCATGCCCTAAATCCTTCATACGCAATTACACATATTTAGAGAGAGAAAGAGGAAGAAGAATCTAAGGGAGAGAAGAGGCCTTTTTCCTGTTTTGAGTACGTTATCATTTCGTTTCATCGGCGCTGGACGAAGAAGCCCGGGGAAGAGGACGTTATCATTTCACCGGCACCGGACGAAGAAGCCTGGGGAGACTCCGTTGTTGCCGGGACCGGGAGACGATGTTAATACTCAGTCGCCTAATGATATCGCGAATAATTCGATTTCTGCGATGGTTGCGACGTCGAGCAAGCTGAAGAAGAAGGTCGGTGGAGCGAGGCTTTGGATGAGGTTTGATAAGTTAGGATTAGGGAAATCGAAGTTAATTGAGTGTGAAAAGAGTATAATTGTTAAACGCGTCTCCATTCCCCCGAGGGATTTGAGGGTTCTTCTTGGCCCTGTTTTCTCTTACTCCTCTAATCTTTCTTTTGCTTCAAAGTTGAATAATTGTGTGGAAATGTAACTTTTTGTTTATCTATTCTTTCATTTATCATATCATATGTGATAATTCAGTTTTGCTGTTGTTAATTTTGGTCATGTGATGTACATGATTTGTGTTTCATGTTCATGTTGATGTTGTATGTTGCTATTTACTGTTGGATGTTAGTTCGGTTATTACCCGAATACCCGAAATTACAATTCGGTTATTCGATTATTTTCAAATTTTGGTTAGTTTTTCGGATAATAAAATTATCAATAATTCAGTTTTCGGTTATAATCGAATAGCTTATTCGCTTCAGTTATAACTGAATGATCACTCCTAGTGACTGGTGGATTGTTCCACAACAGTTGGCTACATAATATAATGATGTTGATCTCGAATTTTATACTACTACTACTACTACTACTAATGAAATGAGATCACTCATCTGCATAATATAGGAATATTTACTAGGCACTATTAAATTTTGTGAGTATAGTGTCTGAATGATAAAATGTATCTTACCTCTCTTGTGTAGTGCTCTGTACTGATATACTCCTCCCACCATCCTGCATGCAGCTAACTTACCGTCACCTCAACTAATTACAGGCAACCCACCTACTAATCCCATCACTGTTCCCCACTGACCAAGATTATGTCAAATCCTCATTAATTAAGTATTGGGTCAGAAGTCCAATGCTTATCCATCCAAAATCCCTCAGTCCAAGCCTACAAATATCCTCACTTAAATGAGGGCCTAATACTTCAAAGGCCCAATAAAGGCAGCCCAATAGGTCCAAGCTATTATGGCCCAACATTTCCCCCTAGTCTTTTATTAAACAGAATGCTTAATAAAAGAGTATATAAGAATGGCCCAAATAGTAAAAAAAAATTCGGATGAGACCGAACCAGGCCCAAATGATAGGAAACCCAAATCAAAAGATAACTCTTCAACTTCACCATCATTACTGTCATTAAATGAGTCGCCCTCGAGTTTCGAAATCAGCTGACGGTTTTACTTGCTTATTTTGAAATTCAAGTGTTTTTGTTTCCTTCTTCCTCCCAATTTTTATCTCTGCAAACTGCTAGCCATGGCTTCCCAGAATCAGGACGACGCCATTCCCATCTTAGTTACTCCTATTTCTTCCATCCCTCCTGCTCAAAACCCTACCAACGTAGCTTCAGAAACCAACCCCAAATCCAACCCTTCTTCCAGCTAGAAATCACCACCAATTTCTATTCGAAACCCTTCCCTGTTCTTCAATAATGAAGAAAAGTTTCCTCATGCTAATATACCTTTTGTACTGAAAGAGGATGATATCCCTATCATTCGAGAGCGATATCAAATTCTAGATACCCACCATTTAAGGTTGCCCATTTCTGGTGAACGAATATACCAACGTCCCGAAGGTTGGAGTGCCATTCCTCTCACTATCCTAGATAAAGGAGTTCGATTCCCCCTTCACGCTTTCCTTGTCACCATTTTAGGGTTCGTGGGCGTCGAATTTTCCCAATTGGTCCCCAACTCTTATATTCACATTCTCTCCTTCATCACTTTATGTCACGAGATAGGGATTACACCTACTTTCGATTTCTTTTTCTCCATATACACTGCTAGTTAGTCTCGAGAAAAAGGCTCCAGAGTGTTGAGCAAGTAATACCCCAATCCCAATGAGAATTTTGAGAGGCGATCGTTGATGGATACTCCTTCAAGCAATAAAGGATGGCATAAGGAGTGGTTTTTTGTTAAAGGACCTGAAGTCTCTTCCATTCCAGACTGGACTACTTCCGAACGCCTTTCTGCAGACTTCGGTGATATTTCAGAAGAATGTATGAGCTAAATCACAAAGCTTATGGAGAAACTTCCTCTGAAGGAATGGAGCTTCGGACTCCTAAGCAAGCAAGCGTGGTTGTATTACCATAAATATAAGTCCCGAACTCAACTTTTGTATAATTTCTCAAGTTCTTCATTTGTAACTATTATGAAATAATGTCTTCATCTGCGTTAGTATCTCTCATCAAACCTACCTCCATTGACCGAAAGGAATTAAATAAATTTCTCTCTGGTAAATCTTCTCAAACCTCTACCGGAACCCAAAACATTGAACCTCCAACCTCTGAACCACAAATTTCTGAACACCACACTTCTGAACCATAAACTGCCAAACCAACTCCCATAGAAGGGACAAGCCATCCTCGTAGGAAGAAAAGAGCTGCTAGAAAACCAAAATAGATTCCAGTCCCTACCCTTAATGAAAGCCTCCTGGATATGCCCATTGTCGAGCGCACCCAAATCCTCCGTACCAAAAATAGAAGAATCAAAATAACCCTCCTTTCTGCCGAATATCTCAGAGTACCCTCCACCGAAGCCACTCAACCTCATGTCATTCCAGTAGAAATCATCGAACCCGAAGAAGATACTGAAGAATATGCTGAACCTGCTTCTCCCCTTGTCCATAAAAGAAAACACGCTTCAAATGACCAAACACCACCAACACCCAAACCTTCAACAACTCATGCCCCGCCTCCCCTGAACAAACCATACCATCGTCACAACGTCCCTCTTCTTCTGAAGCCCAGCCCAAAGTTGTTGCATCTCCAACTTTATGGCCAGATCTCAATGAAAACTTTCCTATTACACCTCATCAAATCCTTCGTCCTTGATACTGATGATCATTGCTTCGGCAATAGTTCCATCATGGACTTGATTGAAGCTGGCATGACTCACCAAGCCAAAGTAAGTTAACTACGGATTATCCTTTTTGTATTCACAAATATTTCTTTGAAACTTTTCTGATTCATTCTGAATAATTACAGGCAAATGGTATCTTCGGGCGCCTCCACCAAAGATATAAAGAAATTGAAGGCGAAGAGAATGCTACCTGAAAGGATAACACAATTCTAAAGTCTGCTCTGGCGAGGGAGAGGAGCCAACATGGAGATTCCAAGTGGAATGATGAGTGCCTCCAAAATAACCTTGATAAGGTTAAAGAACAATTGGAAACAACTGAGGCCCTTCAACGAACCACTATTGAAGTCAATGTATATCTAGTTCAAAAGAACAAAGCTCTAGCAAAATCCAACCAAAGCTTGGCAATACAAAATAATGAAGTCAAAATATTCAAAGAACGACATCTCAATCTTTGGCGCAAAATTGAAAATGAACTTCGAGAACTCAAAGCCCTAGCCCCCCCACTTACCGAAGAACTCCATAAACAAATACAAATAGAATATTACAAATCACCTGAGCTGAAAAACGAAATAGTTCAGATGTATGCTGAGGGTTATGAAATAGCCCGCAGCAAAGGCAAGGTAAAGCTCGTTGAAGCCTCTCTAAACCCAACACTCCTCGACTCTTCTGAAGACGAAGACGAGGATAACGTCTGACGACGACCTTCCTCACCTTTTGCTTTTAGAACTTGTAAAAATTTCTACAATGTTTTGTAATTACCTCTTTTATTTTTAATGAAATGTTATCAGCTTTTTCCCTTATTATTCCCTTTAAATTTAACTTGAACTGTTAGTACATAATCAAGCAATCTGAACTTCAAACTTCAAATAAAATTAGGTAATAATATAATCTGAACTCATCACTTCAAATAAAATCAGGTAATAATGTAAAGTAATACTTATACATTACCGAAGTGTGAAAGAGATCATCAAGTATCCAATTGGCCATATTTAGGATGAATAGATTCAACCAAACCTTCTAACAAATCAAGTTCACTATCGACAAGTCGAATCTGGATTCTATTCAATGCCTAAAGGATGAACAGGTCACCGAACCCCAAAAAATCTAGTTCACCATTAATAGGTTGAATCCGGACCATGTTCACTGCCTAATAGGACGAATAGATCACCAAACAACCAGAAAATTCAGTTCACCATCAACAGGTCGAATCTGGATCCTATTCAATGCCTAAAGGATGAATAGGTCACCGAACCCCAAAAAATCCAGTTCACCATCAATAGGTCGAATCTGGACCCTTTTCACCACCTAATAGGATGAATAGATCACCAAAACACCAGAAAATCCAGTTCACCATCGACAGGTCGAATCTGGATCCTATTTAATGCCTAAAGGATGAATAGGTCATCGAACCCCACAAAAATCCAATTCGCCATGAATAGGTCGAATCTGGACCCTGTTCACCACCTAATAGGATGAATAGGTCACCGAACACCCAAACAACCATTACATAGAACATCATTGGAGATATTGGAGAGAATGGAGATATTGGAGAAATTGGAGACAATGAAGACATTGGAGAAATTGGAGAAAAAAGTATCTGTTATTGATGATAACTGTTGGCATAATTACAAACTCTTGTACACTGATACTAACCCTACTGAAAATACTTCCGAAGTCTTATTGCATGCCAAGTATTCTTTATCTCTGACCCATCTAATGCTCTCAACCGATAAGTCCGTAGCTTCAGTACTTCAATGACTCATAAGGACCTTTCTAATTCGGCATCAGCTTTCCCAAATTTTGAGGCGTAGAAGCTTTAACTTCCCTAAGGACAAAATCTTCCACTTCAAACCTTCGAAGCTTCACCCCTTTATTGTAGTACTTAGTCACATGACGTTGATATGCTGCCAATTTTACCAAAGCTGCTTCTCTGACTTCTTTAAGCAAATCTAGGTTGACTTTTAATCCCTCATCATTTTACACCTCCCCAAACTGACTGACCCGAAGACTAGTAGATCCAATCTCAACAGGTACCAATGCATCTGAACTATAAGCCAGCCTGGAAGGTAAATCCCCAGTTGTAGTCTTCGTTGTAGTTTTGTAAACCCATAATACGCTAAGAAATTCTTCAAGTCATCTGCCTTTTTCTTCATCCAATCTTCTCTTTATTCCATTCAGGAGGGTTCTGTTAGTTACCTCAACTTGCCCATTAGACTGTGGATGAGAAACCAAAGTCTTTTTGTGCTGAATCCCTAACTCTTTCAAAAATGCTTCAAACTTCTAGCCCACAAACTGGCGTCTATTATCTAAAATTACCACCATTGGAATGCCGAAGCGAAATACCACAGATTCCTTCAGAAACTTCAAACATTCCTATTCCGTGATCATCCTAAGTGGCTTCACCTCAACCCATTTGATCATATAATCAATCGCCACTATAATAAAACTAACCTGCCCTTTTTCTTTCGGAAATGGACCCAGTATATCTACCCCCAGATAGCAAAAGATATAGGAGATAAAACCAAGTATAGCTCTTCTGGTGGCTGATGTGGGATCAGGCTGTTTAACTGGCATTTTTGACACTTTTTTAAATATTCAATAGCTTCTTTAAAAATCGTTGGCCAATAATATCCTTATCAAAGCACCTTGTATGCTAATGACTTTGCAGCCATATGATCTCCAAAAATACCTTTATATACCTCCCGAAGGACATAATCAGCTTTAGAAGGAACCAAACACTTCAATAGTGGAGATGAGTAAACCCTTCGATAAAGATCGCCGTCTATAAGCACAAAGTTTGCACTTTAATACTTCACTTTCTTGGCCAGCGTCTGATTTGAAGGCAGTACGCCATCTGCTAAATACTTCAAATATGGAGTCATCCAACAATTGGAGCGCTCTACACACATCACTGCTTCATGTTGGATACTGGGGTGCTTTAAATTCTCTAAGTACACTGAGCCATCAAAAGTAATCACTTCAATAGTTGCCATATTTGACAAAGCATCTGCAATGGAATTATCATTCTAATCAACCTCCTGGAACTGGTAAGAACTGAAATGTCGAAGCTTATCCTTCAACTCTGCTAGATATATAATCATTCTTAAACCCCGAGCTTCATATTCCCTTGAAACCTACTTGATAACCAATTGAGAGTCACTGTAAATGATCAATCTTTGAACTTCCAGACTCTTTGCTAACCGTAACCCCGCTAATACCGCTTCGTACTAAGCCTCATTGTTCATTTCCCTGAACCCAAACCTGATAGCTTGCTGAACCTTTAATCCCTCTGGACTCATCAATATAATCCCAGCTCCACTGACATTCGAAGTAAAAGACCCATCAGAATAAAACGTCCACGAGCTCTGTATCTGCTGAAGCACAGTAACTGCTTTCTCAGATCCTTCAACTTCTCTTAAATTATCGTCAGCTTCCGAGAACGAACATTCAACCACAAAATTTGCCAAGACTTGACCTTTAATAGCCGTCCGAGGATGATACTCTAAAAAGAATTGAGACAACTCCATTGTCCATGCAGCGAGTCTCCCTGAAACTTCTGGCTTTCCTATCACCTTCTTTAGTGGCTGATATGTGTATACTATTATCAACTGACCTTGGAAGTATTATCGAAGCTTTCGACTAGATATTATCAAAGTAAAGGCAAACTTCTCAAGGTTCAGATACCTTATCTCTGCATCTCGTAGGGCATGTCTCACATAGTAAACATGGTGCTGCTTACTCCCAATCTCCCGCACCAACACTGCTCCTAATGCTAACGAACTTTCTGCCAAATACAAGTACAAAGGCTCAGCAAGAACGGGCTTCACCAGCAAAGGCGCCGAAGACAAATACCTCTTGATCCCCTGGAAAACATCTTCGGGCTCCAAAGTCCATTGAAATGTCTTGGCATTCTTCGGCCATTTCAACGTTTCAAAGAACGGCAGACACCTTTCTGCTGATTTAGACATGAATCTCCTCAAGCCTGCTATCCGACCCGTCAATCGTTGAACGTCTTTAAAGGATTGAGGAGACATCATATCCAAAATAGCCTGGATCTTTTCTAGATTTGCCTCTATACCCCTTTTACTAACTAGATAACCCAAAATATTTCCTGCTCCCAGTCCAAAGGTACACTTAGTGGGATTCAGCTTCAAATTGTAATACATACCATCTGAAAACACTCCTCCAAATCATCCAAATGACCTTGGACGATCATGCTTTTGACAATCATGTCATCAACATAGACCTCCATATTCTTTCCCAACTGTCTTGTGAACACATAATTCATCATCCTTTGATACGTAGCTCCTGTGCTCAACAAGCTGAAGGTCATCTTCTTATAGGCGTATACCGACCGGTGAGTAATGAATGTTGTCTTCGAGATGTCCTCTTTGCACATAGAAATCTAATGATATCCCAAGAAAGTGTGACAACTAGAATTTTTGAAAATTATTAAAATAAGAATTTTATAAATAAAATTCTTATTATGATATGAGATAGTAATTTATGTTACATATAAATGTATATGTTAATATGTTATGATTGTGAGATTGTAAATAATTAAAATATTTATCAAGTAAAATAAGTATTTTAGGTTAAATATTTATGGATTAAAATAAATATTCAATGGAAATTATTATGGAATAATTTATTTAACTATGATGATATTAAATAAATTGATTATAAATAATTTTATAATTTGTGCATATTTATTACGTTAATGTGTTGGTGATTTTCTAATTTAATTAAGTAATTAAATTAGAGGATTAATGATTGTTAATTAAAATTATAATTATATTGGCTAAATAGAAGCTATAATTTTATTAGTAAGGTTTAATTGGATTTATTAATGAATTGAGGTTAATTCAATTCAAATAGTTAATGGGTGTGACAAGGATATCATATGATAAGAAGGATTGTAAAAAAAATTAAATTAAAAATGATATTTTGGGTGCTAGCCAAACATGGCCTAGTGACCCTTTGTTATTGTAACTGATAGGCCATAATGTATATGCATTATTTTTATATCAGTTATATGAAGGTTACGTGTTTTGTTCTTAAAGCCTAAGGCTAAAGCTAGAAGAGAAAATACAGAGGAGAACTCTAGAGAGGAATGGGAGGCAATTGGAAGAGAAATCCTTTAAAACAAGAAGGAAGTAGCAATTCTCTAACATCTCCTAACAAAGCTAAACAAGAATTAAGAGGTAAATATCCTAGTTTCTTCTTAGTTTGGGTGTTCTTGAGTTATCCTTTAAATTTGAAAATTTAGTTGGATGAATTGCTAAATATGTTATATATATATATATATATATATATATGTGTGTGTGTGTGTGTGTGTGTGTGTTGTTAGATGTTTACAATCGTTTAGTTGTTATCTAGAAATAATTTTCAGAAATTAAATCTATGAAAACATGATTTAGAATGAAGAAATTTAGTTTTATTGATATATATACATTAGGGCTTGTTTTGGAATCAAAATTTATGATGAAGTCATGATATAATATTAAATTGATGATATATGTTGTTAGTATGTTGAATTACGAAAATAACGAAAGTTGAATGAATCGAAATGGTTGAGAAACGAATTCGTAGCGAACGAATTTGCTAAATTGTCAAAACATGAACAATTAGAATGAGCATGAGTTGTAAATTCATATTAAGGTTAGTTAATATTTATGTTAGTTGATGGGTATTTGGTATGTTGTAGTTTTATGAGTTACAAACCTATAGAATCGAAATGGACTGAATTGGATGAGTATAACTCATGTTATGATCATTGGAAGGAGTAAAGGTATGTGTAATCGTGAAGAGCAGAGCCAGAGGGCCTGTTCTGCGACTTGGAGCGCAGCTGTGCTGCCCCCAAGGCCAATTGGGGAGCAGCTGCACCGGGCATCAGTAACAGTTGGACTGCTCTGACTTGCTGTAGTAAATTAAGCATAACGTTTTCATACGAACTCCGATTAAGGCGATTCAAGATGATCCAGAATGGGGACGAATAGACCTACAACTTTTGTTCTTTAAGGTTTTTAGTTTGAGGTCTTTAGGAAGGGTCACAATGGTCATCTTTAGGACTATTGTGTTTTCGGAGGTAATCGGAGGGCGTCGGACTTGCACATATGCAAGTGTAGTGCTTTTGACGATAATAGATGTTGTTCTAAGTTATAAAACATGAATATTATGAAGTATAATGATGTTTAACATTAATAAATGATATATTAGATAAGTTGAATACGCATACTAAGCACACGCAAGAGAGACAAATTGGGCGTATGACGAATAAACGTCGAAACGTCGTGATAAGTGAAAATGAACATAAAAAGTGTTTTAAATCAAATGAAATGAATATTATAAGATATTTAATAATGTTAATATAAAATAAATAATGATTCCTAGCAAGACTTAAGCACTTGAATGAACTTCGAATATGAAATATAGTGAGCTATAAGTCGAAAGTAACACAATAAAATTGAACATTGTGTATTGCTAATAGGAAGGGTTATGAGACGTAAATTAAAGTTTACATTATAACTACTATGCGTTGATATGTGACTAATAATTGATGTGTATGATTATATAATTGTGTAGGGCACGTGAAGTGCAGATATCTGTAAGCTGTTAAACCGTTATTGGTAAACAACGATCAATACAAGTCTTTCAGTTCCTATTTGTTATGTGAACTTGATGATGAACTGTTTTAATTCTTTATTGTAAATAGTATGATGTGTTATATATATGTTAAAAACATGGAACGTTAAAGTCAACATCTGACTACGTTGATTGTGTAATGAATGTTGATTGAGTAAGGAACTCAATCTTTATATTTGATATTTGAACAGCAGCATGTATGTTATGTTAGTTCAATGTTTAAGAGATATATGTTGAGCACGTTATTATATGTTACGTGATGCATGAAAACTGTTAGATTTTACTGGGCTGTCGAGCTCAACCTTGCAAATAACCATTTTTCAGGTTAAGGATTGAGGGTAACACTGTGTGCTACTTGAATGACGTGGATCAAAAATAATACACAAAGATTAATATTTTAGCTAAAGTTGTTATTTCTTTATATCATGATTAAGATTCATGAGATGTACTAAATGTTCTATGATGTATAGTTTTATGTTGAGTTATAAAGTTAATGTTAGAGTTATTTGATATGTAAAGGTTATCGGATTGAAATGTAAAATTTTATATAGTAACAGTGATAAAGTGAATCATAAAATAAGATTGATTCAAAGACATGTAGATGATAAAGGTTTTGATTCAGGAAATTAAAGTAAGAAGACATAAAAGTTTAAATTATTCCGCATTATATAAAGTTTAACATCGAATAACGATGAAAAATCAAAAGGTAGATGTGTTATTAACGACCAAAGTTAATAATTAAATTGTATGAATTTTGGGGTCGTTACAAGTAAGAAGACATAAAAGATTAAATTATTCCGCATTATATAAAGTTTAACATAGAATAACGATGAAAAATCAGAAGGTAGATGTGTTATTAACGACCGAAGTTAATAATTAAATTGTATGAATTTGGGCTCATTACAAATAAGAAGACATAAAAGTTTAAATTATTCTACATTATATAAAGTTTAACATCGAATAACGATGAAAAATCAGAAGGTAGGTGTGTTATTAACGACCGAAGTTAATAATTAAATTGTATAAATTTTGGGGCCACTATGCCTTGAGTCGCGCTGCGGCGCTGCATAAGGAACTGGGACACGGAGCTCGCGCTGCAGCGCGAGTCTGAATAGGATAAGTGGTGCCGCGGCGCGGCTATCGTCAGCGTGGACTGTGACAACCCGAAAATTTGGGCAATTTATGAAAATCTTAAATGATTGAATTAAGGTCAAATATTAGACCTAGACAGAAAATAAGTGTATGCGTTTAAGGTTATTGGGATTGAATTTTGAGGATTTCAAAATTCTGTGAAGGAAATAGGTGAATTATTTAGGATTAAGTGTTTATGTGATTATGATCTAAGTATATGGTTATGTTCTGTGTACAGAATGTGGTTAAGGGTCAAGGGTTGACCAGATAAATTACATCTGTGATAAACCCTAATTATATATTAAGAACAACAATGTTCGGTTAGAAAAACCTAGCGTTTAACAAGAAACCCTAGAAATCGGTTCTGGAAATCCTAGTTTCAGTTCCGAGAATCCGAAACTCTAATTCGGTGCATGAAACCCTAAATCGGGAACTTAATGGCATAAGTGTAAATAAGTAAAAGATTAATTAGGGTTAATCTTGACAATTGATTACAAAACCCTAATTCCAAAATTGAAACCCTAATACCAGATCTGAAAACCCTAATTTTAGATTCTGTTAAAGTTAAGCCCTAATCTGGGATTATAACGGAGAATTATAATGCTTATGTGGTATTGATTAAGTACTAATTAGGGTAAAGGTTGATTAATTAATTTACAAACCCTAATTTCAATTTTTGGAACCCTAATTGTTCCGTCAGAAACCCTAATTGTTCAGTGGTGGAATTAATCGCTAAAATTAGCAATGTTAATTAGGGAACCCTAATCCTAATTATTTCAATTTATGAGTAATTAGAAAACCCTAATCTAATTACGAGGTTTAAATTCTAAATTAGAAAATTAATTTTTCTATTAGAAACCCTAATTAGCGGTTTATAAACCCTAACGACCATTTTGACCCTAATTGCGTAATTAGCAATTTTAATTAGGAATTATTAATCCTAATTAACAAGATTTAAGTATGATTAAGGAATTTTAATATAATTAGTAAATACTAATTATAAGTTAAAAATGTTAATTTTCTATTTTGAAAAACGAAATTCAGAAATGTTAGAAATTAAATTTTTGCAAAGTTAAGGGTTAAAACCTAAACCCTAAATTGTCCAAACCCTAAACCCTAAGGGTTTCATCAAATGCAAAATCCTAGAAAAAAATGGAATGGAAAAAAATGTCCCTTTTGTTTATTAATTAAAGAAGCTTGGAAATCTTGCCAAGATCATGGTTGTTCAACAACCCTAGCCCTAGCCCTTGATAGCCTTTGACAAATCTCAGCAATCTCAGCAACTCAGCCATACAAACAAGCCAAATACAATGAATCAAGCAAATTATATAAAGGATTTAGAGAGAGAAAATGTACAAAATATGGCCAAAATCAATTTTTGCTCCTACCAACTCTTACTTCTCTCTCAACCAACGAAATATATTACCAAATCAGTTCTAAATTCAAGCCCCACGTTCATCATAAACAGATCAGAAGCCAGAATCGAAAATTAAAAGCTTAAAAGGTATAAATCTCTAATTTTTGGAAATCCTTCAATTGGTTGTTAAATGTTGCAATTGATTGTGCAAAGTTGTGTTATAAGGTGTCAATTGATGTTCTGGGTTGTCAAATCCACGACCCATAACATCAAAGTGCACGAATTTAAAATTTTACAAATCTGGAAAATCTGGAAATTTGAGTCTGACAGCCTTAAGTCAGACCTCGTAGATCTTTGTGTGTTAAATGTTTAGTGTGTTTGATGTTATAGATCTATTCTAGGTCATGAGATCTTTCATATCCAACTTGAATCAGTGTTTTAGCATGTCTAGATCGCAAGTTATATGCAGTCAAAGGTCATTGACCCATCACGATTTCTGAAATTCTGGGTAACCCAGAATTTCCAGATCGGTCTGATAGGTTTTTCCAGGTCATGAATCTTGCCGTTGTTTGTTAATTTGGTCATTTTGTTGGTTTAAGGTTGTAGGCTGACATGAGTTCTACCGTGTAAAAGCATTTAGATCACCTAGATCGTAACTGAAATGACTGGAAATTGTGGTCAAAGTACCATTGACCAACTGTTCTTGACGAAATCTGGAAAACCCAGAAATCGTGAAGAACAGCTCCTGACATGTAGTTTGACCGGACTTAATAGCTTGGATATGTTGTTGTTAAGTTGATCTGATGATCTTTTGTTGTACCTTGACATACGGACTACACGTTAGAACTTACAGATCACCCAAACTAAACTCACACCTCAAGATATAAGGATCGAAAGCTATTAACCTCGACTGTTCTTCATTTTCTGGAAAACCCAAAAAATGGAGAACACGTTGTCAGAAAGTTTGCAGGCTTAGATCTTGCCGGTTAGTGATGTTATGGTTATAAAACTTGTTCAAAATTGTAGTATTACATTTATACTACAATATTAGCACTTTAGAAGACCCAGAAATCGATCCGAACACCATTTAAATCGTGGTCAAACCACCCACCCTCGCGACAGACATGAATCTTCAAGAACACCTGAAGAACACATTTAGCGACGGATGTGTCACCAAAGCTACCTTTAGCGACGGTTTATTTAATATTTTTCCGAAAATTAATTTAAATTAGAAAAAAAATAGTTTTTAATTATTAAAAATACAAAATAAATTATGAAAAATTATTTTAATGTCTGAAAAATAGTTTTTAACTATTTTGAGTGTATTTCAAAAATATTTAGTATTTTTGGAATGTAAATGGTATTTATTTATTTAATTACAATATTAAATAAATTATTTAAAAATAGTTTTTAATTCATGAAAAATAATATTATGATAAAAGAAAATATTTTAAGTTATTTTCCATAACTTTTGATATTTTGTGATGAAATTCATTAATAATTGATTATTAATGATAATTAGTTTATTTAATAGATATATTAAATAAATTATGGAAAATTAGTATTAATGCTTTAAAAATCATATAAAAATGATTTAAGTGATATTAAAATATTTTAAGTTATAAAATGTAACTTTTGATATTTAGTCAAGAAAATATTAATATTTTAATATTAATATTAATTATCGGATAATGGATTTAAGTGTTTAAAAATTATATAATTATGATTTTAAGGTATTAAAAAAATACTTTGTTATATTATAATGATATTATAATATTATGTAATGATTTTCATTAATATTTTATATTAAATAAATATTAATGATTAATGTATTAAGTGGTATTTAATTCATTTAAATACGGTTTTAAGGATTGAAAATGTTAATAAATGGTAATAATTATCCGAAAATTATTACGAGCCTAGGAAAAATATTTTGTCTGATAAGAAATTATCTGTGATAATGGTTAAGTGGTTAGACAGAGTTTAATTGAACTTAAACTCGATAAAAAGTCCGACTAGACCGTCGGGATGATAGAATTGTGTCGGTTTCAACTCAGACTGAAATAGTTGACCTGATACTAAGTCTTATGTGCGGTATAGACTGATAGGTTTATGTGGTAATGTGTTTAGGTTATTCTGTGTATATAAATATAACAGTATTATACTGTGATGATATTATTCTAATTATTGGAGGTCTATATTATTAATATTAGGTCATCGGGTAAAGCGTTATTATTTGCGTTGCAGTAATCAACGGTTCAGGCAAGTTTTCTTATACTTAACTCTAATAAGAGTAGTTTATTCAAGCTTATGGTTAATCATTGCTGATTGCCATGAAAATTGTACTCTGTACATCTTGTATGTATAAGTCAGGTATGAAAGGCTGATCACCTTCATTACCAGTTGGTTCAGAAATGTTTGTTCATGTATAATACTTGTTCAGTCAATAATTTGTTCGTGCTAGTTCTCAATTATATTGATGAATTATAGCAAGCCCTTTATTCATACTCTTCAATCATGATATATCGTTAAATTGTTGTATTTAAACTTGCTGGGCAACTTTCATGCTCACCCTTGCTATATTATGATAAAACATTGCAGGTAAAGCAAATGCGTTGTATACAGGAAACGATTAAAGCTAAGTACAGCTTGGGATATAAAGTGCAGTTAGTTTGTAATTGTGTATATGATCAATATTGTTGTGTAATAGATATTTTAGGAAATGTGTAATAAGTTAAGGTTACTCGATTTTGGGTAATAGTGTGTAATGTATTGCATAAACAACTTATGTTTATATCTTCAGCAAATAGTGATAGAAATAGTGAACCGAGTCCGAGGCGATTCGGGGCCCGGATTCGGGGATGCTACATGGGCTAGAGTGTGGCGCTGCGGCGCAGCCAATGACCTTGGCATTGGCGCCGCGGCGCGGGAAAGCGCAAAATGATAGTTTTGCCCCTTCAAGGCAGCACAAACACTGCGAAGCTCTGCAATGCAACGATTAAACACAAAAACACTATATTCCCAATAAAACTATATAATAACTATGAATCCAGACAAGTATTTAAGGCAGAAAATATCCGATTCGCAGGTTTAAATCCCACTCTTCAAATACCCCCAAACTTAAGTCTTTGCTTGTCCTCGAGCAAACTATCTAACACAATAATAACAGTAGATACTAAGAATGAGAAAGGAAAATAACAATATATACTAGCATCGCAGCTACGATTATCTATAAAAACTATCCCCAAAAGAATAAGTCAAACACGGGGATGAACAAGGGTTCATTCTATTTCAAGCATAAGACTGTAATCGATCCAATCTGTGCACGTGTGTGAAGATCAACCGTCCTGACTAATCATAGCTCAAATAAGCTTGCATAGTCGATTGCTAAAACCAAGCACACTCCGTAACTTAAACATTCAACAAGCATTAAGAACAAGACGCAAATGCAGGAAAAGATCAAAAGGTTTTAGCAAGTCGACAGAAAAATCAGACTCGGACAGTACTTAATTACCTTAGGTTAATCAGAACTACCCATGAATGAGCTTTTGATCAGCAACTCCCAAGCCAGACGACTTTAGGGCACTAGGTGTAGAACACCCCTAAGAATCTAATAACTCGAGCAGTAAAGGCCACGTAATCAACATAAGCCAACTGAGACTTCACAACAAGAACGAATATTTATCAGCGAGTGCATTTTATGCTCCATCTCGATATCGGCTCTGCGTTTATGGGCGAGTGCGTTTTACGCTCCATCTCGACCCACCGCACAACTTTGGATATAAACACTTTTTTTTTTCAAACGAGTGCATTTTATGCTCCATCTCAATATCGGTCTGCGTTTATGGGCGAGTGCGTTTTACGCTCCATCTCGACCCACCGCACAAATTTCGATATAAACACCCTTAGCTAGAAACCAAGATCCAAAACTGCATAAACACCCAAGTCTTTTATTACCTTGCACAAATGAAAGTTTATAAGAGTGAACAACTAGTCAACACAATAAACACACAAACTAAATTCGAAGAATAACTAGTTAACACAGCTGGTCAGAGCTTGCTAGAAGGACGGATCAATAACAGTCTAAACTTGTCAATTCATAAACCCCTAGTACAAGGCAAGCTTGACACAACTCTACGAGAGATATACTCAACTGGCGCTAGACATAGCCACAATCAAATAAAAATTAGCAATGATAAATAAAACACCCTTGCTAAATAGCAGCTTAAAATAGGGTGAAAAGGCCATTAACATGGCACAAACATCTGAATCTGTATAAGCCCCAAAAAGATGGCTAGAAACCACAATCATGCTAAATAAAATCAAAATAAAACCAAAAACAGTTTAGGCATCCATAATGGTAAAGATAATCAACCAAATCCCGCAGTTCAAAAGACTGCACCAAAAATTGATAAATCCAAACATAATAAAGAAATAAAGTCAGACAGTAGTCCTAACATGGAAGCACTAAGATAAACAGATAAAAATCAAAAACAACACCCCCAAACTTTAGGAGAGCAATGCCCCCATTGCTAAAACGTAAAGCAGTTGAATACACAAGAGGGCTTCCCTGGAGATCGCTCTTTCATCTTCATCAGCGCCGTCAGCTTCGGTGGGCGGTGATGGAGGAGGGTATGGTGGAAAGATGAGAGGATCGGGAAACTGGTATGGCGTGAACTCAATGCCCTCGCCACAGTAATCAGTGTAGATCCCTTGCATAATGTTCACCAGCTCAGCCTGGTACTGCATCGCTATCTCCTGCCTTTGAGCCACAACAGCGATATGCCTCCGCTGCCTCTGTGCCTCGGCGTCCTGTTTCTGATGCAGCAGGGTGAGGGATGCCATGATGTCTGTCAAAAGACCCTGACTAGCCGGTCCTGCCTCAGGTGCTTGTGGAGGCTCTGGTTCGGCGGAAGGAGGCGGTGCTGTAGGCGGTCCGTACCCTTCGCCCCTTAAATGAGATTCTGCCCCGTCCCAAACAGTGAAGCGTTTGATCATCAGATGGTCAATTACAGTCATGGGTGGCAAAACTGTCTCATCAAGCCCCCACTATACCCCTGCATGCTTGCACAATGTCGTGATCACTGATGGATGGGGAAGTCCCGAAACGATTGTACTCTTGATTGCCTTAATGATCGAGTCGTGGATGAGAACTCCTATATCCACGTTCAAGCCCGTGACAATGGCGAAAAGCAGAATCGCCCTGTCTTTAGTCACATCGCTTAGGTGACGAGTCGGTAGCATGGAGGCGCAAATGAAGCTGTACCACGCCTTCCCATAGCGACTGAGCGCAGCAGCCGGGAAGCTGGTCTTCTCACCGGTATAATCATTTTTCTTCCAAGCCGTTCCGGGCTTGCAGAGCCTTCTGATAATATCCTCCTGGTCATAACTGCGGAGTCCCAGCTGCATATAATCATTACCCGCGTAGTCGGGTGCCTCGAACAGTGCATTGATTGTTTTATTATCAAATGACACCGGCCTACCCCTGACTATAACCACAGCAGGACCATCAGGACTGGCGTTATCATAGAATTCCCGAACCACAGGCACAACAGTAGATACGGGCGGTTTGGTGAAGTTTACCTACTTCCGCTCGATAATCATATTCATGAGCTCCCCGTCCTTTCTATCGGGTCGTAACCCCCGTTCAGGAGGCAAATTGCGCTTGCCAAAGGAGTCTCTGTACCGCTTCCAAGTTTCCTCACTGACAAACTTGGCGGGGTCCCAAGCCTGTAGTGGTGCCGCGGCAGAAGACGAAGATCCACCGACACTAAGACGCTGCCTTTTTGGTGCCATGGTAACAGTAGGCTTGATTCAAACTCTATCGTAACGACCCTTGAAGCACTGCCAATCTCAACCCCAACGCAAACCCAGTGAAAATTAAGCCAAGACAGACCCAATTGGCCTACACTTTTGGTTCAGGCAATTTGTCAAACACCTTGCGTGCGATATCCAAACAACACTTGGACAGCCCTTAATTGAAATTGCTCTAACGACTTCCGTCAGTGGAAATCACCCCAAATCACACAAGAAGAAGAACACGGAAAAGAAATTAAATAAAATCTCTGATCGAAAGAAATCCCTCGAAAATTACCTTTGGAAGAAAACCCTAGCACTTGAGTGGGGAAGCCTTTGATGAGAAATTGATGCTCAAATCAGATTTTATAGGATGAGTAGAGACACGACCGATGGATGCAGTGATATGGCTGATGGGTCGTATGCGTGCAAGTTGCCAAGATGGAGAGGGCTGCGATGGTTGAGAAATAATGGAGACTTGCCGATCTGCTTGCTTTATAAAGCAACTAGAAAAACAAAAACTCGCTAATGGCGCCGCGGCGCGAGGGATTGCCCATTGGATGGCGCCGCGGCGCGAGTTAGCAGTAGCTGGGCACTTCTTATGGCGCCGTGGCGCGAGATCCTCTTTATTGGATGGTGCCGCGACGCGAGTTAGCAGTAGCTGGGCACTTCTTGTGGCGCCGCGGCGCGAGATCCTCTTTGTTGGATGGCGCCGCGGCGCGAGTGCTGAACTCTGAGCCCTTTTTTCATCTGTTATCTGCACAGACCAAAACAAGAACAACAACTACACTACACAAGCAGATATACATTGTTAAAAACACAGTAAACACTATTATATATGATTATCATACAAAACATGTGACGCCCCCAAAATTAGGTATACATCACCCATCTTGAGTCGCCAGATACATGGTACAGAATTCAAATACAACTTATTAATACAACTGTCGTGTACAATACGACAAAACATAACTGTGAGTTTGAATACAATTATTGTCTACTAGAGACCATACAAACTCAAAAGGTGTCCTCAATACAATTATTGTCACACTATTTAACAGAATAGTGAGGACTACTAATACTATTCTCTGGTCCATCACTCCGTTCCCCGACTCGTCCCAGCTATATTCTCATTTCCTGAAGAGAACAGTGAAAGAAAGGGTGAGCTCAACTAGCCCAGTAAGAAATATTATGACTAAGATAATGCAGAATAAATTATCATTAGCCTTCAACAGTGTTAAACTGATAAAATACAATAAACATCAAGTTTAACTACAGCGGAACCAGCAATCCATTAAAAGAGTCAAGTAGAAAATAAAATCTACTATCTTTTATGATTTAAAAGGTTTTTCATCATCGTTATAGCTGAGACTCAGCTTAATAAATATTCCACATCATCGAATCACCCCCGCACTACGGCCAAGGATATTCTTTAGTATCACGACCACAATTATTCATGCACTACGGGCAAGAATATTTGTTTATTCATTAATGGTCATGATCATGCCAACAACTGTCCATCAATGCACTACGGGCCAATGAGAACTTTTTATTTTTACATCATTTGTAATATTACGGTCATGATTACACCGAATAATCCCTGGTCATAATCATACCAAGTCCATCTACGCACTACAGGCCACAGATGACTTTCAACAAAATATAAACATGAGGATGATGACAATGATATAAGAATTCAATAAAACAAGTTCAAGAATTATTTTATCCAGGAATTATTAACGTCCAAATTTGTCAACACGATACTGTTTTGTGGTGTAAAATTCAAGAATGATCAGAAGAAGATTTCCATGAAAGGATACTGGATGAAGCGCAAATATTAAGGATATTCCACTAATTTCATGGAGTATAGAAGTCAAAGTTTTAACCAACTGAGTATAATAAAGAATGAGATAACAAAAGAAATCACCATGCATGCGATAGACCACACAAGCAGGTTATTCCAACAGAATAATAAATAATGGAACCAGGTCAGGTGAAATTCACACCGACAAGATGTTCCAACAGAATAATAAAGAATGGAACCAGGTCCGGTGTAAAACACACAGACAGGATATTCCAACAGAATAATAAATAATGGAACCAGGTCCGGTGTAAAACACACAGACAGGATATTCCAACAGAATAATAAATAATGGAACCAGGTCCGGTGTAAAACACACAGACAGGATATTCCAACAGAATAATAAAGGATGTCACCAAGTATAGGGTATTCCGCGTATACCGGTTATTCCAACAGAATAATAATGAATGGAATAACATAAGGATTTTACCAAGTATAGGGTGTACCGCGTATACAGGTCATGTATAGGGTATGCCACTTTTACAGGTTATTCCAACAGAATAACAACGAATGGAATAACATAAGTTCTCTTCAAGAAGAAAGAGTAACACCCCTTACCGTATTAAGAGATTGAATACTGCAGTAGTGTAGTAACCGAATACTCTTTTTCTTTCTCTATTACTCTCTCTATACTTTCTCTCTCTATAGCTTGAACGAATTCGTGAAAAATAATGAAGCCCTAGGCCTCTATTTATAGAAGATTTATTACTATTTACAAAAGTATTTACTATTTACAAAGGTAATTACTATTGACGAAGGTAATTACTATTTACGAAGGTAATTACTATTTACGAAAATAATTACTATTTACGAAAATAATTACTATTTTACGAAGGTAATTACTATTTACGAAGGTAATTACTATTTATGAAAGAGACTCTTAGATGATGACATATGGCCCCCCATAAATAATTCAACTTACCACAAACGTCTAATAATAGACTCTTTATATACATCAAGGATTGAATAAAAATTACCAAAAATCATTTTATTTTTAATCAACACATATTTAATCTTTCAACAATTATTAATCATTTATAACTTGTCGTCTCAATTATTGTTTAGATAATATAACATATTATACAGATGATACTGTGACAATAATTGAATCAATAATATAAGAGATATGATGCAGCAATTACTGTAGCAATAATTGAGTATAGCTGAGTGACTTCTCACGTAAGCATCAATAATCAATACCGTGTGCTACTATGCAACAACGCGTATTACTGTACTTTTACTACCGAGTAGTTCAACAGTTTTAACGGTAACACCTCCGCCGTTTATTTTATAGAAAGATAATTTTGTCATTTTCTAACTACGACAATACTTCCGTTGTGGGGTCCACCAATGATTGTGCCGTCGTACGAATATTCCCCGACAAAAAGAATATTCCCCGACCAAACGAATATTTTATAACAACTTGCGTACTTTGCAAAATTTATAAATATTACCCACAACTATAACATTATATCCAATTTATTCCATAATATTCAAAAATAATAATTATAGAAAATTCATCTTTATTTATAAAAACTGGGGTCTTACAACCTCCCCTTCTTATGAAATTTCGCCCTCGAAATTAGGGTACGTACCTGGTATGTCAAAGAGGTAAGGATACCTTGATTTCATTTCAGATTCTAACTCCCAAGTCATTTCCTCAACATCGTGGTTTCTCCACAAAACTTTGACTTGAGGTATAACCTTGGAGCGTAGAATATGTTCCTTCTTATCCAAGATTTGAACAGGAATCTCTTCATACGTCAGATCTTCCGCTATTTCATCCGGTTCTAACTCAATAATGTGGTTCGGGTCTTTCACATATTTTCGTAACATGGATATGTGAAAAACTTTATGAACACGAGACATACTTGGCGGTAAAGCGAGTCTATAGGCCACAGTTCCTATTCGATCGAGGATTAAAAATGGACCGATGAATCGAGGATTAAGTTTTCCTCTCTTTCCAAATCTTGTAACTCCTTTCCATGGAGTAACACGTAACAACACATGATCTCCTATATTGAATTCCACGTCCTTTCGATGAAGATCAACATAACTCTTTTGTCGACTTTGTGAGATTTTTATACGTTGTCGGATCATTTGAATCTTTTCCGTAGTCATACGTACCAACTCCGGTCCCAACAACGTTGCTTCACCCACCTCATCCCAGCATACTGGAGAGAGACACTTTCTTCCATATAACGCTTCGAATGGAGCCATGCCAATACTTGCTTGATAACTGTTGTTGTAGGAAAACTCCACCAATGGTAAGAACTTGTCCCAACTTCCCTTGAAATCAAGGACACAGAGTCTTAATAGATCTTCAAGAGTTTGAATAGTCCTCTGCGACTGTCCGTCCGTCTGAGGATGATATGCCGAGCTAAATCGTAAGTCTGTGCCCATAGCTTTTTGCAAACTAACCCAAAATCGTGAAGTAAATCTTGGGTCTCGATCAGAAACTATGGATACCGGCATACCATGCAGTCTTACAATCTCGTTTATGTACATACGAGCAAGACGTTCAAGTGTATAAGTTTCTCGTATCGGTAAGAAATGAGCAGACTTGGTCAATCTATCAACAATAACCCAAATCGCATCTATGCCTTGAGAAACCTTAGGAAGACCGGTAACGAAATCCATGGTAATGTGCTCCCATTTCCATTCTGGAATTTCAAGTGGTTGCAATGGACCTTTTGGTACTTGATGCTCCGCTTTAACTTGTTGACAAGTTAGACACCTTGAGATAAACAACGCTATCTCTCTCTTCATATTACTCCACCAAAATGTATGACGAATATCATGATACATTTTGGTACTCCCAGGATGGATTGCAAACGGTGTATTGTGCGCCTCCATCATGATTTTATACTTTAAATCAGGGTCGTTAGGAACACAAAGTCTGGAGTTGACTCGAAGTATTCCTTCTTCATCGATTCTTGCTTCCGGCATAGCACCTTCTTGCACTTTCTTCCTCATACGCATCAGCTCCAGGTCTGTAGCTTGAGCAGCTTTAACTTTATCGATTAAAGTCGGTTCTACTCGTATATTCGCCATTGTCACATGTGTCCCTAGAGTCTTCAACTCTATCTCCATCCTTTGCAAGTCACACAAAATGGGCCCTTGCGTTGACAATATCGCACTCGTACTTGCATGTGATCTTCTACTCAATGCGTCAGCTACTACGTTCGCTTTTCCAGGATGGTATTGGATGGTATGATCATAATCTTTCAACAGTTCAACTCAACGTCGTTGTCGCATGTTGAGTTCCTTTTGAGTGAAGAAATATTTGAGGCTTTTATGATCCGTAAAGATCTCCACTTTCTCCCCATACAAGTAATGCCTCCAAATTTTAAGTGCAAAGACAACAGCTGCCAACTCTAGATCATGAGTAGGATAATTCCTCTCATATTCTTTGAGTTGTCGCGAGGCATAGGCTATGACTTTTCCATGTTGCATGAGAACACATCCCAACCCTTTGCTCGAAGCATCACTGTAGATGACAAATCCCTCCGAGCCAGATGGTATTGTCAGAACAGGTGCTGAAATGAGTCTCCTCTTGAGTTCTTGAAAACTCTTCTCACATTCTTTGCTCCAACTGAACTTTGTATCTTTCCGAGTCAGCTGAGTCAATGGAGTAGCGATTCGAGAAAATCCTTCCACGAATCTTCGATAATAACCAGCTAAACCGAGAAAGCTACGTACTTCGGTCACTGATTTAGGTTGCTCCCAGCTTTGAATAGCTTCAATCTTTGCTGGGTCAACAGATATTCCACGACTTGATACCACGTGCCCAAGGAATGCTACTTCCTCAAGCCAGAACTCGCATTTCTTCAACTTGGCATAAAGCTTATATTCACGAAGCTTTTGGAGTGTCAGCCTCAAGTGTTGCTCATGATCTTCACGGCTTTTGGAATAAATAAGGATGTCATCAATAAAGACGACCACAAAATGATCCAAATATTCCTTGAATACTCGGTTCATCATATCCATGAAGGCAGCAGGAGCATTAGTCAATCCAAAGGACATGACTAGGAATTCATAATGCCCGTACCGAGTTCTGAAAGCCGTCTTTGGAATGTCATCGGTTCTAATCTTCAATTGGTGATACCCGGAACGAAGATCGATCTTTGAAAAGAATTTGGCTCCTTGCAACTGGTCAAATAGATCATCAATTCGTGGCAATGGATACCTATTTTTGATGGTGACATGATTCAACTCCCGATAATCAATACAAAGTCGCATACTCCCATCTTTCTTCTTTACGAATAGAACAGGAGCACCCCAAGGAGAAGTACTAGGACGAATAAAGCCAATGTCTAACAATTCCTGCAGTTGGGTTTTTAACTCCTGAAGTTCAATAGGAGCCATTCGATATGGGGCTTTAGAAATGGGTTTTGTACCGGGTTCAAGGTCGATACAAAATTCAATCTCACGCTCTGGGGGTAAACCAGGAAGTTCTTCAGGGAATACGTCAGGAAATTCATTAACAATAGAAATATCGTTCAAAACTGACGTATTTTTGTTTAAATCTGTGACATGAGCTAAGAAAGCTTGACATCCGTTTTTCAATAAACGAATAGCTTTACAGCTTGAGATGACCGTGATTGATTTTAATGGTTTGGTCGCTTGAATTCGCATAATAGGTTGATTAGGAATATGAAAGCTAACAACCTTATGGAAACAATCAATTTTTGCATGATAAGCAGTTAACCAATCAATCCCTAGAATCACGTCAAATGCAAGTATTTTCAATGAAATAAGATCTACAGGTAATGTGAGGGTACCGATTTGAACCAAACAAGACTTATAAACAGTGGATGTAAGGAAGGTTTCTCCCAACGAATTTTCCACAGATAAGTCAAAGTCCAATTTCTCCGGAGTCAAATTTAATCGATGAGCGCAAGTAGGAGAAATAAAAGAATGGGTAGAACCGGTATCAAATAAAGTATAGACTTCGTTAGAGTTTATGATAAGCTTACCCGTGATGACCTCATTCGGGTTCCTTGCTTTCTGGGAGGTCACAACAAACGCTCTCCCTTGCACTACCGGCTTTGACCTTTCTGGGACGGCCTTTGGTGCCTCCACCCTAGCTGAATTTGTCTTCGGTAAAATACAAAATCGGGCTAAGTGACCTTCTCTTCCACAATTATAACATGCTTTGGACGGCATCGCGCAATTTGGACTGATGTGTCCCTCCCCTCCGCATTTGAAGCATATGATAGGTGGTCTTTCTCCTTCCTTAACAATGGGTGCTGGTGCTGACGTCTTTCCATCATTGTTGAATCTCCTCTTCTTGAAATGTCCATTCTTATTGTTTTGGCCCTGATTACCACCGAAGTGGTTACCATTTCTGGCTTGCTGATTCCCTCCACGCTTGTTGTCACCGCTTCGATGACCACTCTCGCTGGTATTATAATTTTGCCGGCTGCTCTCTTTTAGTTGAGTTGACTCGTTATCGCTCTCCACTAACTGAGCCCTATTTACAACATCTGAATATAAACACAATTTATGAGAAATAAGATGTTGACGTATCTCCGGCTTCAAACCTCTTAAAAACATTCGCGCCATTCTCTCTTCATTATCCACCAAATGGGACGCAAACCGTGATAACTCCGCAAATTTTGCCTTGTATTGCGACACGGTCATATTATTTTGTTCCAACTTAATAAACTCCACCTCCTTCATGTGGCGAATACTTTCGGGAAAGTATTTGTCATTGAACAGCTCCTGGAACTTCTCCCAAGATATCTTCGGTACAGCAGGTTGAGTACGTTTTACCGATTCCCACCAGTAATCTGCCTCTCCGCGCAACATAAAGGCGGCAAAAGGAACCTTTTGCTCCTCGGAGCATCCCAAGACATCAAATATCTTGGTCATCTGCTTTATCCATGTTTCCGCCATAAGTGGTTTTGGCTCTCCCTTAAACTCCGGTGGTCCCAGCTTCTTGAACTGTTTAGCGGTGACCGCCTGAGATTTTCCCGCGTTTCCATCTACGTTTTGGACAGGAGTTGCTCTTGCCTGCTGCTGCATGAATTGCATAAAACCTCTGAACATTTGATCATTCGTCATTTGGTCAGTTTTGTTGTTTGCATGAGGATTTTCGCCTTCCTGGTGCACATTATCCTGATTATTGATATGTGGTGAATCAACGATCGCCTGTGCTCCATTGCCAATCTCAACATTCTCAGATGTCATTTTCAGATACTGCCACAAAACAAAAGGTTAATTGACATGTAATATATTATCCCTATATTCTGACCGACCAATAAAATAGCACATAAACTTAGGTAGGTCATACTAGCGAAGGAATTCCCCGTCTCTCCCCTCCTAGTACTATTCTCACATCTTAGCCAGGGATCATAACCTGGCTCTGATACCAACTGTGACGCCCCCAAAATTAGGTATACATCACCCATCTTGAGTCGCCAGATACATGGTACAGAATTCAAATACAACTTATTAATACAACTGTCGTGTACAATACGACAAAACATAACTGTGAGTTTGAATACAATTATTGTCTACTAGAGACCATACAAACTCAAAAGGTGTCCTCAATACAATTATTGTCACACTATTTAACAGAATAGTGAGGACTACTAATACTATTCTCTGGTCCATCACTCCGTTCCCCGACTCGTCCCAGCTATATTCTCATTTCCTGAAGAGAACAGTGAAAGAAAGGGTGAGCTCAACTAGCCCAGTAAGAAATATTATGACTAAGATAATGCAGAATAAATTATCATTAGCCTTCAACAGTGTTAAACTGATAAAATACAATAAACATCAAGTTTAACTACAGCGGAACCAGCAATCCATTAAAAGAGTCAAGTAGAAAATAAAATCTACTATCTTTTATGATTTAAAAGGTTTTTCATCATCGTTATAGCTGAGACTCAGCTTAATAAATATTCCACATCATCGAATCACCCCCGCACTACGGCCAAGGATATTCTTTAGTATCACGACCACAATTATTCATGCACTACGGGCAAGAATATTTGTGTATTCATTAATGGTCATGATCATGCCAACAACTGTCCATCAATGCACTACGGGCCAATGAGAACTTTTTATTTTTACATCATTTGTAATATTACGGTCATGATTACACCGAATAATCCCTGGTCATAATCATACCAAGTCCATCTACGCACTACAGGCCACAGATGACTTTCAACAAAATATAAACATGAGGATGATGACAATGATATAAGAATTCAATAAAACAAGTTCAAGAATTATTTTATCCAGGAATTATTAACGTCCAAATTTGTCAACACGATACTGTTTTGTGGTGTAAAATTCAAGAATGATCAGAAGAAGATTTCCATGAAAGGATACTGGATGAAGCGCAAATATTAAGGATATTCCACTAATTTCATGGAGTATAGAAGTCAAAGTTTTAACCAACTGAGTATAATAAAGAATGAGATAACAAAAGAAATCACCATGCATGCGATAGACCGCACAAGCAGGTTATTCCAACAGAATAATAAATAATGGAACCAGGTCAGGTGAAATTCACACCGACAGGATGTTCCAACAGAATAATAAAGAATGGAACCAGGTCCGGTGTAAAACACACAGACAGGATATTCCAACAGAATAATAAATAATGGAACCAGGTCCGGTGTAAAACACACAGACAGGATATTCCAACAGAATAATAAATAATGGAACCAGGTCCGGTGTAAAACACACAGACAGGATATTCCAACAGAATAATAAAGGATGTCACCAAGTATAGGGTATTCCGCGTATACCGGTTATTCCAACAGAATAATAATGAATGGAATAACATAAGGATTTTACCAAGTATAGGGTGTACCGCGTATACAGGTCATGTATAGGGTATGCCACTTTTACAGGTTATTCCAACAGAATAACAACGAATGGAATAACATAAGTTCTCTTCAAGAAGAAAGAGTAACACCCCTTACCGTATTAAGAGATTGAATACTGCAGTAGTGTAGTAACCGAATACTCTTTTTCTTTCTCTATTACTCTCTCTATACTTTCTCTCTCTATAGCTTGAACGAATTCGTGAAAAATAATGAAGCCCTAGGCCTCTATTTATAGAAGATTTATTACTATTTACAAAAGTATTTACTATTTACAAAGGTAATTACTATTGACGAAGGTAATTACTATTTACGAAGGTAATTACTATTTACGAAAATAATTACTATTTACGAAAATAATTACTATTTTACGAAGGTAATTACTATTTACGAAGGTAATTACTATTTATGAAAGAGACTCTTAGATGATGACATATGGCCCCCCATAAATAATTCAACTTACCACAAACGTCTAATAATAGACTCTTTATATACATCAAGGATTGAATAAAAATTACCAAAAATCATTTTATTTTTAATCAACACATATTTAATCTTTCAACAATTATTAATCATTTATAACTTGTCGTCTCAATTATTGTTTAGATAATATAACATATTATACAGATGATACTGCGACAATAATTGAATCAATAATATAAGAGATATGATGCAGCAATTACTGTAGCAATAATTGAGTATAGCTGAGTGACTTCTCACGTAAGCATCAATAATCAATACCGTGTGCTACTATGCAACAACGCGTATTACTGTACTTTTACTACCGAGTAGTTCAACAGTTTTAACGGTAACACCTCCGCCGTTTATTTTATAGAAAGATAATTTTGTCGTTTTCTAACTACGACAATACTTCCGTTGTGGGGTCCACCAATGATTGTGCCGTCGTACGAATATTCCCCGACAAAAAGAATATTCCCCGACCAAACGAATATTTTATAACAACTTGCGTACTTTGCAAAATTTATAAATATTACCCACAACTATAACATTATATCCAATTTATTCCATAATATTCAAAAATAATAATTATAGAAAATTCATCTTTATTTATAAAAACTGGGGTCTTACAAAACATGTTGCCTAAAAATGAGAGACACAAAACATAAAAGCTATCAGCTAAGCTAAGTAATAAAATGAACAATCACTAAGTAAACTTGGAATCAGTGAAGAAACAAATAAAATTTATACCGAGATGGGGGTGCCTCCCCACCAAGCGCGTGATATATAGTCGTCGGCTTGACTATTCATCCCGACTTAGATCGGGTCTCCAAGTGTAATGGAGGTATTTTGACGGTCAACCTCGCCGCCCCAGTAGTGCTTTAAACGTTGCCCATTCACCTTGAATGTGGAATCGGAATTTGGATCCTTAAGCTCTATTGCTCCATGTGGATAAACCTTAGCTACAGTGAAGGGGCCCGACCATCGGGACTTTAGCTTCCCGGGAAACAATTTTAGCCGGGAGTTAAACAGAAGAACTTGCTGACCCGGTTCAAAATGCCTCTCAAGGATCTTCTTGTCATGCCACTTCTTGGTCTTTTCCTTGTACAACTTGGCGTTTTCATATGTCTGCAGACGAAATTCATCTGCTTCATTCAGTTGTAACAGCCGCTTTTCGCCGGCTGCCTCAAGATCAAAGTTAAGCTTTTGAATCGCCCAGTAAGCGTTGTGCTCCAATTCGACTGGGAGATGACAAGCTTTTCCATAAACTAGCCGGTAAGGGGACATTCCGATGGGCATTTTATAAGCTGTGCGATAGGCACATAATGCATCATCAAGCTTCTTCGACCAATCCTTACGGGTTGGGTTAACGATCTTTTCCAGGATTCGTTTCACCTCTCGGTTCGAAATTTCAACTTGGCCGCTGGTCTGAGGGTGGTAAGCATTGGCTATTTTATGAGTTACCCCATACTTGGCTAGAAGTGCTTCAAAATACTTATTGCAGAAGTGCGACCCTTCATCGCTAATTATGGCCCGAGGTGTGCCAAAACGGGTGAAAATATTCTTTTTGAGGAACTGAAGCACCACCTTTGCATCATTTGTCGGCAAGGCAACTGCTTCCACCCACTTTGAGACATAGTCAACTGCCACCAGGATGTAGATATTGTTGAATGAGGAAGGGAATGGTCCCATAAAATCAATGCCCCAGACATCAAACAACTCTACTTCCAAAATATTTTGCAGCGGTAGTTCATGCCGCTTTGAAATAGTGCCCACCCGTTGGCATCTGTCACAATGCATCACATACGCGTGAGCATCTTTAAAAAGGGTGGGCCAATAAAATCCTGACTGTAGCACTTTAGCGGCAGTTCGCTGGCCTCCGAAATGACCTCCATAATTAGACGAATGGCAATGATGCAACACGTCTTCAATTTCTTCTTTAGGCAAACATCTACGCAAGATCTGATCCGAACACTGTTTGAATAGGAAGGGCTCATTCCAAAAATATTGCTTGGTATCTTTAAGGAATTTCTTCCTTTGTTGGAAACTCAGGCCTTGAGGGATAACTTGGCAAGCGATGTAATTTGCGAAGTCCGCATACCACGGGGCTTTGCCATGTACCAATAAGAGCTGCTCGTCTGGAAAAAAATCATTTATAGCCCTGTCGGCTTCAGTAGACGATGTAGTGTTTTCCAATCTACTTAAATGGTCGGCAACTTGATTCTCAGTTCCCTTCTTGTCTCTGATTTCTAAGTCAAATTCTTGTAGGAGCAAAACCCACCGTATCAATCTCGGCTTAGCGTCCTTCTTTTCAATCAAATACTTGATTGCCGAGTGATCGGTGTATACGATCACCTTCGTCCCGATGAGGTATGAACGGAACTTATCAAAAGCATACACTACTGCCAGCAGCTCCTTCTCAGTGGTAGTATAGTTTAACTGAGCGTCCGTCAGTGTCTTGCTTGCATAGTAGATAGTGTGGAAGACCTTCTCCCTTCTCTGGCCTAAAACTGCCCCTATAGCAAAATCACTAGCATCGCACATAAGCTCAAAAGGGTAGGTCCAGTCAGGAGCTACCACAATAGGTGATGTGACAAGTCTTGTCTTTAAGGATTCAAAAGCGCTCAAGCAGGCGGCATCAAAGTGGAAGGGCTGATCTTTTTCCAGCAGGGTGCACAACGGTTTGGTAATGCGCGAAAAGTCCTGGATAAACCTTCTGTAAAATCCCGCGTGCCCGAGAAAACTCCTTACCCCTTTTACTAAGATGGGCGGGGGAAGGTTGTTGATAACATCTATCTTGGCCTTATCAACTTCAATACCTCCAGCAGAAATCCGATGACCCAAAATAATGCCCTCTTCAACCATGAAGTGACACTTCTCCCAATTTAGCACTAGGTTGGTTTCAGCGCAGCGATGGAGAACTGCAGTCAGATTTGTTAGGCAGTTATCAAACGAGCTTCCAAACACAGAGAAGTCGTCCATGAAGACCTCCGGGGTCTTTTCAACCATGTTAGAGAAGACTGACATCATACACCGCTGAAACGTAGCGGGGGCATTGCACAGCCCGAAAGACATCTTTCGAAAGGCAAAAGTCCCATACGGACATGTGAATGTCGTCTTCTCCTGATCTTCCAGGGCAATAGAAATCTGATTGTACCCCGAGTACCCATCCAGTAAACAGTAGTATTCATGTCCCGCCAACCGATCGAGCATTTGATCAATGAAAGGAAGAGGAAAGTGATCCTTACAGGTTGTTTTGTTCAGTTTCCTGTAATCCATGCACACTCTCCACCCAGTCACCGTCCTGGTGGGAATAAGTTCATTATTCTCATAGGGCACAACTGTCATGCCTCCTTTCTTGGGCACACACTGGATCGGACTAACCCACGGACTATCGGAGATGGGGTAGATAAGAGACTCGAATTGGCGGTGCGAATGCCTTGATCTTTGCGGATCATCAAGCCACATGGCACATTCAATATGCGATGGCTCTTCCGTAGTACTCGCCCTTGTTAGTGTAGCTTCTAGAGAATCTTTAATGCACGTTTCTGAGAATACCCCATTCACTGATTCAGCAATCGTAGTGACCTAGAATCAATCCTCAGGGGTGTTAGGATATTTCAGAGCAATGAAAACATTGAATGTCACCTCTTGGTCTTGAACTCTCATTGTTAGCTCCCCTTTTTGGACGTCGATCAGGGTCCTTCCAGTTGCCAAAAATGGCCTGCCCAATATTATCGGGATTTCCCTATCTTCCTCAAAATCAAGAACTATGAAATCTGCCGAAAATATGAACTTGTCCACCTTCACTAGCACATCCTCCACAATTCCCTTCGGATAAGTTAAAGATCTGTCAGCCAATTGCAGGGTGATGCTAGTCGGCTTGGCTTCATTAAGACCCAATTTTTTGTAAATGGAAAGGGGCATTAAGTTTATGCTGGCCTCTAGGTCACACAGAGTCTTTCCAATGAATTGGTCCCCAATTGTGCACGGGATTGTAAAACTTCCCGGATCTTTGAGCTTAGGCGGAAGTTTGTTTTGGAGGATAGCACTACATTCTTCAGTTAAAGCCACCGTCTCCTAGTCTCCCAATTTCCGCTTCTTGGACAAAATGTCCTTCATGAACTTTACGTAACTGGGCATTCCTTCCAACGCCTCTGCAAATGGAATGTTTATGTGCAGTCTTTTGAACACCTCTAAGAATTTGGAAAATTGCTTATCTAGTTTCTGCTTTTGCATCCACTGGGGGAAGGGTAATTGAGGGAGAGGCCGATGTATTGCAGTCATTGGAGGAGATGGTGTTGGGGGTCTGTCTTGACCACTTGCGTCACCCCCATTTTTCTCAGAAATCTCCGTTGCAGGAGTTGCCTCTTCAGTCGCCCCATTGTCGTCCACAGGAATTTCCTCACCACTTTGTACTTGAGTGGTTCTCCCACTTCTGAGGGTTACTGCTTTACACTGTTCTTTGCCTTCCCGTTTAGGGTTGACATCAGTGTCACTAGGCAATACGCCTTGTGGCCGACTGTTTAATGCAGTAGCCAATTGACCCATTTGTACTTCAAGATTCCTAATGGAGGCCTCTTGATTGTTACTTCTGGTTTCGTTCTGGGCTATGTACCTAGAAAACAGATCTTCTAAACTTGGTTTTCTCTCCTGTTGAGGGAGAGGATGGTGAAACTGATTCTGAATGCTCTGAGGTTGTGGGTTGAACTGAGTTGTAGGTTGGAATCCAGGAGGGTTAGCATAACTCTGCCTGGTAGAAGGAGGTTGTGGTTGGTTGGGGTTATTCCTGTTGTTGTTGTTATTGCTCCATGAAAAATTTGGATGATTTCGCAACCCCGGATGGTAATGAGTGGGAAGATTTGAGTTTTGTTGCCGCCCGTAGTTGGAAACAAATTGCACCGATTCAGGGCTTATAGCACACAGATCGGTCGGGTGGCTTCCTTGACATAATTCACACTGGACCATGACACTCTGCACATTTTGAACTGCAGAAGGTCCCAAGGTGTCAAGCCTTTTTGTTAGCGTCGCTACCTGAGCTGCTAGCGATGTGAACGAGTCCACTTCATAAACCCTCGATGCTCCTCTCGGAGATTGCCTATCATTAGGCCACTGGTAATTGTTGGCCGCCATTGTCTCCACCAGCTCATACCCCGCTGTGTGATGTTTGGACATGAATGCCCCTCCAGATGCGGCATCAATACTCGAACGAGTAGATCCGGATAATCCATTGTAAAAGGTCTGGATGGGAAGCCACTCCGGCAGACCATGGTGCGGGCATTTTCTATGGAGATCCTTAAATCGCTCCCATGAGTCGTATAAGGATTCGGATTCAAATTGCACAAAGGACGTGATATCGTGCCTGAGCCTAGCTGTTTTGGTAGGCGGAAAGAACTTCGCCATGAATTTCTGTGCCAAGTCAGCCCATGTTGTAATGGAGCCAGTCGGCAGTGAATGAAGCCAGCTCTTGGCTTTGTCCCTTAATGTAAACGGGAACAGCCGGAGCCTGATGGCTTCGTCGGACACTCCGTTGCATTTGAAGGTGTCACAGATTTCCACAAAATTAATCAGGTGATCATTGGGGTCGTCATTAGGCATTCCCCCAAACTGAATGTTTGTGCACATTTAAATAGTGCCCGGCTTTATCTCGAAATTATTAGCCTGAATGGCGGGCCTTAAAATGCTCGCCTGGAGATCATCAACACGAGGCATAGCATAATCCCTCAGAGACTTCTGAAGCTCCTCAGCCATTATGACGGGCACAGGTATGTCCTCGAGTGTGTCCACAAATTTTTCTCTCAACAGTCGTCTGAAGGTCCTTTCAACCTCGGGATCAAGAGGTATTGTATTCTGCCCCTTCCGAGGTGGCATAAACAATGAAGACTACCTGAAGAGAGAGTTAAACAAATCGGTTTAAAGTAAGATTGTAATGACTTAGATTTAATATTGCAAAACAATTAATTCTTAAGTCCCCGACAACGACGCCAAAAACTTGTTGGTCGATTTTGCAACCAATAAACACGCGCAAGTATACGCGGTCAACAAGTAATACAGTGATAAGAGAGTGTCGAACCCACGAGGACAAAGATTTAACAGGAAACAACTACTAAGGTAAAGTCGTTACTAATCTTATCTAAACAAAAGAAATAGATGGTTGGTTAAACAATTTCTATAGGACAATCAAATTGCGAGAAGAAACAGCTCTAAGAAATGAAGATAGGATTACAACTCCCCTAATGCTTCGCCTAATCTTCTAACTCTCCGTAATATAAACAAATCAAGGAATGGCCAACCGAGATTAAAGTAAGCATAAGCTTTTGTCGAAGGTCAAATTCTCATCCTTGACAAGCTAGAACACAATATGTCTATTGGTGAATCTAATTTGACCAAGGTCTTTAAGCTCAACTCCAAGGTTACACAAGGCAAGTGAGGATATGTCTATCCTACTAGCACAATAAGCCCACAATTAAATGTCAGGACAAAACAGGTGTAATTGTATTTAAAGGAAGACAGTAATATCCATTTATCAATTTCCACTACTATTAGAACCTATTTCTTTATCAAGAAATCAGACATTATAAGCAAAATACAACAACCCATTCCAAAATGCTTCATTATATAAAACGAGAGAGAAAGTCGATTAAGCTATTCAAAAAGTTACATTGCAATCCTAACAATGGAGTTAGTTCATAACTATGGGACTAACACAAAGTTCTAATACACTACCCATTTCAGACAAATACAATAAATAGAAAATTTGAAATAAGAAAAACCCCTATAGAAAGGAGCAATCTTCAGTCAAGCAATCTCTTCACGCGCACGATCTGAAAATATGGAGAGCAATGGATCTCTTTGTTACAAGCTTTTTCCTTCCTTCTTGTATATTCTCTAGCTTTTTCTTCTCCCCTCCTTTTATCAGCCGCCTCCTCCTTCCTTTATCCTCTCTTTTTACTAGGTCAAACAATTCCTATCTGTCTAGGAACCGAAAGTGGCACCGCGGCGCGGGCCACTAAGCCTTGAGTCGCGCTGCGGCGCTGCATAAGGAACTGGGACACGGAGCTCGCGCTGCAGCGCGAGTCTGAATAGGATAAGTGGCGCCGCAGCGCGTTTATCGTCAGCGTGGGCCAGATTGTGGCGCTGCGGCGCGGCCAATGACCCTGGCATTGGCGCCGCGGCGCGGGAAAGCGCAAAATGACAGTTTTGCCCCTTCAAGGCAGCACAAACACTGCGAAGCTCTGCAATGCAACGATTAAACACAAAAACACTATATTCCCAATAAAACTATATAAATAACTATGAATCCAGGCAAGTATTTAAGGCAGAAAATATCCGATTCGCAGGTTTAAATCCCACTCATCAGTCGTTACAGAAAACATCCATAAAACTGAGCAAGGCATACCCCGAAGTTGCATTGATGAGCTAGCTGATCTATATGTGGCAAAGGATAAAAGTCCTTCAGACATGCTTTATTCAGATCAGTGTTGTCTATGCAAACTTGCCATTTCCCATTCTGCTTCTGCACTAAGACTGCATTCGCCATCCACTCCGGATATTCGATCTCAGATATAAAATCTGCATCCAACAACTTTACAATTTCTTCATCGATTATCTTTTGTCTTTTCAGTGCGAAAATCCTCCTCTTCTGCCGAACTGGCTTCTTTTCCGGGTCCACTTGTAACCTATGCTCAGCAACCTTCCTACTCACCCCATGCATATCTCTTATAACCCAGGCAAAAATATATGCATAACACTAAAGCAATTCCACCAGGTTTGTCTGGAAAAGTTCTGGCAGACCTGAACCTATCTTTATCGTCTTTTCCTTCTTTCTAGGAATCAGCTCAAACTCTTCGGCCTCTCCCGCTGGCATAACCGATGGCTCCATGCTACTCTTCGTAAATGGTTCGATTTCAACAAACATGGTTTACTTCTATTTACTGACCCCTACACCTGAATTGATCAAAGCATTACGATAACACCTCATTGCCAAGTCTAGATCCCCAGCCACTTCTCCAACTCCATGTGGCATTGGAAGCTTAATTTTGAAGTGGGGAATCGATGTTACCGCCTGAAGAGCTGTCAAGGTGCGTCTTCCCAATATGGCGTTATAGGCCGAATCCACATATACTACATAAAATTTGCACATAATTTCAACCTATTATGGAGTCGTCCCGAAGATGACTGGTAGCTCAAAAGTCCCCGCCACCTTAACTGGATCGTTGCTGAAGCCATACAAGGGAGCATTCTGCCCAATTTCCATCTTCCTTCCATCTAAGTGCATCCTCTGATAGGCATGTACGTACAAGATATCCACCGAAGACCCATTATCTATCATTATCCTCTTCATATCCACCGAACCCACTTGTGCAGTAAGCACCATAGCTCCCTCGTGGGGTTCGATGGGTTCAGAAGGGAAGTCATCATCAGTAAAAGAAATTACCGAACCTAGATATGGTCTTTCAGTCTTCGGGAGAGAACCCGCCACTGCCATTACCGAATCCAGGTATCCTCTTCGTTTCTTTCTAGCAACTTTGCCAATATTTCCAACTGTAATGACATCCACAACAGGCCTTGATGGTTGATTCGGAGCTAGAAGTGCAGGTTGAGCAGCCTAAATAGGTCTATCATTCCTCTGCCGATTACTCAGGGGATCTCGCCCTGCTACATAATGAACCAAAGCACCACTTTGGACTTTTCCTTCAATGAACTCCTTCAAGCTCCAACAAGAGTTCGTATCATCCCCAGATGCCTGATGATAATCATAATATTTATGGGGATTTCCCGAACCCGATCTAAGATTATCACGAGGCTGCTCAAAATAGGGCTGGTTTTTTATCTGCTCTAGAGTGGTAGCCCTATCTATATTAAGTTGAGTGAACACCCTATTCACCTTTTGATTGGGAAAGGGTGGTCAACCTTCTTTTCACCCCCAAGTATTATTGTACTTCTTCTGATTCCCATCAGTCCTATCATTCGTGCCACCACTCTTCTTTTGATAACTATCAGATTTGTCTTTGTATTTCTCTTTCGCCCTTTTCGAAGAGCCATGCTTCAGACTGCTCATTGCCTCTTCTACCACGATGTAGCCTTCTGCCTTCTCAAATGCTTTGGCTAAGCTCTTCGGATGGATGAACATCAACTTCTTCACCAGTTTTTCAGACTTCACCAAGTCTAACCCGTTCTGAAATAAACCTACAGCATCGGGATCATTAAGGTCTGTTACTTGACCCTCTTCTTCCCTGAACCTCTTCATGTATTGGCCCAAAGTCTCATTTGAGTACTGTCTGATCTGTGTCAACGATCCCATAGGCTTTTCTCTCCTTTTATTGCTCCTGAATCAAGCATAAAATTTGTCACATAAGTTAGCCCAGGACGAAATTGAGTCTGAAGGTAAAGTCCCCATCCACTGCCTCACATCTTTCCTCAATGTTGTCACAAAAGTTTGGAATTTGGTTGCATCCGAATAATCATAGTAATCCATCAGCCTATCAAATGTCTGGTTGTGGTCATATGGATCTCCAGAACCATCATAACTCTCCATATAAGGAAGCTTTTTATTAGGATCCGCCTTCTCCAGAAGAATATCCGAAGAGAAAAGGGATGCCTTCTTACTAGAGTTTTCCTTAGCCTGCTGAACTTCAGCCAGTCGCCTCCGAAGCTCTTTCACCTCTTTGTTCAAGAGTTTCATCCCTTCGGGTTGTGAGGAAACTTCCTTCTTTGGGGAGATTTTCTTCTTCTGTTCCACTAGACCTTTTTTGTTTGAGCTAGAAGCTTCTAATGGACTTCTTCTGTCCTTTCTGTTGAAGCGAGAATCCACAAGATGGTGTGCCCTCTTTGGATTCTCTCAAGAACAACCTCTTGATCTGTTGCGGTGTCTACCCTTCTCGCTGTGTCGAGGATACTCAAAGCGAGGTGTGACGCCCCCAAAACAGGTATACATCACCCATCTTGAGTCGCCAGATACATGGTACATAAATTAAATACAAACTTAATTATACAACTGTCACGTAATATACGACAAAACATAGCTGAGAGTTTAAACAAGAATATTGCCTTCTAGACAATATCCACTCTCAATGGAGTCCTCATTACAATTATTATCATACTATTTCACAGAATAGTGAGGACTAATAAAGCCACTTATCCTGGACCATCACTCCATTTTCTGACTCGTTCCAGCTATATTCTCATTTCCTGAAGAGAACAATGAAAAGAAAAGTGTGAGCTCAACTAGCCCAGTAAGAAATATTATGACTAAGATAATGCAGAATAAATTATCCTTAGCCTTCAACAGTATAACAACTGATAGAATACAATAGACAACAAGTTTTAGATCAACCACTGCAGCGGAATAAGCAATCCATTAGAAGATTTAAGTAGAGCATAAAATATACTATCTTCTATGATTTAAAAAGTTTTTCGTCAATTTTATCGCTGAGACTCAGCTTAATAAATAAAATTGAATCATTCTGCGCCACGGCCAAGGATATTCATGTAATCATCAATGGTCATGATTATACCAAATAATCCCTGGTTATAATCATACCAACAACTGTCCATCAATGACTACAGGCCAATGAGGACTTTCACCACATCATTCGTCACATTACGGTCATGATTATACCGAATAATTCCTGGTCATAATCATACCAAGTCCATCTATGGACGTAAGCCAAAGATGACTTTCATCACAATATAAGCTTGAGGATGATGACAATGACATAATAATTCAATAAAACAAGTTCAAGGATAAATTTTAAAGATTTATAATTTAATTTATCCAGAAATCAATAACGTCCAAATTGTCAACATGATACTGCTTTGTGGAGTAAAATTCAAGAATAATATTCATGTACCAAAAATAATTTGGACAGAAAAGAAATATATTTTTTCGGTGAATATTACCCCGTGAATAGTACTTAGGGAATAGTACCCCGTGAATAGTACCCTGACACAAAAAGTGTCCCGAATACCCGAGTGAATGATACTAGAGTGATTAGTAATCGGGTGAATAATAACTTATGAATAGTAACTCGTGAATAGTACTTTGGCACGAAAAGTGCTCCGAATACTCGAGTAAATAATACCAGAGTGAATAGTAACTGGGTGAATAGTAACTCGTGAATAGTAACTCGTAAAAGAAAAATAATACCAAAGAAAATGATATTTCATGACGAGTACAAAAGAAATGATATCTCATACGAGTATAATAGAATATACGAAACTGCAAATGGATTTTCACCCGCCATGTGGTAATCCACGTAGACATATCATTTCCACAATTTAATAAGGAATGAATGCGAAGGATCATTCACCATGCATGCGGTAATCCACATAGACAGGTTATTTCAAAAGAATAATAAAGAATGGAACCAGGTCATGCGTAATCCGCACAGACAGGATATTCCAACAGAATAATAAAGAATGGAATAACAACAAAATTCACCAGGAATGCGATAGACCGCACAGACAGGTTATTCCAACAGAATAATAAAGAATGGAATTACAGAAGAATTTCACCATGTATGAGGTACTTCGCATAGACAGGTTATTCCAACAAAATAATAAATAATGGAATAACAACCCTTACGAGTATTGAAAGAAAATAACTCTCTTCATGAATACGAAAGAATAATACCCCTTACCTCAAAAGAAGACTTGATACTGGAATAGTGAGGTAGCAGACTTCTCTTCTTCTTTCTCTCTATAATAATTGCTCTATAGCTTTAGTGAATTGGTGAGAAATGAAGGAAGAATGAGCTTCTATTTATAGGAAAATATAGTTTCGATAATTGCACGTTTTGGGGCTCAAAATATTACAGTATAATACCTTCCTCTTTTTCTTCATTTTTAATTTATTCCTGCAAGTATTATCAAACTTGCACCATCTCCCCTAATAGTAAATCATGTGAATCAATAGTAAATCATGTGAATAAATAGTTCTAGACATGTGAAAATACGAATTACAGTATAGTACCTCCATTTATACCTCCATTTTTAACTTAGTCATGCAAGTATTATCAATCTTGCACCAATTCCCCTAATAGTAAATGAATTTGAATCAATAGTACACACATGTGAACAAATAGTTATAATCATGTGAATTAATAGCAATTAATTACTCATTTATCCGGTTAAATACCTGATTGGTCAATATAACCTCTAGACATCAATTATTATCGAAATAAATAACGATTTTCACTAACACTAATAATTTCAACACAATGGAACTATCAATTTCATCTTTAATCAACATGAACTTATTCATCATTAATATTATAATTCACAATATTTAACAATCAAGTCGTTCCCAGGAAAGATGGGGCTTTCCGATAAGGATTTCTCCTTATTGGCGCGCAATTAGGTGACCAAACCTCTCTTTGACAGAACTTCTAGACATTGTCAATATTGCAAATAATAATATGAATAACTTTGTCGTCTCAATTATTAATTTAATAATATAACATATTATACAGATGATACTGTGACAATAATTGAATCAATAATATGAGAGATATGATGCATCAATTACTGTAGCAATAATTGAGTATAATTGAGTGACTTCTTACGTAAACATCAATAATCAATACTGTGTGCTACTATGCAACCATGCGTATTACTGTACTTTTACTACCGGGTAGTTCAACAGTTTTAACGGTAACACTTTCTTCGTTATTTTTTAAAAAAGATAATTCAATCGTTTTTTAATTACGACAATATTTCCGTTGTGGGGTCCACCAATAATTGTGTCATCGTACGGATATTTCCCGATAAAAAGAATATTCCCCGACCAAACAAATATTTTATAACAACTTACATACTTTTCAAAATTTATAAATACTACCCACAACTATAACATTATATCAAATCCACACCATAATATTAAAAAAAATATTTCGAGAAATTTAAATCTTTATACCTAAATTTTGGGTCTCACACGAGGTGCCTTCTTTAAACCCTCAAGAGTGTGTCCTCTGGATTTGCTTCTTCTCCGGTTCTTATCATCACTTCGAGAATCCTCAGGGCGAGGTGCCTTCTTTGGATCTTCGGGAATATGACTTCAGGCTCTTCTTTGGTCACATGAGCGACTCCGAGACCGACTTTTAGACTAGATGGGTCTTTTATCTTGCCTTGCTTGTCTGCTTGGAGACCTACCACTCCCGTCACTATATGTTATCCGAATTGTCGCCCGGTCCGTCGCTAAAGGGGGGTGAACAAGGTATGTTAGATAAGGGGTGAGCTTAAGATCCGAACCGTATAATATATATATATATATATATATATATAGAGGTGAATAGTGTCAATGTGAATTTTTAAATACTTATAGCAAAGATACTTGAACTACTTTAAAAACAATAAATAATTTGGCAAGAGTTTGAGAGTAACACCATAAAGTCAAATTTTTTGAATAACTTTATACTTTTTGGTTGTATATATAAAATATATATTTGATTACAATGATAATATGATACTCTATATATATATATAATTAATTAATTAATACACACCCTATCGAGCCCCCGTAATATACTTTTCTAATGACAAATTGTTTATAAATAAATAGTTTTTTTATTTTTTTTAAAAATAACGCAAAATAAATTATTAATTTGTTTAATAAAATTATATGGATATACATATATAGAGGAAATAGGAATGATATGAGAATAAATTTGAGTTGAAAAAATTATAAAATTTTAATTTGATACCGTATATTAGACATTTTACAAAATTTTAGTTAAGTCAATTTATATATATTATCTAAACTTTTCAAAATTTGCCATATGTTATAAAACCAAAAAAAAAATCAATTCAACCCACAACCCCCTACGTGCCTTCATCCCTGGCTTTAAGTACCCAAAATCTTGATCTAAAACATTAGTAATACTCTCTATGTTCTTAATTATTTGACGTTTTAGAGTTTTTTATTTGTTCCTATTTATTTGACATTTGTTCAAATCTAGGATAATTAATGATAATTTTTTCAAAATTATTCCTCATTACTCTGCCTATTTTTTTTAATACTTTTAACTCTTTTTTTCTCCTTATCCCAACAAAACTCTCCTTTATCAAATAAAATTCTTTTGCATATTACGAGGGAGAGAGTGTATAGATAATTTCTAAAGAATTGGATACGTTTATTATAGGGATGGATGGAGAGAGAGAGACTAATGAGTAAATGAGGCATGAGAGTTTTTTTAGGAGATAATTATGGGAAAATGGGTGAGAGAGAGTATGAATAACTATGATAAATAATGATTTAAGAGTATTATAGACAATTGAGTACTATATTTAATGCTTTCTAATTATTATCTTAATTCTTGTGTCTATCTCTAAAATTTCAAATAATTAGGAATGGAGGGAGTACTATACTCGGATATGATAAAATGACACCAATCTTACAAATTTTCAGCATCGATTTAGTAAAGGAGAAAATGGGGGGCTCAAGCTCAGCAATTCATAAAAAGAATAGTCATCAGTTTTGTAATTTGTGCATAAATAATTACACAAAATGTAAAAGAGTGTATGACCCCGAATTTTATGAAATAAAAGTATTCAATTTTTCTTATAATTACAATTCAGTAAATGATTAAATTGATAAAAGTTTAAAGTTAAGGGTGCGATATGAATTGTTTTCAAAATACGCAAGTGGTTATAAAATATTCAATTGTCGAGGAATATTCGTTTGGTCGTGGAATATTCTTTCTATCGGAGAATATTCTTACGACGGCGCAGCCATTTGTGGGCCCCATAACGAATAACTGTCGGATGAAAAAAATGACAAAATTTGAGTTTTTACAAATAACGACGTAGTTGTTACCGTTAACACTGTTAGAATACCCGGTGGTTAAAATACAGTAATACGCGTTATTGCACAGTAGCGCATGGTATTGCACAGTATTTTTGAATTATTGATTCTTACGTAAGAAGGCACTGCTCAATAATTGTTACAGTAATTACTGTTCAATATTTTATTTTATTGATTCAATAATTGTCACAGCACAGTATCTCCATTATCAGATCAATAATTCATATTATTTGAATAATATTATTACATAGCATTGTTGGCAATGTCTAGACAGTTCTGTCAAAGAGAGGTTTGGTCACCTAATTACGCTCCAGTAAGGAGAAATCCTTATTGGAAAGCCCCTTCTTTCCTGGGATCGGCCCGATTGTCATAATTGTGATTCTGTAATATTATTTATGAATATTTAATTATTGATTTATATGATAAGGAAAAATTTATTTGATGTAGATATAATTGATGGATATATTTATTTTATGTGGATATAATTGAAGGAATTAATGCTGAGCTATTTTATCAGTATTTTGTAGGAAGGAAAGTATTAAAAATCATCCGTTTCTAGATTTCGGATATTTTTGGTTTGGAATTTGGAAAAACTCAAAGCTACAAAGTTGTAGAGAATTCGATTTCAGGAAGAATAGACATAAAATTCGTATTTTTCTGATAACCGGGATATTTTCTATGAATTATTGAAGTTTTGGAAAAATAAAATGATTTTTATTAAATTTATGGGGGGCCACTTTTGGTTGGTGGAATACACACATGGGCTGATGAATTCTTCCAACATGACTGCCCAAAAAAAAAATTCAAAGCATGCGTAGGAATTGTAATTAATAATAATATTATTTTATTATTTAGTCTCCTATGGCGTTCTAGCATTTTCCTATAAATAGAGGGCTAAGTTAGAATTAAAAATCACACCAGAAACAAGTTTTCTCTCTTTTTCTCTCTATATTATCGAGCATATTCTTGTGAGTATACTTTGAGTGTTGCTATATGGTGCAAGTTTCTGTCAGCATTATATCCGAAATTCAGTCAGCAGTACGGTTATTTTGAGGTGAGAGATTTTAAGGGTTATTATGTTTTTCAGTTCGTATTTCTTCCGACCTTTAAAAAATTCTGGAAAAATTTGAAATGATAATTTGATGAGTTGTTTTGATTGTGTCCAAAAATGGCGATTTTTGGATGTATAGATTAAGAGTTATGAATTTTACGGGAAAAAACTATTTTAAAAGTAACCGCTTATAAATCCTTGTGGTTAACTCCAAAATTGATGAAATTTTTATTGGGAGTACATCTATATAATATCAGTGTACTCTGTGAATTTCGGAATTTTTGGATAAAAGTACAATTTATGATAAATGTCTAAATATTCGGCGGTTTTGGCCATATGGAAAATAGTAAATGAATTTTAAAAATTCTGAGAAAACTATATGTTCAATATGGGACTATATTCTGCTAAATACTAGAAAAGAAATATTTTTAGAACTGATTTGGTATTTTTCATAAAAATAGTCTAGTTATGAGTAAAAGAATTAAATATGTTATTTGAAGTAAGAAAATTGGAAAATATGATTTTATGGCTTGAGAATCATACATGAGTTATATGCAGATTTTGATGATGATTTTGGTTATTGGTAATGAAATCTTATGAGTTTGGCATTTTAGAATGATTAAATACATTATTTAGTAAAATGTAAACAATTAAAATAAATTATTTATAAGTTTAAGAAATGTTATTTCAATATCATTATACCGAAATATTGGTATGAATTTTATTGTAGATTTTCTACCTTTTTGTGTCGAGTTACTATTCATGAGTTATTATTCACGAGTTACTATTCATGAGTTACTATTCACGAAGTTACTATTCATGGATTACTATTCACGAGTTACTATTCACAAAAAAATTAGTTTCTTTTTCTGACCAAATTGTAGTTGAGTTATGAATATTACTCTTGAGATTAAAACTATATGTTGATCATATTATTTTTATTATCATATATAACATTTTTATAACCCTAATGATGATATTTCTTTTTGACTTGAGTGTAAAGATGGGTAGATTTTTGGTATGATCATGGCTATGGGTTCTCTTTGGCCAGTAGTGCAAAGTTGAATTGTTGACTGGTATGATCATGACCATTGAATTTATAATTGAATATCTTTAGCTTAAGTGCAAAGGTGAAATGATCAACATGGTTATAATTGTTTATATAAATTCTGAAATGATTATATTTTTTTTGAGATATTAATATATTTGACCTGTAGTGCAAATATGAACTGTTGATGAATATATTTGGCCTGTAGTGCAAATATGAACTGTTGAGAAATATCTTTAGCCTGTAGTGCAAAGATGAATTATTGATGAATATCTTTGGCCCGTAGTACAAAGATGACCTGTTGTTGAATATCTTTGGCCTGTAGTGCAAAGATGGTCTGTTGATGAATATCTTTGGTCCGTAGTGCAAAGATGAAATTGTTAGTATAATTATAAACAGGAACTGTGATTTGGTATAACCATGATCTTTGATGTTTCAGGAAAAGACATGTAATGAAAATTATATTCGCCCTGGATGCGAAGAGGAATTTATAATTACAATTATGATTATGAGTTATTCATATAATTGTGGAAAGGAATTGTTGATTGATGTTATAGGGATAAAACATTGTTGGTGGATTTTTAACATGGAGAAGTTAATAGACTTTATGGTCTATTTGACTCTTATAATGGATTGTTCGTTCCGCTGCAACTATGGTTGAAATTTTTATCATCTACCATATGCTCTAAATCTCTGATTTATTGTTGATGAAGGCTATTGATAATTTAATTATCTTTAGTCATGATATTCTTTACTGAGCTAGTTTTGCTAACCCTTTTGCTTCACAATTCCTTTCAGGTAATAAGAGTGTAGCTGGGTCGAGCGGGGGTAACTGGGGCATAGAATGGTGGTCATCATTTAGTAGTTATATTTGATGAATCAACTAGGATGAGGAGAACCCAACGTTAGAAGGGTGTTTTGCCACAATCATACAAGATGTATAATGACATACAACCACGTGTCATCATAAGACAGGATTATACTCATCCACTTGCTGAGTATATTTACGAACACTACCTATATAATCTTGGTGTTTGTTTGAAGTATAATTCTCAATTAGAGACAGTGGAGATAATGATATGTCAAGAGAAGACTCAACATTGGGAAGAATATGATAGTAATCTTCTCGTTTTTCTTTGGGGTCTATTGGGTCAACCAAGGATAATTTTGTGGCCATATGTTATCTATCATAACCTAGACGCATGGCCTCCCATGTACGAAGGTTTCCTTGAGCACTTCCCAAATATTCTAATTTCTAAAACAGTTTTTGACTATACCTTTCATTGTGATGTGTTATCTAAGGTTTGGATGAAAGTCACAGTTGGTATATATTTGTATCCAAACTCACAGCATATGTGTTGTTGTATTTTGTACAATAATTGTTGTAATAAAATTGTAGTTATTTTTTGTACCATGTATTTGGCGACTCAGAATAGGTTGGATGGAATGGACCTATTTTGGGGTTGTCACATTTGGTATCAGAGCTTAGGGATATGGTCTCTGGCGGAGATCGGGGAATATAACTAGGAGGGGAAAGATGAATAAATTCTTCGCTAGTGTGTCCTACCTAAGCTTATTTGTTGGTCGGTCATAATATACGGATATTATATGATATGTTAATTTGCTTAATTAACCCTCGTTTTATGGCAGTATTTGAGAATGGCAGCTGAGAATGCTGACAATGGAGTGAATGAGACTGTGGGGATACCTCTAATCACTAACCATGATAATGTGATGTCAGACGAAGAAGGAATTAAAGATATTCTTGTGGTGAGTGAAGAATTGGTAGTTGCACCCGAGATAGTCGTAGAGGTAACAGCTGAGAGTGAGGAAGAAGAGGTACCTGAGGAGAATTTTATTAGAGGTATTATATGATCAAAATGTAGAATTGCAAAATCGTGTTCATGAGTTAGAAGAGCAGGATGAAGAACGGCAGGCGGTCGTGAAACAAAAGGATGCAACAATTCAAGCTTGTGTTACCCGATATGTGATGCTTGAACAGAAGCATTCTTTAGCATAGTATAAGACGATAAAGATGGAATCTGAGCTGAAAGAAGAAAAAACTGAACGAGTAAGAATAAGTGATGCATGGGCAAAAACCGCACGACACGTGGATATTGTGGAAAGAGATGTCCGATCTAAGAAGGCTAAAATAGATTATATGAATTTCTCTTTTTGGAAAGCAATTGGGAGAACCCAACATCGAGTTTTGAATTACCCTGTACAGAGCGGTTAACCTGAATTCGATATGGATCGAAGATTGATTATTCAGATCATAAATCAGGAGTACGACGAGGCAGTTGAGGGAGGAATATGTCCTATAGAAAAGTATATTCCAACGGTAGTGATGACGCCAAATGCTGCCCCAGACAAGTCAAAACCGGGTAGTTCGAGGGATGGCGGTTGTCATGACTTCCCAACAAGTGAAGAACCCAAATGAAGTTATCACGGGAGATGAGCAATGGAGAAATCATGATGACCCGGGAGATAGAATCTGAAATGAAAGCAAGGTATTCTCAACTTTTCGAAATACAAGGCACGTAAATTTCAGGGACAAAATTTCATAAGTAGGGGAGATTGTAAGACCACGAATTTTATGAAATAAAAGTATTCAATTTTTCTTATAATTACAATTCAGTAAATGATTAAATTGATAAAAGTTTAAAGTTAAGGATGAAATATGAATTTTTTTTTTAAAATACGCAAGTGATTATAAAATATTCAATTCTCGGGGAATATTCGTTTGGTCGTGGAATATTCTTTTTGTCGGAGAATATTCATACGATGGCGCAGCCATTTGTGAGCCCCATAACGAATAACTGTCGGATGAAAAAAATGACAAAAGTTGAGTTTTTACAAATAACGGTAGTTGTTACCGTTAACACTGTTAGAATACCCTGTGATTAAAATATAGTAATACGCGTTATTGCACAGTAGCGCATGGTATTGCACAGTATTTTTGAATTATTGATTCTTACGTAAGAAGACACTGCTCAATAATTGTTACAGTAATTACAGTTTAATATTTTATTTTATTGATTCAATAATTGTCACTGCACAGTATCTCCATTATCAGATCAATAATTCATATTATTTGAATAATATTATTACATAGCATTGTTGGCAATGTCTAGACAGTTCTGTCAAAGAGAGGTTTGGTCACCTAATTACGTTCTAGTAAGGAGAAATCCTTATTGGAAAGCCCCCTCTTTCCTGGGATCGGCCTGATTGTCATAATTGTGATTCTGTAATATTATTTATGAATAATTAATTATTGATTTATATGATAAGGAAATATTTATTTGATGTAGATATAATTGATGGATATATTTATTTTATGTGGATATAATTGAAGGAATTAATGCTGAGCTGTTTTATCAGTATTTTATCGGAAGGAAAGTATTAAAAATCATCCGTTTGTAGATTTCGGATATTTTTGGTTTGGAATTTGGAAAAACTCAAAGCTAAAAAGTTGTAGAGAATTCGATTTCAGGAAGAATGGACATAAAATTTGTATTTTTCTGATAACCGGACTATTTTCTATGAATTGTTGAAGTTTTAGAAAAATAAAATAATTTTTATTAAATTTATGGGGGGCCCACTTTTGGTTGGTGGAATACACACATGGGCTGATGAATTCTTCCAACATGACTGTCCAAAAAAAAAATTCAAAGCATGCGTAGGAATTGTAATTAATAATAATATTATTTTATTATTTAGTCTCCTATGGCGTTCTAGCATTTTTCTATAAATAGAGGGCGAAGTTAGAATTAAAAATCACACCAGAAACAAGTTTTCTCTCTTTTTCTCTCTATATTATCGAGCATATTCTTGTGAGTATATTTTGAGTGTTGCTATATGGTGCAAGTTTCTGTCAGCATTATATCCGAAATTCAGTCAGAAGTACGATTATTTTGAATTGAGGGATTTTAAGGGTTATTATGTTTTTCAGTTCTTACTTCTTCCGACCTTCAAAAAATTCTGAAAAAATTTGAAATGATAATTTGATGAGTTGTTTTGATTGTGTCCAAAAATGGCGATTTTTGGATGTATAGATTAAGAGTTATGAATTTTACGGGAAAAGAATATTTTAAAAGTAACCGCTTATAAATCCTTGTGGTTAACTCCAAAATTGATAAAATTTTTATTGGGAGTACATCTATATAATATCAGTGTACTCTGTGAATTTTGGAATTTTTGGATAAAAGTACAATTTATGATAAATGTCTAAATATTCGGCGGTTTTGGCCATATGAAAAATAGTAAATGAATTTTAAAAATTCTGAGAAAAATATATGTTTAATGTGGGACTATATTCTGCTAAATTTGGAACTGATTTGGTATTTTTCATAAAAATGGTCTAGTTATGAGTAAAAGAATTAAATATGTTATGTGAAGTAAGAAAATCGAAAAATATGATTTTATGGCTTGAGAATCATACATGAGTTATATGCAGATTTTTGATGAGAGTTTTTGTTATTGGTGATGAAATCTTATAAGTTTGACATTTTAGAATGAATAAATGCATTATTTAGTAAAGTGTAAACAATTAAAATAAATTGTTTATAAGTTTAAGAAATGTTATTTCAATATCATTATACCGAAATATTGGTATAGATTTTATTGTGAAATTTTTACCTTTTTGTGTCGAGTTACTATTCATGAGTTACTATTCACAAAGTTACTATTCATGTGTTACTATTCACGAGTTACTATTCACGACAAAATTAGTTTCTTTTTCTGACCAAATTATAGTTGAGTTATGAATATTACTCTTGAGATTAAAACTATATGTTGATCATATTATTTTTATTATCATATATAACATTTTTATAACCCTAATGATGATATTTCTCTTTGACTTGAATGTAAAGATGGGTAGATTTTTGGTATGATCATGACTATGTGTTCTCTTTGGCCAGTAGTGCAAAGTTGAATTGTTGACTGGTATGATCATGACCATTGAATTTATAATTGAATATCTTTAGCTTAAGTGCAAAGGTGAAATGATCAACATGGTTATAATTGTTTATATAAATTCTGAAATGATTATATATTTCTTTGAGATATTAATATATTTGACCTGTAGTGCAAATATGAATTGTTGATGAATATATTTGGCCTGTAGTGCAAATATGAACTGTTGAGGAATATCTCTGGCCTGTAGTGCAAAGATGAATTGTTGATGAATATCTTTGGCTCGTAGTGCAAAGATGACCTGTTATTGAATATCTTTGGCATGTAGTGCAAAAATGGTCTGTTGATGAATATCTTTGGCCCGTAGTGCAAAGATAAAATTGTTAGTATGATTATAAACAGGAACTGTGATTTGGTATAACCATGATCTTTGATTTTTCAGGAAAAGACATGTGATAAAAATTATCTTCGTCCTAGATGCGAAGAGGAATTTAGAATTACAATTATGATTATGAGTTATTCATATGATTGTGGAAAGGAACTGTTAATTGATGTTACAGGGATAAAACATTGTTGGTGGATTTTTAACATGGAGAAGATAATAGACTTTATGGTCTATTTGACTCTTCTAATGGATTGCTCGTTCCGCTGCAACTATGGTTGAAATTTTTTTAATCTACCATATGTTCTAAATCTCTGATTTATTGTTGATGAAGGCTATTGATAATTTAATTATCTTTAGTCATGATATTCTTTACTGAGCTAGTTGTGCTCACCCTTTTGCTTCACAATTCCTTTCAGGTAATAAGAGTGTAGCTGGGTCGAGCAGGGGTAACAGGGGAATAGAACAGTGGTCATCATTTAGTAGTTATATTTGGTGAATCAACTAGGGTGAGGCAAACCCAACGTTGGAAGGGTATTTTGCCACTATCATACAAGATGTCTAATGACATATAACCTTGTGTCATCATAAGACAGGATTGTGCTCATCCACTTGCTGAGTATATTTACGAGCACTACCTATATAATCTTGGTGTTTGTTTGAAGTATAATTCTCAATTAGAGACAGTGGAGATAATGATATGTCAAGAAAAGACTCACAATTGGGAAGAATATGATAGTAATCTTCTCATTTTTCTTTGGGTTCTATTGGGTCAACCAAGGATAATTCTGTGGCCATATGATATCTATCATAACCTAGACGTATGGCCTCCCATGTACGATGGTTTCCTTGAGCACTTCCCAAAGATTCTAATTTCTAAAACAGTTTTTGACTATACCTTTCATTGTGATATGCTATCTAAGGTTGGGATGAGAGTCACAATTGGTATATATTTGTATCCAAACTCACATCATATGTGTTGTTGTATTTTGCACGATAATTGTTTTAATAAAATTGTAGTTATTTTCTGTACCATGTATTTGGCGACTCAGAATAGGTTGGATGGAATGGACCTATTTTGGGGTTGTAACAAAGAGTACTGTAATTAATTATGCATAAAGTATAACCTACTCCATCCGTCCCTAATTATTTGACGTTTTAGAGGTTGACACAAGAATTAAGATAGTAATTAGAAAACATTAAATATAGTACTCCCTCCATCCCTAAATAACTGACGTTTTGAAGGTTTTCACACTTATTAAGGAAGTCATTTATTACTCCAATTTTGTCATTAAGATTGATATGTATTACCACAATTACCCTTGCATTAATTAAGAAAATATGTACTCCATATAGTTGTCTAGATAAATGAAATACTCCATATAGTTGAGGGCAATAGAGGAAAAATTGTAATTAATGCTTCCTAGAAACTTGATAACGTCAAATATATTGGGAAATTTTGAACTCTCTATAACGTCAATTATTTAGGGATGGAGTACTCAATTATCTATAGTAGTTTTAACTCTTTTGTTGGGATAAGGAGAGTTTTGTTAGGATAAGGAGAGAGGAAGAGTTTAAAGTATCAAAAAAATAGGCAGAGTAATGAAGGGTAATTTTGGAAAAAATTTCATTAATTATCCTATATTTAAACAAACGCCAAATAATTAGGGACAACTAAAAAACTCTATAACGTCAAATAATCTGAATTAGGGTTAAATACTTCCTAGGTCAATGTACTATAGGTTGACTTACAAATGAGTCACTAAACTTTTTTTTTCTTACAGTCAACTCATTGAACTTTAATTTACTAACAAAAAGTTTAATATTCCGTTAAACATGTTAACTTTGGACGGAATTTGCCACGTAAGCTGCTAACGTGGCAAAATTTTCTAATGTGGCACAGATAAGTCCCATGTGGCTTTCATGATGTGAAAATGGATGAAATTTTACAAATGTAACAATAAATGTACATAAAACACATTTTTTTTAATAAAAATTTTAAAAAAAAAGCATTTTTTTTAATAAAAATAAAAAAAATTACGTTTTTTTAAATAAAAAATAAAAAAATAATTATTTTTATTAAAAAAACAAAAAACCAAACAACATTTTCTCTCTCCTTCTCCATCACAAAACCACGCAGTTTGGTTTTTAAAAAATAAAACATTATTTTTTTAATAAAAAAAAAGTTTTTTTATTTTTAAAAAATAGAATTTTTTGAAATAAAAATAATTATGTTTAATAAAAAAATGCAGTTATTTTTTAATAAAAATAAAAAAACACTGTTTTTTAATAAAAAAAATAATAAAACGCAAGTTTTTTTAAAAAAAAAATTTAAAATAAAAATAATTATTTTGAATAAAAAAACACAGTTTTTTTTAATAAAAATAAAAAAACACAGTTTTTTAATAAAAATAAATAAAACGGAGTTTTTTTAAATAAAAAAAATTAAATGCAGATTTTTTTTAATAAAAATAAATATTTTTAATAAAAATAAAAAAACCGCATTTTTATTCTTTTTTATTTTTATTAAAAAATTGTGTTTTTTTAAAATTAAAAATAATTTATTTTATTAAAAAATTAATTTTTTTTAAAAAAACTGTGTTTTTATAATTTTATTAAAAAAACTACATTTTATTATTGTTTTATTAGAAAAAGCTGTGTTTTTTTATTAAACATAATTTTTTTTATTTAAAAAAACTGCGTTTTTATAATTTTTATTAAACATAATTATTTTTATTAAAAAAATAGTTAAAAAACTACTTTTTTTAAATTAAAAATAATTATTTTTATTAAAAAATACTGTGTTTTATTTTTTAAAAACTAAACTGCGTTGTTGTAACGGAAAAGGAGAGAGAGAACGTTGTTTGTTTTTTTTATAAAAATAATTATTTTCTTTTAATTTTTTAAAAAATCGCAGTTTTTTATTTTTATTAACAATAATTGTTTCTTTTCTTTCTAAAGAAGGGGATATAATTGTCGTACTGGTAAAGAATATTATTATTATTATTATTATAGTAAGAGATATTATTTGTTGTACTCGTTAGGGGTATTCCTTCTTTCTTATTAGTGAAATTCTTTTGTTATTCCATTCTTTATTATTCTGTTGGAATAACCTGTATACGAGGGATACCCTATACTTCGTGAAATTCTTCTATTATTCCATTCTTTATTATTATGTTGGAATAACCTGTTTATGCGAAGTATTGCATACATGGTGAAATTCTTTTATTATTCCATTCTTTATTATTATGTTGGAATAACCTGTCTATGCAAAGTACTGCATTCATGGTGAAATTCTTCTATTATTTCAGTCTTTATTATTCTGTCGGAATATCCTGTCTGTGCATTTACGCATGACCTGATTCCATTATTTATTATTCTGTTGAAATAACCTGTCTGTGCGGTCTATCGCATGCCTGGTGAATTCTTCTGTTATTCCATTATTTATTATTCTGTTGGAATATCCTGTCTGTGCGTTTACGCATGAACTGGTTTCATTCTTTATTATTCCGTTGAAATAACATGTCTATGTAGATTACCGCATGCATGGTAAATGATCATTCGTATTCATACGAATATTATTTTCATTAAAAAGAAGTTTCTGTCAGGGGCATATTCGTAATTTTTCTGACACACAAAAAATTTTAAAAAAATTTGAAATGATAATTTGATTAGTCTTCTAGATTGTGTCCAAAAATGGTGTTTTTTGGATATATAGATTAAGAGTTATGGATTTTATGGGAAAAGACTATTTTAAAAGTAAACCCTTATAACTCCTTGTGGTTAACTCCAAAATTGGTAAAATTTTTATTGGGAGTACATGTATATAAAAGGAGTATACTCTGTAAATTTTAGAAATTTTGGACAAAAGTACAATTTATGATAAATGTCTAAATATTCGGCAATTTTAGCCATATGAAAAATAGTAAATGAATTTTAAAAATTCTGAGAAAAATATATGTTCAAGATGAGACTATATTATGCTAAATCTCAGAAAAGAAATATTTTTGGGACTGATTTGGTATTTTTTATGAAAATGAACAAGTTATGAGTTAATGAATTAAATATGTTATGTAAAGTAATAAAATTGAAAAATAGGATTTTATGGCTTGAGAATCCTATATAGGGTATATACAGATTTTTTTTATGAGGGATTTGATCATTGATGATGAAATCTTATGAGTATGACATTTTTGAATGATTAAATACATTATTTGATAAAGTGTAAACAATTGAAATAAATTGTTTATAAGTTTAAGAAATGATTAAAATATTGTTATAATATTAATGATATTAGATTATGAGATTATTAAGTGATTGATAACATTTGGTTATTATTGAACGCTGGATAAATTATATTATAAATGTTTAATATTTATCCTTTATCTCATTTGATTGATTTTTATATCATTGTCATCATCCTCATGCTTATATTGTGTTGAAAGTCATCTTTGGTCGTAGTGCATAGATGGACTTGGTATGATTATGACCAGAGATTATTCGGTATAATCATGACCGTAATGTTACAAATGATGTGGAAAAAGTCCTCATTGGCCTGTAGTGCATTGATGGACAATTTTTGGTATGATTATGGCTATGGATTCTCTTCGGCCAAGGGTGAAAAGATGAATTGTTTTATGGCATGATCATGACCGTCGATGAAAACACGATTATCTTTAGCCCGTAGTGCATGGATAATTCGTGGTCGTGATATTAACGAATATCCTTAGCCGTAGTGCATAAATAATTCAGTGATATGGATTGATTATCGAGCTGAGTCTCAGCGATGAAATATAAATTCATGGATGTGATATTAACGAATATCCTTGGCCGTAGTGCAGGGGTGATTCAATGATGTGGATTATTTATTAAGCTGAGTCTCAGCGATAAAATATTTATTATACACTTTTAATTCATAGAAGATAGTAGATATCATGCTCTACTTGACTCTTCTAAAATACAGTTGTATGTCTTTGGCATGTAGTGCAAAGATGAATTGTTAATGAATATCTTTGGCCGTGGTGCAAAGATGAATTTATTAGTATGATTATGTGCAGGAATTCTGATTTGGTATAACCATGATTTTTGATGTTTCAGGTGAAGATAGGTGATGAAAATTATCTTCGTCCTAGTTGCGAAGAGGAATTTAGAATCACAATTATGATTATGAGTTATTCATATGATTATGGACAGGAACTGTTGATTTATTTTACATGCATAAAACATTATTGGTGGACTTTTAACATAGAGAAGATAATAGACCTTATGATCTATTTGACTCTTCTAATGGATTGCTCGTTCCGCAACAACTATGGTTGAAAAGTTTTATCATCCACCATATGTTCTAAATCTCTGATTTATTATTGATGAAAGCTATTGATAATTTAATTATCTTTAGTCCTGATATTCTTTATTGGGCTAGTTGTGCTCACCCTTTTTCCTGCACAATTCCTTTCAGGTAATAAGAGTGTTGCCGTAAGAGTGTTGTCGGGTCGAGCAGGGATAACAGGGGAATAGAATGGTGGTCTCTAGCTGTGGAGGTTCTCCCTAAACAGTATAAAAAGTGTGGTGTATTCTATACATCATTTAGTAGTTATATTTGGTGAATCAAATAGGGTGAGGCGAACCCAACTTTGGAAGGGTGTTTTGCTACTATCATACAAGATGTCTAATGACATACAACGTCGTGTTATCATAAGACAGGGTTGTGCACATCCACTTGCTGAGTATATCTACGGGAACTACCTATATGATCTTGGAGTTTATTTGAAATATAATATTCATTTGGAGACAGTGGAGATAGTTATATGTCAAGAGAAAACTCACCATTGGAAAGAAGATGTTAGTAATCTTCTCGTTTTTCTTTGGGGTCTATTAGGTCAACCAAGGAAATTCTGTGGACATATGATATCTATTATAACCTAGACGCATGGCCTCCCATATACAAAGGTTTCCTTAAGCACTTCCCAAAGATTTTAATTTCTAAAACAGTTTTTGACTATACTTTTATATAAAGTACCATTATAAGATTGTGGTCAAGGCACCATGAGAGTTACATACATTTGTATTAAAACTCACAGTTAACTGTGGTCGTATTCTATACGACAGTTCAACAGTTGTATAAATGAAGTTGTATTTGAATTTTGAACCATGTATCTGGCGACTTAGAATGGGTGATATATACCTAATTTTGGGGGCGTCACAGTTGGTATCAGAGCTTAGGGATATAGTCGCTGGCGGAGATAAGAGTCTAGAACTATGAGGCGAGATACGAGTTATATACTTCGCTAGTGTGTGACTTACCTAAGCTGAAATTATTTACTTGATAAGTTGACAAATTGTAATATGTCAATTAACCTTTGTTTTGAAGATATATTCTAGAATGATATCTAAAATACAGGAGATGAGAAATGAAAAAATCATGATACAGAAGATATTACCGGGAAGGTACAATCTGAAAAGAAAGCAAGGTATTCTCATCTCTTTGAATATCAGGTACGTACGTAAATTTCGAGGGCGAAATTTCATAAGGAGGGGTGATTGTGAGACCCCAAATTTTATGAAATAAAAGTATTCAATTTTTCTATTTTGGTAAATGGTTAAATTGATAAAATTTTAAAGTTAAGGGTAATATGTGAATATTTTTTTTTGCAAAGTAAGCAAGTAGATATAAAATATTCGTTGTGTTGGAGAATATTCTTTTTATCGGGGAATATTCGTACGATGGTACAATCATTGGTGGACCCTACAACGGAATTATTGTCGGTTTGAGAAAATAACAAAAATATTTTTATGAAAATAACGGCGGAACTTTTACCGTTAACTGTTGAAACACCCGATGTTAAAAGTACAGTAATATGCGTGGTTGCATAGTAGCACGCGGTATTGATTATTGATGCTTACGTGAGAATTTACTCAGTTTTGTTTATTAGTATTATTAATGTAATAAAACAGAAAATCTTTTTATATAAAACAGAATATTTTTATAAAGTTATTTATTTTATTAGATAATAATTAGAATATATTATATTTTATTATGCATAGTGTTTACATAGTGCTTGCATAATGTTTGCATAGTAAAATCTTTTTATATAATACAGAATACTTTTATAAAGTTATTCTATAAATAGAATATATTATATTTTACTATGCATAGTGTTGTATAGTGCCTGTATAGTGTTTTGTATAGTAAAATCTTTTTATATAAAACAGAATACTTTTATAAAGTTATTCGTTTTATTAGATTATAAATAGAATATATTATATTTTATTTAAAAAAATTTGCTTTAAATATGGACCGTCCGATTAAAGTAAATCAATCTGGACCGTTCATGAATTAGTTACTATACAGTCCATTCTTCTATAAATAGAAGCTCATTCCTTCATTATTTTTACGAATTCACTGAAACTCTAGAGAGAGAAACTATAGAGAAAGTTCTTCTTCTATAATCTTGAGCGTATTTCTTTAGAAGTTAAGAAAGCTTTGAGCGTAGTACAAGTTTTCTTCAAGTATATTCCCGCCCTACCAGTTGGAATACTTTTCTTTTTAAGGTAGGGGATATAATTGTCGTACTAGTAAAGGATATTATTATTATTATTATTATTATTATTATTATTATTATTATTATTATAGTAAGGGATATTATTTGTTGTACTCGTTAGGGGTATTCCTTCTTTCTTATTGGTGAATTTTTTTTGTTATTCCATTATTTATTATTATGTTAGAATAACCTGTATACAAGAGATACCCTATACTTGTGAAATTCTTCTATTATTCCTTCTTTATTATTATGTTGGAATAACCTATCTATGCGAAGTACTGCATACATGGTGAAATTCTTCTATTATTCCATTCTTTATTATTATGCTGGAATAACCTGTCTATGCGAAGTACTGCATTCATGGTGAAATTCTTCTATTATTCCATTCTTTATTATTCTGTCGGAATATCCTGTCTATGCGTTTACTCATGACCTGGTTCCATTATTTATTATTCTGCTGGAATAACCTGTTTGTGCGGTCTATTGCATGCTTGGTGAATTCTTCTATTATTCTATTATTTATTATTCTGTTGGAATATCACGTCTGTGCGTTTACGCATGACCTGGTTCTATTCTTTATTATTCTGTTGAAATAACATGTATGTGTAGATTACCGCATGCATGGTAAATGATCATTCGTATTCATACGAATAGTATTTTCATTAAAAAGGTGTTTCTGCCAGGGGCAGATTCATAATTTTTCTGACACACAAAAATTTTAAAAAAATTTGAAATGATAATTTGATTAGTCTTCTAGATTGTGTCCAAAAATGGTGATTTTTGGATATATAGATTAAGAGTTATGAATTTTATGGGAAAAGACTATTTTAAAAGTAAACCCTTATAACTCCTTGTGGTTAACTCCAAAATTGGTAAAATTTTTATTGGGAGTACATGTATATAAAAGGAGTATACTCTGTAAATTTCAGAAATTTTGGACAAAAGTACAATTTATGATAAATGTCTAAATATTCGGCAATTTTAGCCATATGAAAAATAGTAAATGAATTTTAAAAATTCTGAGAAAAATATATGTTCAAGATGAGACTATATTATGCTAAATCTCAGAAAAGAAATATTTTTGGGACTGATTTGGTATTTTTTATGAAAATGAACAAGTTATGAGTTAATGAATTAAATATGTTATGTAAAGTAATAAAATTGAAAAATAGGATTTTATGGCTTGAGAATCCTATATAGGGTATATACAGATTTTTTTTATGAGGGATTTGATCATTGATGATGAAATCTTATGAGTATGACATTTTTGAATGATTAAATGCATTATTTGATAAAGTGTAAACAATTGAAATAAATTGTTTATAAGTTTAAGAAATGATTAAAATATTGTTATAATATTAATGATATTAGATTATGAGATTATTAAGTGATTGATAACATTTGGTTATTATTGAACGCTGGATAAATTATATTATAAATGTTTAATATTTATCCTTTATCTCATTTGATTGATTTTTATATCATTGTCATCATCCTCATGCTTATATTGTGTTGAAAGTCATCTTTGGTCGTAGTGCATAGATGGACTTGGTATGATTATGACCAGAGATTATTTGTTATAATCATGACCGTAATGTTACAAATGATGGGGAAAAAGTCCTCATTGGCCTGTAGTGCATTGATGGACAATTTTTGGTATGATTATGGCTATGGATTCTCTTCGGCCAAGGGTGAAAAGATGAATTGTTTTATGGCATGATCATGACCGTCGATGAAAACACGATTATCTTTAGCCCGTAGTGCATGGATAATTCGTGGTCGTGATATTAACGAATATCCTTAGCCGTAGTGCATACATAATTCATTGATATGGATTGATTATCGAGCTGAGTCTCAGCGATGAAATATAAATTCATGGATGTGATATTAACGAATATCCTTGGCCGTAGTGCAGGGGTGATTCAATGATGTGGATTATTTATTAAGCTGAGTCTCAGCGATAAAATATTTATTATACACTTTTAATTCATAGAAGATAGTAGATATCATGCTCTACTTGACTCTTCTAAAATACAGTTGTATGTCTTTGGCATGTAGTGCAAAGATGAATTGTTAATGAATATCTTTGGCCGTGGTGCAAAGATGAATTTATTAGTATGATTATGTGCAGGAATTCTGATTTGGTATAACCATGATTTTTGATGTTTCAGGTGAAGATAGGTGATGAAAATTATCTTCGTCCTAGTTGCGAAGAGGAATTTAGAATCACAATTATGATTATGAGTTATTCATATGATTATGGACAGGAACTGTTGATTTATTTTACATGCATAAAACATTATTGGTGGACTTTTAACATAGAGAAGATAATAGACCTTATGATCTATTTGACTCTTCTAATGGATTGCTCGTTCCGCAACAACTATGGTTGAAAAGTTTTATCATCCACCATATGTTCTAAATCTCTGATTTATTATTGATGAAAGCTATTGATAATTTAATTATCTTTAGTCATGATATTCTTTATTGGGCTAGTTGTGCTCACCCTTTTTCCTGCACAATTCCTTTCAGGTAATAAGAGTGTTGCCGTAAGAGTGTTGTCGGGTCGAGCAGGGATAACAGGGGAATAGAATGGTGGTCTCTAGCTGTGGAGGTTCTCCCTAAACAGTATAAAAAGTGTGGTGTATTCTATACATCATTTAGTAGTTATATTTGGTGAATCAAATAGGGTGAGGCGAACCCAACTTTGGAAGGGTGTTTTGCTACTATCATACAAGATGTCTAATGACATACAACGTCGTGTTATCATAAGACAGGGTTGTGCACATCCACTTGCTGAGTATATCTACGGGAACTACCTATATGATCTTGGAGTTTATTTGAAATATAATATTCATTTGGAGACAGTGGAGATAGTTATATGTCAAGAGAAAACTCACCATTGGAAAGAAGATGTTAGTAATCTTCTCGTTTTTCTTTGGGGTCTATTAGGTCAACCAAGGAAATTCTGTGGACATATGATATCTATTATAACCTAGACGCATGGCCTCCCATATACAAAGGTTTCCTTAAGTACTTCCCAAAGATTTTAATTTCTAAAACAGTTTTTGACTATACTTTTATATAAAGTACCATTATAAGATTGTGGTCAAGGCACCATGAGAGTTACATACATTTGTATTAAAACTCACAGTTAACTGTGGTCGTATTCTATACGACAGTTCAACAGTTGTATAAATGAAGTTGTATTTGAATTTTGAACCATGTATCTGGCGACTCAGAATGGGTGATATATACCTAATTTTGGGGGCGTCACAGTTGGTATCAGAGCTTAGGGATATAGTCGCTGGCGGAGATAAGAGTCTAGAACTATGAGGCGAGATACGAGTTATATACTTCGCTAGTGTGTGACTTACCTAAGCTGAAATTATTTACTTGATAAGTTGACAAATTGTAATATGTCAATTAACCTTTGTTTTGAAGATATATTCTAGAATGATATCTAAAATACAGGAGATGAGAAATGAAAAAATCATGATACAGAAGATATTACCGAGAAGGTACAATCTGAAAAGAAAGCAAGGTATTCTCATCTCTTTGAATATCAGGTACGTACGTAAATTTCGAGGGCGAAATTTCATAAGGAGGGGTGATTGTGAGACCCCAAATTTTATGAAATAAAAGTATTCAATTTTTCTATTTTGGTAAATGGTTAAATTGATAAAATTTTAAAGTTAAGGGTAATATGTGAATATTTTTTTTTGCAAAGTAAGCAAGTAGATATAAAATATTCGTTGTGTTGGAGAATATTCTTTTTATCGGGGAATATTCGTACGATGGTACAATCATTGGTGGACCCTACAACGGAATTATTGTCGGTTTGAGAAAATAACAAAAATATTTTTATGAAAATAACGGCGGAACTTTTACCGTTAACTGTTGAAACACCCGATGTTAAAAGTACAGTAATATGCGTGGTTGCATAGTAGCACGCGGTATTGATTATTGATGCTTACGTGAGAATTTACTCAGTTTTGTTTATTAGTATTATTAATGTAATAAAACAGAAAATCTTTTTATATAAAACAGAATATTTTTATAAAGTTATTTATTTTATTAGATAATAATTAGAATATATTATATTTTATTATGCATAGTGTTTACATAGTGCTTGCATAATGTTTGCATAGTAAAATCTTTTTATATAATACAGAATACTTTTATAAAGTTATTCTATAAATAGAATATATTATATTTTATTATGCATAGTGTTGTATAGTGCCTGTATAGTGTTTTGTATAGTAAAATCTTTTTATATAAAACAGAATACTTTTATAAAGTTATTCGTTTTATTAGATTATAAATAGAATATATTATATTTTATTTAAAAAAATTTGCTTTAAATATGGACCGTCCGATTAAAGTAAATCAATCTGGACCGTTCATGAATTAGTTACTATACAGTCCATTCTTCTATAAATAGAAGCTCATTCCTTCATTATTTTTACGAATTCACTGAAACTCTAGAGAGAGAAACTATAGAGAAAGTTCTTCTTCTATAATCTTGAGCGTATTTCTTTAGAAGTTAAGAAAGCTTTGAGCGTAGTACAAGTTTTCTTCAAGTATATTCCCGCCCTACCAGTTGGAATACTTTTCTTTTTAAGGTAGGGGATATAATTGTCGTACTAGTAAAGGATATTATTATTATTATTATTATTATTATTATTATAGTAAGGGATATTATTTGTTGTACTCGTTAGGGGTATTCCTTCTTTCTTATTGGTGAATTTTTTTTGTTATTCCATTATTTATTATTATGTTAGAATAACCTGTATACAAGAGATACCCTATACTTGTGAAATTCTTCTATTATTCCTTCTTTATTATTATGTTGGAATAACCTATCTATGCGAAGTACTGCATACATGGTGAAATTCTTCTATTATTCCATTCTTTATTATTATGCTGGAATAACCTGTCTATGCGAAGTACTGCATTCATGGTGAAATTCTTCTATTATTCCATTCTTTATTATTCTGTCGGAATATCCTGTCTATGCGTTTACTCATGACCTGGTTCCATTATTTATTATTCTGCTGGAATAACCTGTTTGTGCGGTCTATTGCATGCTTGGTGAATTCTTCTATTATTCTATTATTTATTATTCTGTTGGAATATCACGTCTGTGCGTTTACGCATGACCTGGTTCTATTCTTTATTATTCTGTTGAAATAACATGTATGTGTAGATTACCGCATGCATGGTAAATGATCATTCGTATTCATACGAATAGTATTTTCATTAAAAAGGTGTTTCTGCCAGGGGGAGATTCATAATTTTTCTGACACACAAAAATTCAGGAAAAATTTGAAATGATAATTTGATGAGTCTTCTAGATTGTGTCCAAAAATGGTGATTTTTGGATATATAGATTAAGAGTTATGAATTTTATGGGAAAAGACTATTTTAAAAGTAAACCCTTATAACTCCTTGTGGTTAACCCCAAAATTGGTGAAATTTTTATTGGGAGTACATGTATATAACAGGAGTATACCCTGTAAATTTCGGAATTTTTGGACAAAAGTATAATTTATGATAAATGTCTAAATATTCGGCAGTTTTAGCAATATGAAAAATAGTAAATGAATTTTAAAAATTCTGAGAAAAATATATTTTCAAGATGGGACTATATTCTGCTAAATCCCGGAGAAGAAATATTTTTGGGACTGATTTGGTATTTTTCATGAAAATGAACTAGTTATGAGTAAATGAATTAAATATGTTATGTGAAGTAATAAAATTGGAAAATAGGATTTTATGACTTGAGAATCCTATATAGGGTATATGCAGATTTTTTATGAGGGATTTGATCATTGATGATGAAATCTTATGAGTATGGCATTTTTGAATGATTAAATGCATTATTTGATAAAGTGTAAACAATTGAAATAAATTGTTTATAAGTTTAAGAAATGATTAAAATATTGTTATAATATTAATGATATTAGATTATGAGATTATTAAGTGATTGATAACATTTGGTTATTATTGAACGCTGGATAAATTATATTATAAATGTTTAATATTTATCCTTTATCTCATTTAATTGATTTTTAAATCATTGTCATCATCCTCATGCTTATATTGTGTTGAAAGTCATCTTTGGCCGTAGTGCATAGATGGACTTGGTATGATTATGACCAGGAATTATTCGGTATAATCATGACCGTAATATTACAAATGATGTGAAAAAAGTCTTCATTGGCCCGTAGTGCATTGATGGACAGTTTTTGGTATGATTATGGCTATGGATTCTCTTCGGCCAAGGGTGCAAAGATGAATTGTTTTATGGCATGATCATGACCGTTGATGAAAACACGATTATCTTTAGCCCATAGTGCATGGATAATTCGTGGTCGTGATATTAACGAATATCCTTAGTCGTAGTGCATGGAAAATTCAGTGATATGGATTGATTATCGAGCTGAGTCTCAGTGATGAAATATAAATTCATGGATGTGATATTAACGAATATCCTTGGCCGTAGTGCATGGGTGATTTGATGATGTTAATTATTTATTAAGCTGAGTCTCAACGATAAAATATTTATTATACACTTTTAATTCGTAGAAGATAGTAGATATCATGCTCTACTTGACTCTTCTAAAATACAGTTGTATGTCTTTGGCATATAGTGCAAAGATGAATTGTTAATGAATATCTTTGGCCGTAATGTAAAGATGAATTTATTAGTATGATTATGAGCAGGAATTCTGATTTGGTATAACTATGATTTTTGATGTTTCAGGTGAAGATAGATGATAAAAATTATCTTCGTCCTGGTTGCGAAGAGGAATTTAGAACCACAATTATGATTATGAGTTATTTATATGATTGTGGACAGGAACTGTTGATTTATTTTACATGGATAAAATATTATTGGTGGACTTTTAACATAGAGAAGATAATAGACCTTATGGTCTATTTGACTCTTCTAATGGATTTCTCATTCCGCTGCCACTATGGTTGAAAAGTTTTATCATCTACCATATGTTCTAAATCTCTGATTTATTATTGATGAAAACTATTGATAATTTAATTACCTTTAGTCATGATATTCTTTACTGGGCTAGTTGTGCTCACCCTTTTTCCTGCATAATTCCTTTCAGGTAATAAGAGTGTTGCCGGGTCGAGCAGGGATAACAGGAGAATAGAACGGTGGTCTCTAGCTGTGGAGGTTCTCCCTATACAGTATAAAAAAGTGTGTTGTGTTCTATACATCATTTAGTAGTTATATTTGGTAAATCAAATAGGGTGAAGCGAACCCAACTTTGGAAGGGTGTTTTGCCATTATCATACAAGATGTCTAATGACATACAACCTCGTGTTATCATAAGACAGAGTTATGCGCATCCACTTCCTGAGTATATCTACGGACACTACCTATATGATCTTGGTGTTTATTTGAAATATAATATTCACTTAAAGACAGTGGAGATAGTTATATGTCAAGAAAAGACTCACTATTGGAAAGAAGATGATAGTAATCTTTTCATTTTTCTTTGGGGTCTATTGGTTCAACCAAGGATAATTCTGTGGACATGTGATATCTATTATAACCTAGACGCATGGCCTCCCATGTACGAAGGTTTCCTTGAGCACTTTCCAAAGATTTTAATTTCTAAAACAGTTTTTGACTATACTTTTATGTAAAGTACCATTATAAGATTGTGGTCAAGGCACCATGAGAGTTACATACATTTGTATTAAAACTCACAGTTAACTGTGGTCGTATTCTATACGACAGTTTAACAGTTGTATAAATGAAGTTGTATTTGAATTTTGTACCATGTATTTGACTCAGAATGAGTGATGTATACCTAATTTTGGGGGTGTCACAAATTCCGTCCAAAGTCAACATTTTTAACGAAATATTAAACTTTTTGTTAGTAAATTAAAGTTCAGTGAGTTGACTGTAAGAAAAAAAAATTCAGTGATCCATTTGTAAGTCGACCTATAGTACAGTGACCTAGGAAACATTTAACCCATCTGAATTAGGGGTGAGTGATACATCTGAATGTCTATTATGTAAATTTATAATTTTTGAAAAAATTAATTAAGAAAAACTGCATGACTTTATTACTTTTCTCGATAAATTTTACTCGTAATTCTATGACTTTTATGACTTTGTTTAATACACAAGTTATAATTTAATTTACCACATCAAGTTAAATGAAAATGAAAAATATATAAGTTTCTATTTAGTGGTTATATAATTATCAACATAATAATTCAAGGGCATTTTGGATATTATATTAAAAAAAATTAGTGGTCATTAATTGGTTACCATAATTAGGGGTGAGTGATACATTTTGTGAGTATTGAATGTTAATTAAATAGCTATAAGAGATGTGAGTTTAATTATGGTTATCTCACTACTACAAACCAATAAAAAAATGACACTTAAACAACAACATTTTTATAAAAAACGTTGTAGGTGTTTTAAGGTTATACCCCCTCCTATCCCTAAATAATTGACGTTATAGAGAGTTCAAAATTTTCCAATATATTTGACGTTATCAAATTTCTAGGAAGCATTAATTACAATTTTTTCCTCTATTGCCCTCAACTATATGGAGTATTTCATTTATCTAGACAACTATATGGAGTACATCTTTTCTTAATTAATGCAAGGTAATTGTGGTAATACATATCAATCTTAATGATAAAATTAAAGTAATAAGAGCATTCACAACAATTTTTTATCTCTATCCCTACTCTGCAGTGCTATTGGATCATTATGTGTAACACCCCAGTCCCACATCGAAAGATAGGGGAAACATTTGTCTGCATATAAGAAAATAAGTTACTACCAATAGTACCTTCAAGTCATGACCTTTTGGGAGCCTGTGGTGGGCTAGATGACCCAAGAAGATACTATTGGGCCAGTGGTTTGAGGCCTTATTTGGATGGATTTGATTCGATTCGGACTTGGGATTTGACCCAAGATTTGTTTCGGACTCGGGATTTGACCCGGGTTATTTTATATGGTATCAAAGCCGACCCTCGAAAGCTCGGGTGGGGTTATCCGATCGGGTTGTCGGAGGTGGGGACACGAAGGCTGGTGGTATTATCCCACAATGGAGAGATGAAGGTCCAGAGGTAGGGACACGAAGCCAGCCGGTATTATCCCACAATGGCTAGAGAGGCAAAGATCTTTGGGCCGTGTGTGTGATCGGTTCTGATTAAGTGGGGGAGTTTGTAACACCCCAGTCCCACATCGAAAGATAGGGGAAAAATTTGTCTCCATATAAGGAAATAAGTTACTACCAATAGTACCTTCAAGTCATGACCTTTTGGGAGCCTGTGGTGGGCTAGATGACCCAAGAAGTTACTATTGGACCGGTGGTTTGAGGCCTTGTTTGGATGAATTTGATTCGATTCGGACTTGGAATTTGACCCAAGATTTGTTCTTGACTTGGAATTTGACCCGGGTTATTTCATATGGTATCAAAGCCAGGTTTTGATCTTGTAGATTGCCTTTTAGGCTTGACCTGTGAGTTATGGGTAGACCATTGGGTAGTTATAAGATTTTATTTTAGAGTTGTACTGCGTTTGATCTTCTTTTTGCATAGATTTGGCCTTGATTATTTGTTTTGATCTGTTTGTTCTCGTCTGTTTGATTTTGTATCATAGATGGCTCTTAGGTCTTCGAGAATTGCTAGGAGGCAGGGTAACAATGGTAGGAGGGGTCAGAGGCAACCCCAGGGTGAGGCTGTTAACCAGGGTGAAAATAACGGGGCTCAGGGGAATGCAACAATAACCCCGGCTATGGTTGCAGCAATGGTGAATGAGGCAGTTACGCAGGTCGTGGCACAGGCTATGCAGGGTATTCCGCAGATGCAAGGAAATCAGCATGCAAATGGCATGGGGGATGATGTAGAGATACCACAACATGAGCAGAATGTTCCTCCCGAGGATCAAGTGGGTCAGCAAGTGCAGTCGTTGTATGTGTTATTGGAGAGGTTCATTAAGAAGAAGCCTAACTCTTTTCGTTTTGCTCCAACTCCAATTGATGCGGAGAACTGGATCGCCCACTTGGAGAAGATTTTTGATGTTATTGGGTGTTCAGAAAATCAGAAGGTGAGGTTAGCAGTTTATAAGCTAGAGGATGATGTTCATCGATGGTGGAAATCGTTGAAGGCTACACAAGGAGATGGATTTATGGATGGACTCATATGGAGCGGTTTTTGTGACCTTTTCTATCAGCAGTATTTCCCAAATGCTGACAGGGATGCATACATCAGGGAATTTGTGTCCATTCGACAGAAGGATGATGAGACTATTAATGATTTCATAGCGAGGTTTACGAGATTGGCTGGTTTTGCGGGTTCGATAGCTGGGACAGCTGCACATCAGGCAGAAAAGTTTAAATGGGCCTTAAAATACGAGTATAGGAGATCGATCATCCACATCATATTTACAGATGTATCACAGGTGGCAAATGCAGCTAAGAGTGTGGAAATGGAACACAAGGACTTTCGAGCTTCCAAATCAGAAGGGAGTCGAAAGAGAGAGAGAGATGACCAACAAGGGCAAGGATTGGGGCAGTTTGGCAGAAATCAGAATAGAAGGCAAAATAATTGGAATGAGCCTCCATCGGGTCATCGATTTAATCCAAGAAGGGATTTTGCTTACCCAATGCAGCAGGGTGGTCATGGAGGTCAGCAGCAGGGTCAATGGCAAGCTAGAGGGCAGTATCAAAATAGGGGATTTCAACAGAACAGGGGCTTCCAGCAAAATCAGAATCAAGGTCAGCATCGCCAATAGGGTCAAATTCAGGGGCGGTATCCAGGACCGCCAGGTGGGGACAATCCAAACCTTTTGCCACCTCCACCTGCTCCATGTGCTACTTGTGGTGGGTATCATGCTGGTAGGGCGTACTATAGAAATACAGGGGCTTGTTTCTTATGTGGACAGATGGGACATAGAGCAAGGGACTGCACGGTTCAGCGTGGTAATGAGGGAGGCGGTAATGCTGGTAATGACGGTCAGCGCAACACTAGTGGGAGAGTATTTGCATTGACAGCTTATCAGGCGGCCCAAGCACCAGGTACTATTTCTGGCATCCTTCTTCTTATAGGAAATCGTGAGGCATCAGTTTTGTTTGACACTGGATCTACACACTCTATTGTTGCATTTTCATTTGTTCGTCATCTTGGGTTGTCTTCTCATATATTAGATCCCCATTTGTCTATTGCTACCCCGATGGGGAATTCTGTGATTATTTCTGAGCACTTTCGCGAGTGTCCTTTGAAGTTAGGGAGGAGAGTGTACGCAGCCAACTTAATTCCGATGGTGATGCATGATTTTGATATTATTTTGGGTATGGATTGGCTGAGTAAGCATCGAGCCACTATTGATTGTCAGGCGAGAAAAGTTATTTTTGGACCCTTAGATAATCCAGAATTCGAGTTTCAGTGTTCAAAGCCGAATGGTGTTGTAAAGTTGATCTCAGCTTTGAAGGCGAGCAAAATGATTGCTAAGGGGCGTGATTGTTATTTGGCTTATGTGAAGGATACCTCGAGGGATGAGCCCCAACTTGATGACTATCCAGTTGTACGAGAATTTCCTGAGGTATTTCCTAAGGATCTGCCAGGATTGCCACCGCCAAGGGAAGTTGAGTTTACTATTGAGCTCATTCCTGGAGCGGAACCTATTTCTAAGGCAACCTATAGAATGGCTCCATTAGAGTTACAAGAGTTGAAGGAACAATTGCAGGAGTTGTTAGATCGTGGATTCATTAGACCGAGTGTATCGCCATGGGGTGCTCCAGTATTGTTTGTGAAGAAGAAGGACGGATCTATGAGATTATGTATAGATTATAGGGAGCTTAATCGGATCACTATCAGGAATAGATATCCATTGCCACGGATAGATGACCTTTTCGATCAGCTCCAAGGGGCAAAGTTATTCTCAAAGATAGATTTGAGGTCGGGGTACCATCAGTTGAGGGTGAGGGAAGAGGACATTCAAAAAATAGCTTTTCGTACTCGGTATGGGCACTATGAGTTTTTAGTGATGTCTTATGTGCTAACTAATGCTCCGACAGTGTTTATGGATATGATGAATTGGGTTTTTAGCGAGTATTTGGACCAATTTGTCATTATCTTCATTGATGACATTTTGGTGTATTCCAAGTCTAAGGAGGAGCATGAAGAGCATCTTCGTATTGTTTTGAGGGTTCTGCATAAGAATAAGTTATATGCTAAGTTTTCCAAATGCCAGTTTTGGTTAGAACAGGTAGCATTTTTGGGACATGTCGTGTCGGCTGAAGGTATTAAGGTGGATCCTGCGAAGGTTGAGGCTATCACTAATTGGCCAAGACCTACCACAGTAACTGAAGTAAGGAGTTTCTTGGGTTTGGCAAGGTACTACAGGCGATTTGTGGAGGGTTTCTCTTTGTTAGCTTTGCCATTAACTTAGTTGATGAAGAAATGCATAAAGTTTGTGTGGAATGAGGAACGTGAGAAAAGTTTTGAGGAGCTTAAGAAGAGGCTTGTGTCGGCTCCAGTGCTTACATTTCCGTCGGGGATAGGAGGTTATCAGATTTATAGTGATGCTTCCAAGAAGGGATTAGGGTGCGTTTTGATGCAACATGGTAAGGTAATTGATTATGCTTCCAGACAACTTAAGCCTTATGAGGTGAATTATCCTACCCACGACTTGGAGTTAGCAGCAGTTATTTTTGCCCTAAAGATTTGGAGACACTATTTATATGGACAGACTTGTGACATTTTCACCGAGCATAAGAGCCTTAAATATATTTTTACTCATAAGGAGCTTAACATGAGACAGAGGCGTTGGTTGGAGCTTCTTAAGGATTATGATACCAGGATTCAGTATCACCCCGGTAAGGCTAACGTGGTTGCAGATGCTCTTAGCTGGAAGAGTTCAGGGAGTGTAGCTGCCTTGGTTACACAACCTCAACTTATCTCGGATATGGAGCGTGTGGGTTTGGAGCTATATGCTAGAGGTTCTGATGGGTTGGTAGCAGGTATAAGGGTGTAACCTTCTGTTATTTTGCGTATCAAAGAAGCACAAAAGGAGGATGGTGAGTTGTGGGCTGTAGCACAGAATATGGATGAGGGTAGGCAGCCAGAGTTTCGCATTGATGAGCAAGGTGTGATATGGTTTGGTAAACGGTTATGTGTTCCAGTGGATCCAATGATTCGTGAGGCAGTGTTGACTGAAGCTCATAGTTCACCATTTTCTATTCATCCGGGGTCTACAAAGATTTATAAGGATTTGAAGGAGAATTTCTGGTGGAGCGGAATGAAAAAGGATGTAGCTGAATTTGTGAGTAAATGTCTTACTTGTCAGCAAGTGAAAATAGAGCATCAGCGGCCTGGTGGTTTGTTGCAACAGTTAGAGATTCCTGTGTGGAAATGGGATAACATTTCGATGGACTTCGTGATCGGATTATCGAGGACTCTTAAAAAGAATGATGCTATTTGGGTGGTAGTGGATCGTTTGACCAAATCGGCGCATTTTTTGGCTATTCGTGAGGATTTTTCGGTGAATAAGTTAGCCGATATTTTTCAACGTGAGATTGTTAGGCTTCATGGGACACCAGTTTCTATTGTTTCGGACCGAGATCCGCGGTTTACTTCTCAATTTTGGAAAGGATTTCAACGAGCTTGGGGAACGCGACTCAACTATAGTACAGCTTTTCACCCGCAGACAGATGGATAATCAGAGAGAACTATTCAGACATTAGAAGACATGTTGCGATCTTGTGCTTTAGAGTGGACAGGAAACTGGGATGATTATTTGAGTTTGGTGGAGTTCGCATATAATAACAGTTGGCAAGCTAGTATTGGTATGGCTCCTTTTGAAGCTTTGCATGTTAAGAAGTGTCGAGCTCCGACTTGTTGGGATGAGGTTGGAGAAAAGGTAATAGAGGGACCCGATTTGGTTAGGATCACTATGGAGAAGGTAGCAATGGTTAAGGAAAAATTAAAACAAGCTAGATCGCGGCAAAAGAGTTATGCCGATATTCATAGGAGGGCTCTTGAATTCACGCCTAGTGAACACGTGTTTTTGAAAGTTTCTCCATGGAAAGGTGTTCGAAGGTTTGGTTTGAAAGGGAAGCTTAGTCCGCGTTTCATTGGCCCTTTTGAAGTCTTTGAGAAAGTTGGAGAAGTGGCATATCGGGTGGCTTTGCCTCCACCGTTATCTCATGTACATAATGTCTTTCATGTTTCAGTGTTAAGGAAATATAACTATCATCCGCTTCATGTTGTGCAATACCCGTTACATAAGATTCAAGAAGATCTTACTTGTGAGGAAGAAGCCGAGGCGATTCTAGATCGTCAAGAACGGATTATGAGGAGGAAGACAATTTCTTTTGTTAAAGTCTTGTGGAAAAACCATTCGGAGCGGGAAGCTACTTGGGAGATAGAGAAGTCTATTCGGGTGGAATATCCACATCTTTTTGAAAATTAGGTACGTTCTGTTCTTTTGATTCCGGGGACGGAATCCTTTTTTAAGGGGAATGTGATGTAATACCCAATAAAATAATAATAGAATATTTAAGTGAGCATTAAAATATTTAATTGGGCTTTCCTTGTGTTTGGGTCAAATTCTATATATTTAATTTATTTGGGCCATAATAAGCTATATTACATTAATTGGGTCAGATTTATAATTGTGTAATTTTAAATCCTAATCAAATTAGAAGTATTAATATTAAATAGTAAAACCTAGTTATACTTCCTTACGTACGAGGAGTTGTGAGAATAGAACGGAAGAAAAAGGAGGAGGCGCAAGAGGGAGCGAGAGAACGTTACTGTGATTGCAAAAGGGTTTGAGAACAAAATCTTAGAATTTTATTCATCATATTCTTCTTCTCAAAGGTAATTATTGGACTATTTTTGAATACAAAACAATTATTTTGCTATTGTAACTATAATCTGTATTTTTGTTGTATTTGTAATCTATTTTAAAATTTTATTATGACATTTGATTAGTTAATTTATTAATGAAATTTTGATTTACAATTGAGATATATGATATATATCAGATTCGTCAAATATATATAATTAAGCTTGATTCGTTATTTATGTTTATATATATATAAGCTCATGATCCTGTAACATATATTATATAACCTGCTAATTCGTTTATCTATATATATATATATATATATATATATATATATATATATATATATATATATATATATATATATATTCGTTAACCAACTTTTGCTGCTTATTCATTAATTATATATATATATATATATATGGTAACCTGCAGTCTAATTCCTTATATATATATATATATATATATATATATATATATATATATATATATATATACATAAATCTTCCTACTTTTGCTGCTAATTCATACTACTGCTAATTCCTATTAATTCGTTACATATATTAAAGTTATTGAATTTGTAAAAATATAATTTGTATGAGTTCATAATTTAATTGTGTATTATATTTTATTTTGATAATTATATTAGATCGGATTGAGGGAGTTTAGCGAGTGATAGTTAGATTCGGCGAATTATTTTTAGTACTACATTAAGGTACGGATTCCGTACTTTTTCAGCGAGACTCTTTTAAATATAATTCGTTCGTTTTGTTATTCGTTTAGAAATTTGGTATTGCCTCTCAGGATTATTCCTTGTTGTCAAAATTATTGAGATAGTTTCGTTTTGGCGTTGATATTCGAATTCGTATTTGCACTCTTTGAACTAGTTAATCGTGTCAATATTTTGAAGACTTTATTTGTTTGTACCATTGTTCGTATATTTTTGTTCACATTCAGGAGTTATTTTTTATCATTGATATATTGGGATAATTAATATTGTTTGTATTTGATAATTCGATTTCATTTGAATATGGTCATGTAAGCCTTGTGATTTGAACCCCTTTTGGCTTACATTTTGTAGTTTGATCCTTAGGGTATACTTGAGCTAACCACCTGTGGGGGTACCACAGGCATGTCCTCTTGACACAAGGGCATGACACCTTCCGTGGCGGTGTGATCAGTCCACGGCGTATCCTTTTGTATGCTCTGGGTATGAGATTTGACCATTTGATATATTTGTTCAGGATATGTATGGGTCGACCCAGTATTTGATTTGATTCGATTTGTTTGGCGGATTAGTGACGTATGTGTCGTGCGTACTATCCGATTTGATTTGTATATATCATGGTACCGATGTATTTTGTTAGCCTTTGACTATTTGTATTTGAGCTCAGTATGAAATTGTTACCTTACAACCAATTGATTCAGCCTTATTTGTTTAGGATTCTTTTGGCTATTACTATTTGGTTGACAGTGTTAGTCATTTGTAAATGGACTCTCAAATTTTGATATATTCGAAATTCGTTTGTAATTCACATATGTTCATTCGTTCAATTCTTTTAGATTCATTACTTTTTGTGGTACATTTATTCATCTTCATATCTGTACTGGGCAATTGGCTCACGCTGTGTTCTTTTTCCGGCAGGTAATCAGGGGTGATCAGGATATGTGGGATGAGAGCTACCTTTGATCCAAATGAGTAGATTAGTTTTGAGAATTATTATTAGACTTGATGTTCATATTATTTTGTTAATGGATGTTTGGGCCATTTTTGGCATTTATTTCTTATTAGTAGAGACTATGTAAATGTGGAGTTACTGCTATTTAAATTGGAGTATGTGACTTTTGGTATTAAATTTTATTGGAGATATTTTGAGGTTTATTAGAGGTTTGTATTCATTATGTTTGTGCGTGACATCCCTTTTTCCTTTTGGGAAAGGGGGTGTTACAGAGTTGGTATCAGAGCCGACTCTCGAAAGCTCGGGTCGGGTCATCCGATTGAGTTGCCGGAGGTGGGGACACGAAGGCTGGTGGTATTATCCCACAATGGAGAGATGAAGGTCCGGAGGTGGGGACACGAAGCCAGTCGGTATTATCCCACAATGGCTAGAGAGGCAAAGATCTTTGGGCCATGTGTGTGATCGATTCTGACGGGGACGTCAGAAATTAAAAGTGGGGGAGTTTGTAACACCCCAGTCCCACATCGAAAGATAGGGGAAAAAATTGTCTGTATATAAGAAAATAAGTTACTACCAATAGTACCTTCAAGTCATGACCTTTTGGGAGCCTGTGGTGGGCTAGATGACCCAAAAAGATACTATTGGGCCAGTGGTTTGAGGCCTTATTTGGATGGATTTGATTCGATTCGGACTTGGGATTTGACCCAAGATTTGTTTCGGACTCAGGATTTGACCCGGTTGTTTCATTATGTATGATAGGGAATTATTTTTTTCACTATGTACCCAACAAGTTCCTTATATTGATTCCTTAAATATTAAATTTTGAAATTTGAAAGTTCCAACAGTCAAATCATGTTTTAAACGTTGTAACTATTTTTTATTTAAAAATAATTGTTGTTTGAATTTAAAAATTACAATTATTTTAATTTAAAAATAGATATTGCTAGAAATCAAAATGTGCAACGATCATTATGTGTTTATGAGAACTAAAACAATATTATTTTAATTATAAAATAATAAAATTTATAATTAGTAGTAATAGTTTTTACAAAAATGATTAAAATTAAAATTTGACTGATTTTTAAATTTTTTATAGTTCTCTTTATTCTCTAAATCCTCTGTTTAAAAATTAAAAATAAGTGAATTTGATAGACATACCCAAATCAGCAATTAAGTGAGATAAGATCCTTTAACCAACATAAAATCGCAATAAATAGAGTGTGAAATGTCATTTTACATAAATAGGGAACGCTCTTTTAATTCTCTCATCCTGAGGAGTCAAATCATATATAGGGATTAAAATAGAGAATTATATAAAGATAAGAAAACTGTTGGATATTAATTTATTGATATATTCTTCAAATGTGGGGATAGAGAATCTATTAAGAAAACTGTTGTGAATGCTCTAAATGACTTCCTTAATAAGTGTTTAATAAGTGTGAAAACCTTCAAAACTTAGTTATTTAGGGATTGAGGGAGTAACATTTTAAAAAAAAACGTTATGCATGTGAAAAACACGGAGGGACTTGAGGCGCAGAAGCTTTTCATAAGTTCCACCCGACAACTGAATTCTCTGGCTATGAGGGAGGATACACCAATATCAAACCGTTCATAAACATCTGTTTTGCAATCCTCCATCAAAATCTCTGATTCTTCTCACCCTCCACCCCAAAACGTTTGTGGAATGAGTCCCCATTTATTAGGTTTTGTTTTTTCCTCAGATATTCTATTCTTATCAGTTGTTTCATTCTCACATATCAAATCTAGGATTTTGCGCGGTCTCTCTGCGACTGAAACCAAAGAACAGTGAGCAATGGGTCAGATCCAGTATTCCGAGAAATACTTCGATGATTCCTACGAGTACAGGTACTAATTTTTCCCTTTTCATCTCTTTGTTTATTTCCCTCTTCCATCGGAAGTTGCCAAATTACTCCCAAAGAATCGACTACTTTATGAGGGGGGAGTTTTAAAATTCATCTTTTGATTATGGTTCCAATAAGGTTTCTATGAAGTCTTCTTGTTTGTTTGCTGACAAAATCAAGTAATTGTTTATAAACTAGAATGTGGATTTTTTCCCCATTTCCATGCGTTAATTACAATTACATATAAAACATGTTTATATCACATTCATTGATATGTGTGTTGCTTTATCTATGTATATGTATGTATGATTGACAAAGAAATGAAATATTTCAGATTTCATTTGACATTCAGGAATTTAGCAGCATAGTTGTAAAATAATACTCCCTCCATTCCTATATGTAGGTCGTTTAAGATTTTTTTATATTCCTAATTATTTGTCGTTTGTAGTTATCTAGGAGAATTGATTACTATTTTTCTCAAATTGCCCCTTATTACTCCACCTAATGTTTTGATCTATATTTATGAGATAAGTAAGGTGAAAGGTATTATAGACAATTGATACTATAGTTAATGGTATTATAGACAATTGATACTATAGTTAATGCTTTTCAATTATTTCCTTAATTCTTGTGCACATGTTTAAAACGACCTATATTAAGGAACGGAGGGAGTACTGCCTCTATCTCAAAATAAGAGTCCAATTTGCAATTTTTATAAACTTTTACGGATATATTTTTTATCCCATGTTTGACTGTTTAGTTTATTAGTAGTAATGACATGATAATGAAACTACGAGGTTAAACTTGAGGACCCGGTGTCATTTTGTACTTCCATAAATTAAAATGGGTCTTTTTTGTGTGAAGAAAATGGCATTTGGGATTCTTCTTGGGAAACAGAGGGAGTATTGGCTTTGTTCATTTTTCTTTTAAGTTTCCCAGATGCCAAGCAGTGTAATTGAATTCCTTCTTTTTCCCTCTCTTTGAAAATGTCATAATTTAGAAATATCATATTGTTGATGTGAGTTTTTGTTTTATTTTGTTAAATATAATGAATTTCGTGCAATTGGTGTTCAGTAGAGCAGAGGTTGGGTCCACTATTCAATTCATCGACTAGATCCTCACATTATGCTCTTCAGGAGACCTCTGAACTTTCAACAACAGCTGGATGCCCAGGCTCAGCAAGTCATGATGGCTAAGTGACCTTTCAGATCACTTGGCAATATTTGGACTTCATTTCATTTTCTCTAGAAATGAATGTTGGGTTTTATTTCAACTAGTTTCGTGAATTACTATCTATTTATCAGTATTGTTTCTAATTATTTCCTGGATTGATTAGGTTGGTAAAGCAGGTTTTCACAAATGGGGAACAATGACCGAAGCTATGAGTAGCTTACGGGATTGTATTCATTCGATTTTAACTTCAAATTTTGTTACGCAAAGATACATTATAACGATTGTATGCAATTTAAATGCACTACTCTTTATTGTTCTCATCTCTATGTTGGTAGTATCAAGGATTTGAATCTAACGGCTGTGGTATTAAACTAATTTTTCATGTTTTTTTAACCATTAGGTGGTACTTGAAAACGATCGTGCCTGTTAACTGGTTAATGTCTAAGATATATAATTTTATCCGTTCTCACTAGAACTTTCTGTTTTATCTTGAAAAGCTATAGAGTTCTTTGCTTTTTAGTATAACTGGTCCGCATACAAGATGTGTTTTTCAACAAGCTTTCTAATTCATTCTACAACACTATGCAAACTAGTGCCTTCTCTTTCTTTCTTTTAGCGATTTAACATATTTATGTTGTTTTAATTAAATATGATTGTAGGAGTAGAGGATTGTAGAAAGGTTTATATGTCATGAGTTGAATCTGTTGTGTGAATTATAATGTTGATTTCATATGTTAATTTTCTGTTTGTTCCTTTTGGTTTTTAATGATGGTTGGCTGAGCAATAGGCAATGCATAGCTTGCTAAATTTTATGATTTGGACATGGGAAACTTTTAGGGATCTAAATTCATAGAAATAGGAGAAATTCACCATATTTTGATAACAATGTTCCTCACCTAAGCATTGGGAACCCTGGAAAAAAAGAGAGAAAGAGCTACAACATTTGTTTGGTTATGAAACAGTATGTTCGTTTAAATGCATCATCTCATTCTTCCTCACACAAAAGTATTAATTATTTGGTATGTTATTTCTTCTCATTTTCAGATGTAGAACCTTGTAAGGAACCACTAGGATGGAGCACAAGACTTAAGATTGTTGTTGGTGCTGCTCGTGGCCTTGAGTATCTCCACTGCAAAGCAAGTCCACTTTTTATTTATCGTGATTTAAAGTCTTCAAATATACAGCTGGACAATGACTTCATTGCGAAGCTCTCAGATTTTGGACTTGCTAAACTGGGACATGTTGGTGACAAAACTCATGTTTCAACGCGGGTGATGGGGACCTATGGATACTGCGCCCCGGAGTATGCATTGAGTGGGAAACTGACCTTAAAATATGATATATATATGTATATATATATATATAGCTTTGGTGTGGTTCTTTTGGAGTTGATTACAGAACGCAGGGCAATTAAAAATACTAAAAAGTCGGGAGAGCAGAATATGGTTGTGTGGCTTGATATCCATTGAAAGGGTTATTGACCTCACTGATAAGGCTCCCAAAGAATCTGGATTCTTGAAATAATGTATCTATTTTAATTAGTAGTAGCCTTCTCGCTTTAGTCCTTTCTTACCTGGCTGTTGTTACTTGGGTGAAACTTTATGCATAGGACTTACTCCTGAAATTCTATAAGATGTGTTTTTTTCCTATGACTGGATGTAGGACTTGCTCCTGAAATTCTCAAGGACCTGTACCACCTCATTAATAAAGTTGTTGCAATTAGGAAGCATTTGAAGAGGAAAAGGAAGGACAAGGATTCGAAGTTTAGGTTGATCCTTATTGAGAGCAGGATTCACCGACTTGCTTGCTACTACAAGAAGACCAAGAAGCTTCCTCATGTCTGGAAATAGTAAGTTATGCAATATTTTTGTGTGTTTCAATCTAACTACTGTTCTATATTTGGTGCTTGGTGGTGAGTGCCAATGACTGTAATATTCCATATTTCAACTAAAATCAAAAGAAAAATGGGTTGTTAAAAAATATTGCATAGATGTGATTTCTTGAAGATAGAATTTGAATCGAGTGTGTAATATGTTGCTTAATTTTCCCGTGTATTAGAGAATTTTTGATATTATATTAAATAGTCAACATTTGATTCAATTGTTGTTTTATTAGTAATAAAGAAATTCGGAGTTTGGTTTGTGTGCCTAGTCATTTTGATTACTCTGGCATTATCTTTACCATGCTACCAACAAATGTGCTATGGTCTTTTGGATTTATCTTGTGTTGTGTTATGAATGCAACTGCGAAGAATAGACCATTATTTCTAATTTTTGGTCCAAGTAAGACTAGTGAGATTTTCTTTGTACTTGCTTCGTAGAATGTTTGTTGGGATTATATGGTTTCTTTTGCTTCAAGGTTTAGAAGCTATCTCAGTTATTTTAAGAGCTTCAAACCCTACTTTTTTGTGTTACTTCAATGAATACAAGTATGTAGAATTATGTGCAGAACGGAGGTGAATTCTAGGTGTTGATAGATCTGAGATAAAGAGTCTGAATTTTGGTACAATGTGCTAGTTATTAAGCATGACCTGATTGTTGGCTTTTGCTTTCTGACAATTATATAAATCTATTTTTGGCATTAAGACCTAAATTATGAGTGTTACTATGATAAGTTTGTAGCTTTTTTTGCTAAATAAGTTTGTAACTTCTAGTAAAAATGTGAGCGCAGTTTGGAAATTATAGTTGGGTTTTAGTGAGGAATTCATGTTTTTGGTAGCTTATATTGCTAAATGCTAAAAACCAATCTTGATAACTTAGTTGTTGTCAACGTCGGGATTTTTATTTGTCTATTTCTGTTCTTGTCTTTTGGTGTTTTCATGTTAGGTGAGATTTGTTTGAAAAGGTCCGACATGTATATGTCGACGATTTGACTGTAAGAGTCGCCAATTGGTATTTTTAAATGGTTGCACCAACTCAACCGAGAAATGGTTTGTACATAGGCCTAGTGATGTGACACTATTTAATTGGTCTGCAAATCCGAAATTCGTTAGGGTCCGGAGGCTTGATTAAGCAGAGGGAAGGTGTTAGACACCCCCCGACTTCCGTGATAACACAGTTATCGCCACTTTTTAATTTAAACTTTTATCTGAATGTGTGTGTGTAGGTCTATGTGAAGTTGTCTGGTAGTGTTGTAATAACCTGATATTTTTTATATAATTAAATCAGAAATTTTGTGTATAATTTTTTTATATACTTATTAAAATAAATGTGGGAAATATGTGCCAAGATAATGTGTATATATTTATGTGATGAATATAAAATATATTTATTACATGAATGATTACAATTAATTTTATTTTAGAATTATTGATCATTATAAATTATATTCTTATAATAATTGATTTTACAGAAAAAATGTTTTTATTAATTATTTTTCATGAAAACTTGATTATTATATTATTTAAATAATTTATGAAATGATTATAGAATTATTATAATAATTATTTTATTTTATTATATGAAATTATTTCAGATTAATTAAGTTATTTATGTTAACTTAATTATTAATGTTATATATGAAAGATAAATTAGATATGGAATCCAAAATCTTAATTTTTGATTTTGATCAAGGAATAAGAATAATAATATAATATAAATTATATTTTATTTTTCAGTGCTATACATAAGTATTGTATGTACGCATTGGTCAATGGTGATGCAGTATTTGGAAAACCCTAATGTTACTGATAAACCCTAGTTTGAAGTCAAATGAGACTTTAAAATTCGTCTAGTAATTATGTTATGTAATTAATGATATTTATTATAATATTATTTTATTTTAGTACTGTAAATATGTACTGTATATGTGTGGACTGATAATGTTGGTCAAATTATGCGTGTCAAAACCCTAGTATTAATTGGTTTAATCCTAATTTAAAACTCAAATCAGAGTTTATGGTTGGTAAGAAATTGTGTTATATGATTAATGTTAATTTAGATATTAATTATTATTATTTGAAAACCCTAATTGTTAGAAAACTTAATAGCTAATTAGAAATCCTAATTGCTAACTCTAATTTGCTAAGTGTAAACCCTAATTACTGATTTGGCATACTTAATGATGATTAGTAAAACCTAAACCTAATTATCATGTTTTATGTAATTAGAAACCCTAATCTAATTATGAAACCTTAATTTGTAATTTTTAGAAACTAAAAATTTTATTTTATTTTACAAACCCTAACTAGAAATGCTTCAATTTTGTGCTAAATCTTGGGGTTAAACCTTAAGGGTCAAACCCTAAGGGTTAGACCAATGACTAAAATGTCATTAAATTTCTAAGTCAAATGACAAAAATGCCCTTATTGCATAATTGAGCCTTACTTGTGTATCTAGCAAAAATTAGAGTTGGCTACCAACTCTTGACTTTATTGTGACTGAAATTGAATGCTAGACAACCATATATCTCAGCCACAAACATTGTATTGACATATTTATATAATTGGAGAGAGAGAATCATTTGCAAGCCTTATTTGTGCACTTTCTCTCAACCAATCCTCTCTCTCTTCAAACCCACGAAAATTAAAAGTATACCAGTCTTATATACAAGCCCCACTAACACACATCACAAATCAGTAGCCAAGAAATCAGATTTGTTCATTTAAAAGTATAAACCCTAGTTGAAAAATTCAAACTTGATCCTCCGTTAGATGTACTATTTTTGTGTTAAAACATGTTATATGTAGTGTATATAGATGATCTGGGTTGATAGATGTTAGATCCATAACATCTATAAGCTCAGATTTGAAGATTTCAAGAATCTGGGAATTTTTATTTATGTTGTCTGACAACGAATGTTAGACCCCATAGATTCTTCTTTGTTCATGATTTTTGTTGTTTTATGTGTTAGATCCATAGCTTGATATGTGTTCTTTGCTCTGCAAGTGAAATTACGATCATATGATGCACACAAATCATGTTATTAATGGTCAAAGACCGTTGACCGTCATTGACCAAGAGATTTATGGGTAACCCAAATTTCCCCAGATCATATCTGACAAGTTTTGATAGCTCCAGATCTGATCAGGTTTTGATGTTTTGTTATGTTTGATGTAACTAAGTTGTATTCTGGTAGATTACCTTTAGACTCATGCTTTTATATCGTTAAAACATTAAATATAATGGATTTTATGGACAGTCAAAGTGGCTGGAATGATCACGAAACCTATTTTTTGGAAATTTCAGAAATGAGCTTCTCTGACAACATTTGACCGGCCCAAATCTTCCTCTGGTGATGTTGTTTTCTTGATCTAGTGAATGATAATTGTAGCCTGTAATCTCTACTTCAAAATCGTACTCTTATATCACACTGAGTAGACACAAAATTAACGTTACAGTGCATCAAAGGTGTCACCCTGCAACTGTTCTTCATTTCTGAAAAACCCAGTAATGAAGAACAACCCTGACATGTTTTTCTGCAGCTTAGATCTCCTTATTGTGATGAAGTATGGTCATGTTTGTTGTTGCATAATGTAGTATTACACTAGAACTATAAGATATGACCAATAGTTTGTCTATAAACATTATCTGTTACGAATTAATCTTGGTCAAAGTGAGCACCTTGTAAACTGACTTTGCATTTATGGGTTTCATGATGAACGTGAAGAACACCTATAGTGACGGTTCTGTCGCTATAGGCAGTCTTTAGCGACAGTTAATTTATAAATTAATTATTTTATTAAACTAGTATTAAATAGTTTTAAATTATTAAAAATATAAAATAGATTATTAAAAATTACTTTAAAGTCTGAAAATTAGTTTTTAACTATTTTGAATATATTTCATAAATATTTAATATTTTTGGAATATTAAAGGTACTTAATTTATTTAATTATATTATTAAATAAATTATTTAAAAATAATTTTAATACATGAAAAATTATATTATGATAAAAAAAATATTTTAAGTTATTTTAAGTGACTTTTAATATTTTGTGATGAAATTTCATTAATAAATTAATATTAATGATATTTAAGTTATTTAATAAATGTATTCAATAAATAATGAAAAATAGAATTAATAATTTAAAAATCATATAAAAATAATTTAAAGGATTATAAAAATATTTCAAGTTATAAAATATAACTTTTGATATTTTGTCATGAAAAATATTAATATTTTAATATTAATAACATTAGATTTATTTAATACTTATATTAAATAAATTAGTTTAAAAATGATTTTAATATTAGAAAAATCATTTTAAATGAAAATAAAGATTTTAAAAATATTTGAAGTTATAAAATATAATTTTTAATATTTAAAGGAAAATCTCATTAATTATTTACTATTAATGATGTTAGAGTTATTTAATATTTATATTAAATAAAGTAGTTTAAAAATAATTTTAATATTATAAAAATCATTTTAAATGATAATAAATTGTGTAAAGTTATTTTAAGTTATAAAATATAACTTTTAATATTTAAAGGATAATTTCATTAATAATTTAATATTAATGATATTAATTTAATAATAAATGATATTAAGTTTATTTAATAATTATATAAAATAAATAGTTTTAAAATGGTTTTATTTATTTAAAAATCATTTAATAAGGATATTAATGAATTAAAAATATTTTAAGTTATACTTAATGACTTTTAATATTTTGAGGAATAGTACATTAATATTTTAATATTAATAGTAATTATTTAAAAGTGATTTTAATTGTTGTAAAAAAAACATTTAAGGGTAATATTGATACTTTAAAAGTATTTTGAGTTATTATAAATAACTTTAATAGTTTGACAATGGTTTCATTAATAGTTTAATAATAATTAAATATTAATGATAATAGAATTGTTTAATATTTAAATTATTTAATAATGATTTCGATGTTTGAAAAGTCATGATAAATTATAATAAATGTTTAAAAAATTATTATAAGTCATTTAAAAATAATATGACTGATACTTACAGATGTGGAATTACATGATAGAATCTTAGACTCGATAATTACCCGATAAAGCCGTCAGTACATTGACATGTTTCAGAAATTGATCTAGACTTAGATATTTTGAATGTATTAATATTTGTTTGTGATTCAATGACTGTTGAATGTGTGTGTGACAAGGTGATTAGGTTATGTGCTGACTGCAATAAGCAGTACTATGTGTTATAGAATGTTATTCTAATCAATAAAATGATCTTATTAATGATAGGTTTCAGTATAAAGATAAAACTAAGTTGGGTATTGTAAGCAACAGACCAGATAAGTATCTTACCTTTGCATTTCCTTTATGCAATGGACATGAGTAAGAAGTTTCAGAATTAAATTATTATTGTACTAGATTATTAACCTTATTGTCGTATATATTATATCCGATCATTATTTATAAACATGATATTATATTATATAACTCATATATATATATTTTGTTCGTTAATTTCGAAATATGGTTATACAAGTGTCCTCACTTGGATAATCATTGTATTTAATCACATGTTGATATATATATATATATATATATATATATATATATATATATATATATATATACACACACACGTCCAAGCTAATTGACCAGCTAGACACAAATTTTGAAATATCGTTGAATATGATAAGAACCTTTTTGTATCTAATCAAATTGTTTTGGTTCAGATTTCAGACTAAGTATGAACATCCCGATCAAGGGAAAACTTTTATGCGCCCAAGGCGGACAGAGTGAACGATCTTATCGTTCTTGCAATGTAGTATTGATCAATACAGGGTCCATGGGATGTACACCCTCGTGCTCGTAAGTTATGACGGTTTGCAGATGAAGTTCTGTCTAACCTTTTCGAAAATAAAAAACAATGTTCATAGTATGTCGACTACCTTATACATATAGTCAATACGTAGTTTCAAAAATTTGAGATAGAATTGTTATGTTATTATTATCGGTTCAGTTTACTTCACAACTATAAATTCGTTGTAGAAGTGATGTACAAAGAAAACATTTATTTCTTTTAGCTAATTATATTTCTAATTGTTATTACTTGCTGGGCACCCAAATGCTCATTCTTGCTTTAAATTTAAATGTTTTCAGCTAGGCAGGATCAAACCGAAGGTTCAGACAAGAACAAGTGAAAAGGAAAACAAACAAAATATGGTTAATGATATCTTTTGTAATAGTTAGACTGTATTAAGATAATGATATGTATTATATATCATGTAAAGAATATAGTAAAGGTTGCGTACTTTGGATTAGACTCTGATAAATTTAAGTTTAATATTTATATTATTGTTATTATTATTAGTATTATTTTTGCTCATAGAAATGGTATCGTAAAGCACCGAGTTCGGGTTTCAAGTACCTGAATTTAGGGGCGTTACAACATGGTATCAGAGCTATAAGTATGAATTTACGAAGAGCCCCGAGCCTCTCGCTGGTGACTTCCTTATGTGGAATGCACCGAAGCCAGACTCTCCGCAGGGGACGCCGATTCAGTCGGTGACAAGCTGATATGTACCTTTGTAAGGTGCTATGGTTGGAAGCACCATGAAAGTTACAACATGGTATCAGAGCTTTAGGGTTAGAAACCTTAGGTGGGTTAGACCTTGGGCTATAACCTTAGAATAGAGGGAAACGTTGAAAATAAAAATAACTCAAATAGATTTTTAAAGAAGATGAATTGAATAAATTCATTGTCAAACAAAATAAAAGATAACTTGTATAAAACTATTATTTGCTGTGTGTATACATTAGTTGATAATCAGGATAACTTAAGTGTGTAGATGTCAAATAGAAAAGAATTTGAATACCCTCAGATTGTAAAGAAGGAGTCAACCTCCATAACCGAGCCAATGTCAAAGCCAATAACTGAAATAAAGGCTCACATTGAAAGCTATCTCAATGAGGTGGTTATTTTGGAAAGTATAGTACCGGACTCAGAAACGATAGTATAGCAGATAGGTAGAATATAGTTAAAGAATATGTGGTCAATATCGAGTTCTTAAACTCATATGTTTGTGGTGAGTTCTTAAACTAATAATGTATGGTAAGTTGGACGAACTAGGTATAGTTATGTGTGAATGGATTATTGAGGACAATGGAAATAGACATATTTCTAAGCAACTGATCCTTAGTGGAGGCGTAAGAAATAAGTAGTACTAGTATTACTTGAATATGTATGATTCTATGTTATGTATATGATAGGTATGTATGTATAAGGTAATATTTTTCAAATTTTATATAAGTTATGGTAGCGATTCCTGACTTTTGAGTCATAAAGGGATAACGAATGTTTAAAGAAGTATGTGCTATGGTATGTCAAGTGTTATGAGTATGAATTTATATGGGATTAATAAAATACGTTGGTACAAAGATAGTAGATATTTATCTGAATACTGGTTAATACGATAAACCAAAATTTTCAAAGTCTAATATTTTAAGTACATGACTATTTGAATAGAAAATTTCACGTATACGATAAGGTTTAGAATGTAAGTTAATAAGAATAATTTACGATAATGCCGCCAAGACAAAAAATGAAATACACGGACAGAAGAACCTGTCAACAAAGCTGGAAGACAACCAGACCCAATACAGAATTTTGCAAATAGGGACGATCAAGCTATATAGAACGGAATATCAGTCGCGAGAAGATCTGCCAGATAATCGATCGACGAACGTCAAAGACTTCTAGGCAGTCAAACTATCAGGATTTAGAGGATCAACTAACCCTATAGCAACGTTTGTGTTAGCTAGGATAACGTAGGGGTAAAAGATAGTTTTGGCACCTATACGATAAAAGGAAAGGAGATAAAGGGCAAGTCTGTGTGTTTTAAGTGTGAATCAATGGAGTATAAGGTGGAAGACTGTCCAAGAAGGAGGAGGGAGTCAAGGAATTCGAATACGGGAAAAGACAGCAGGACATTGGCGACAACAGGACCAACATCAACAAACAAACCAACGAAATCAACCACAAGCGTCTTCAACGTGACCGTTCAAGAAAATGTAGTAGCCGGGGATGCAACTCCAGGTATATTCGAACAAATTTTATTTTCTTATATGTTATTTTCTTATATATAGTAAATTATTTTATAAATATATTTTCAAGAAGGAAATTGAGTTCTATTAGAAATCAATTTTCCGTTTAAGCATATAGATAAGATTTATGCTGAATAGTTAAAGATCAGTTCGATCAATTTTGATCGAGATCTACTTGCAATGATTATGTATGCTATGTACCCTGGTATGTAAAGGTTTTCAAATGGTGATTCTGGGGACAGAATCTTTATAAGGGAGGGTGAATGTAATAACATGATATTTTCTATATAATTAAATTAGAAATTTTGCATATAATTTTTTTATATACTTATTAAAATAAATATAGGGAATATTGCGAAGATAATGTGTATGTATTTATGTGATGAATATAAAATATATTTATTACATGAATGATAACAATTAATTTTATTTTAGAATTATTGATCATTATAAATTATATTCTTATAATAATTAATTTTACAGTAAAAATGTTTTTATTAATTATTTTCCATGAAAACCTGATTATTATATTATTTAAATAATATATGAAATGATTATAGAATGATTATAATAATTATTTTATTTTATTATATGAAGTTATTTCAGATTAATTAAGTTATTTATGTTAACTTAATTATTAATATTATATATGAAAGATAAATTAGATATGGAATCCAAAACCCTAATTTTGGATTTTGATCAAGGAATAAGAATAATAATATAATAATAATTATATTTTATTTTTCAGTGCTATACATAAGTATTGTCTGTACGCATTGGTCAAGGGTGATGCAATATTTAGAAAACCCTAATGTTACTGATAAACCCTAGTTTAAAGTCAAATGAGACTTTAAAATCTGTCTAGTAATTATGTTATGTAATTAATGATATTTATTATAATATTATTTTATTTTAGTACTGTAAATATGTACTGTATATGTGTGGACTGATAATGTTGGTCAAATTATGTGTGTCAAAACCCTAGTATTAATTGGTTTAATCCTAATTTAAAACTCAAATCGGAGTTTATGGTTGGTAAGAAATTGTGTTATATGATTAATGCTAATTTAGATATTAATTATTATTATTTGGAAACCCTAATTGTTAGAAAACTTAATAGCTAATTAGAAACCCTAATTACTAACACTAATTTGCTATGTGTAAACCCTAATTATTGATTTGGCATACTTAATGATGATTAGTAAAACCTAAACCTAATTATCATGTTTTATGTAATTAGAAACCCTAATCTAATTATGAAACCTTAATTTGTAATTTTTAGAAACTAAAATTTTTATTTTATTTTACAAACCCTAACTAAAAATGCTTCAATTTTGTGCTAAACTTAAGGGTCAAACCCTAAGGGTTAGACCAATGACTAAAATACCATTAAATTTCTAAGCCAAATGACAAAAATGTCCTTATTGCATAATTGAGCCTTACTTGTGTATCTAGCAAAAATTAGAGTTGGCTACCAACTCTTGACTTTATTGTGACTGAAATTGAATGCTAGACAGCCATATATCTCAGCCACAAACATTGTATTGACATATATATAGAATTAGAGAGAGAGAAAATCATTTGCAAGCCTTATTTGTGCACTTTCTCTCAACCAATCCTCTCTCTCTTCAAACCCACGAAAATTAAAAGTATACAAGTCCCATATAGAAGCCCCACCAACACACATCACAAATTAGTAGCCAAGTAATCAGATTTGCTCATTTAAAGGTATAAACCCTAGTTAAAAAATTCGACCTTGATCCTCTGTTAGATGTAGTGTTTTTGTGTTAAAACATGTTATATGTAGTGTGTATAGATGATCTGGGTTGATAGATGTTAGATCCATAACATCTATAAGCTCATATATGAAGATTTCAAGAATCTGGGAATTTTTATTTATGTTGTCTGACAACGAATGTCAGACCCCATAGATTCTTCTTTGTTCATTATTTTTGTTGTTTTATGTGTTAGATCCATAGCTTGATATGTGTTCTTTGCTTTGCAAGTGAAATCACGATCATATGATGCACACATATCATGTTATTAATGGTCAAAGACCATTGACCGGCATTGACAAAGATTTCTGGGTAACCCAAATTTCCCCAGATCATGTCTGACAAGTTTTGATAGCTCCAGATCTGATCATGTTTTGATGTTTTGTTATGTTTGATGTAACTAAGTTGTATTCTGGTAGATTACCTTTAGACTTATGCTTTTATATCGTTAAAACATTAAATAGAATGGATTTTATGGACAGTCAAAGTGGCTGGAATGATCACGAAACCTATTTTCTGGAAATTTCAGAAATGGGATGAACAACTTCTCTGACAACATTTGACCGACTCAAATCTTCCTCTGGTGATGTTTTTTTCCTGATCTAGTGAATGATAATTGTAGCCTGTAATCTCTACTTCAAAACCGTACTCTTATATCACACTGAGTAGACACAGAATCAACGTTACAGTGCATCAAATGTGATACCCTGCAACTGTTCTTCATTTCTGGAAAACTCAGTAATTTAGAACAGCTCTGACATGTTTTTCTGCAGCTTAGATCTCCTTATTGTGATGCAGTATGGTCATGTTTGTTGTTGCATAATATAGTATTGCACTAGAACTATAAGATATGACTAATAGTTTGTCTATAAACATTATCTGTTACGAATTAATCTTGGTCAAAGTGAGCACCTTGTAAACTGACTTTGCATTTATGCCATGATGAACGTGAAGAACACTTATAGTGTCGGTTCTGTCGCTATAGGCAGTCTTTAGCGACAATTAATTTATAAATTAATTATTTTATTAAACAACTAGTATTAAATAGTTTTAAATTATTAAAAATATAAAATAAATTATTAAAAATTACATTAAAGTCTGAAAATTAGTTTTTAACTATTTTGAATATATTTCATAAATATTTAATATTTTTGGAATAATAAAGGTATTTAATTTATTTAATTATATTATTAAATAAATAATTTAAAAATGATTTTAATACATGAAAAATTATATTATGATAAAAAAAATATTTAAGTTATTTTAAGTGACTTTTAATATTTTGTGATGAAATTTCATTAATAAATTAATATTAATGATATTTAAGTTATTTAATAAATGTATTAAATAAATAATTAAAAATAGAATTAATAATTTAAAAATCATATAAAAATAATTTAAAGGATTATAAAAATATTTTAAGTTATAAAATATAACTTTTGATATTTTGTCATGAAAAATATTAATATTTTAATATTAATAACATTAGATTTATTTAATACTTGTATTAAATAAATTAGTTTAAAAATGATTTTAATATTAGAAAAATCATTTTAAATGAAAATAAAGATTTTAAAAATATTTGAAGTTATAAAATATAATTTTTAATATTTAAAGGAAAATCTCATTAATTATTTACTATTAATGATGTTAGAGTTATTTAATAATTATATTAAATAAATTAGTTTAAAAATAATTTTAATATTATAAAAATCATTTTAAATGATAATACATTGTGTAAAGTTATTTTAAGTTATAAAATATAACTTTTAATATTTAAAGGATAATTTCATTACTAATTTAATATTAATGATATTAATTTAATAATAAATGATATTAAGTTTATTTAACAATTATATAAAATAAATAGTTTTAAAATGGTTTCATTTATTTAAAAATCTTTTAATAAGGATATTAATGAATTAAAAATATTTTAAGTTATACTTAATGACTTTTAATATTTTGAGGAATAGTACATTAATATTTTAATATTAATAGTAATTATTTAAAAGTGATTTTAATTGTTGTAAAAAAAATCATTTAAGGGTAATATTGATAATTTAAAAGTATTTTGAGTTATTATAAATAACTTTAATATTTTGGCAATGGTTTCATTAATAGTTTAATAATAATTAAATATTAATAATAATAGATTTTTTTTAATATTTAAATCATTTAATAATGATTCCGATGTTTAAAAATTCATGATAAATTATAATAAATGTTTTAAAAATTAGTATAAGTCATTTAAAAATAATATGACTGATACTTACAGATGTGGAATTACATGATAGAATCTTAGACTCGATAATTACCCGATAAAGCCGTCGGTACACCGACATGTTTCAGAAATTGATCTAGACTTAGATATTTTGAATGTATTAATGTTTGCTTGTGATTCAATGACTGTTGAATGTGTGTGTGACAAGGTGATTAGGTTATGTGCTGACTGCAATAAGTAGTGCTATGTGTTATAGAATGTTATTCTAATCAGTAAAATGATCTTATTAATGATAGGTTTCAGTATAAAGATAAAACTAAGTTCGTATTGTAAGCAACAGACCAGGCAAGTATCTTACCTTTGCATTTCTTTTATGCAATGGACATGAGTAAGATGTTTCAGAATTATATTATTATTGTACTAGATTATTAACCTTATTATCGTATATATTATATCCGATCATTGTTTATCAACACGATATTATATTATATAACTCATATATATATATATATATATATATATATATATATATATATATTGTTCGTTAATTTCGAAATATGGTTATACAAGTGTCCTCACTTGGATAATCATTGTATTTAATCACATGTTGATATATATATATATATATATATATATATATATATATATATATATATATATATATATATATATATATATATATATATATATATACGTCCAAGCTAATTGACCAGCTAGACACAAATTTTGAAATATCGTTGAATATGATAAGAACCTTTTTGTATCTAATCAAATTATTTTGGTTCGGATTCCAGACTAAGTGTGAACATCCCGATCAAGGGAAAACTTTTATGCGCCTAAGGCGAACATTGTGAACGATCTTATCGTTCTTGTAATGTAGTATTGATCAATACAGGGTCCATGGGATGTACACTCTCGTGCCCGTAAGTTATGACGGTTTGCAGATGAAGTTCTGTCTTACCTTTTCGAAAATAGAAAACAATGTTCATAGTATGTCGACTACCCTATATATATAGTCAATACATAATTTCAAAAATTTGAGATAGAATTGTTATGTTATTATTATTGGTTCAGTTTACTTCACAACTATAAATTCATTGTAGAAGTGATGTACAAAGAAAACATTTATTTCTTTCAGCTAATTATATTTCTAATTGTTATTACTTGCTGGGCACCCAAATGCTCATTTCTTGCTTTAAATCTAAATGTTTTCAGCTAGGCAGGATCAAACTGAAGGTTCAGACAAGAACAAGTTAAAAGGAAAGCAAACAAAATATGGTTAATGGTATATTTTGTAATAGTTAGATTGTATTAAGATAATGATATGTATTATATATCATGTAAAGAATATACTAAAGGTTGCGTACTTGGGATTAGACTCTGATAAATTTAAGTTAAAGTTTGATACTTATATTATTGTTACTATTATTAGTATTATTTCCGCTCATAGAAATGGTATTGTAAAGCACCGAGTTCAGGTTTCAAGTACCTGAATTTGGGGGCGTTACAAGTGTTATGCCTCGTTTGCACCTATATACAAAGGGTTTGACTTTTGTATAAAAGTTCAATTTTAACATGATATAACAGTGATGTTTTGTAAAATAGGTTTTTTAAACCCTTGTGCTCAATAGTAATTGAGGCCTTTGATACTTTTATTTTATTATGTGTTAGACTGGATTACTTTTATTATTTTCCATATGCGAAGCATCTTCGAGAAAATAAGATACATAGCAGCGCCGAAATCTTTGTGGGCATGAGAGTTATCTAAGGAAATTCAAACACTGTGAATAATTTACAAGCTGGCTGCAGCTGAAAATGTCCATCACGGGAATCAAATCTAGATTCAGGAACTGAATCTGTGATCACATGATTCCTAGGCTCACATGATAAAGCAATATATACAAAAGCTAAAACAAGAACTAGATTTGAATAAATCTAAACTATTCCAGCTTCATCGGTTCTAATTTAGTCATCATGAACCGGTTAAAGTGAGAAATAACCAGATTTAGGAAAATCTAACCCGCATGTTGATAAACAGTTATATATATAAGCTATATCATTGTCCGCTACACAATGACATGGGATAAGAGGTTGTATGAAGCCGGGAAGATGGGTTCATGACCAGATCTTCAAGTCTTCAAATTCTATCTGGTGTGCTGTCTTGTGTAGTAATCACTCGAGATTTGGAGCTATGGTTCTTGTGGGATACTTCTGTGTGAAATGTTGGTTGAAATGATGTTGAGACGGCGTGAATGTAGCATCGAGGTGGGAAAATGATAATTTTGCCCCTCACTGGGGTTATCTCCGGCTCTGGGTTGATGTAGCAGTCGTTGCTCAGGATTATCTCTGAGATTGGCCTGCTGTGAGTGCTGAATGTCCTTAGGGGTATTTTTGAGATGTGTTTGACCTCCCAAGGTTATCTCTGAGGTTGGAATTGAGTGCCTCGGGGTTGCCTTCGAGGTTGAAACTGACTTCTCCGGGGTTATCTCCGGAATTGGAACTGCATTCCTTGGGGTTGTCTTCGAGGTTTGGAACTGAATCTCCTGGAGTTGTCTCCGGGACTGCAACTGAGTATCTCGAGGTTGTCTCTGAGATTGAAAACTGAGTATCCCGGGGTTGTCTCTGGGATTGAGCTGATTTAACTTCCAGGGTAGTCTTTGGAAGATGATTTTGCCCTCCTGCAAGGTTAGTAATAGGAATGCAAAATTTTGAGTGTCTACAGATGCCCCTCTATATCATATTTATGTAATGCAATGGCATGGATAAGATAAAGAATACTAGACACTTGAAACGTGACAAGATAATCATGATGCAATGTAATGCAACATGATGCAAATGTATGATGAGTGTAGTTTATTGGATCATTTTCCAACGTGATGTGATGATTGTCTGCTCTCACGACTTATGTTGGGGAATGGAGTTATCACTGATGAACCTGGTGAACTGCTTGGATATCTACTCGACCGATAGTTTTTAGAGCTCATTGGAACTTCTAAGATAGAGACCGCAGGATGTTGACATTGGGGTTATTGCCAAAATCCTTAATCCTTTGCATAGACCTTCCACCGAAGATGTTCTTCTCATGTACAAGAGACTCTTGGGGAGTTGGGTTCTGTCTGATGAAGATTTGTATAACATATTCCATCATCAGTCCACCTCGATGAGGATGCTTTTTCCTAGTTTGTATCGACAGGTCTTTCCAGTGCTTTGTTGGAGTTACTGCCAATAATTTGTATTTTTAGGGCTGCCTAACCTTCACTGAAATGTATTTCAATGGCTAATATCATCGGTCTATCTCTGATGCTTTGCTAGATTTACTTGCCAACGGTTGATAATGTCAAGGTTGCTTGACCTTCGTTGAAATATACTTCAACGGATAGACCATCGGACCATCTCCGATGCTTCACTGGATTTAATTGCCAATGGCTAATGACATCAGGGCTACTTATCCTTCGTTGAAATGTCCTTCAACAATTGAACATCATCGGACCATCTCTGATGCTTCGCTGGGTTTACTTGCCAACGGCTGAATAGCGACAGGGTTGCCTGACCTTTGCTGAAATGTGCTTCAACGACTGAAGTTGTATGAATTTTTCGTTGGGGAGAGGTTTTTGATGAAAGTTATGGTTGTAATTGGAATCACAACCCCAAGTTGTTGGCATTAGACCTTTGTGAGGCATTTCCACATGTAGTTTGTAACATCTGTGATCATTGGCTTTGTGAACCCTGTGTTTGGGCGAATACTAATGAGTGATATGTAGACCCGTAGTTTGGTTTCTGAAAATTAGGATTTCAGGCTTTTTCGCTTAATCGCGTAGCGTCTTTTTTCTTGATTTGACTTTTCAGCTTGTGAGACCTCCTTTATAACTTAAATTGGATCGAGTCGGAGGGGGTGGGACCCACCTGGAACAGCCACAGGTGGACCTATGGTAGACGCAGGTAGACCCGCGGCCATCCATGGGTCTATTTGTGTTGGCCTTTCCCTTTCACAAGTCATTTTCAAGTTGCGCCACACAGAGAATCTGAGAGTTCTTCAGATCTACTGAGTTAGGGCTATTTTCTGCAAAATATATCACCGTACAAGTGTTCTATACTACCCTGGTAACGTATGCATGTCTTCTTTTCCAGTTTAGTCCGTTGGAAAATGAGTTATCATATGAAATGCTTCTAAACACGTAGTAGTGAATATGCATACTCATATGTCATGATAAAAAATATTCAATATAGTAAATGTTAGTATTTAATCATGCTGAACACAATGATGTGATAAAATTTGACTTTTGAAACAGTCAAATTGACACCTTTTTTTGATATTTCTTGTCCTATTTGAGGGCAAATGAGCAAAGGTTATAAAGAAAAGTAATCATGGTAATTAAGCTACCCTTATGGATTATGACTTTGACATTTTAATACATATAGAATGTTTATGACTATGAGTTGATGTGTTACTGAATGACCACCTAGTCATGCCTAAGTGCATGTGGATATTTGTTTTTACAAAGGAGACTGTGGCAAAAAAAATTCACGATTCTACACATTAAATAAATCATGCATTTTTAACACTACTGTAGTCGTATGTTAAAGTAATGCATGAATACATATAGACATAAAATGCATTTAAAAATCTCCAAGTCAGAGATCCTTCAGAAGCGGATACTTTTGATCCTTCCTGCTCAGGGGCTGGCCCTTTAGGTGGCCCATATTCATATGGTTTTACCGGTGCAGATCCTTCATTATATCTGCCTGATATCCCTCTTGGCGGAGATACCATGACTCAGAAGGAGTTACATCAGATGGATAGGTTGGATGATGTAGACACCAACACTATTAACTTCTTCTGATGTATTTATCATTATATCTTTTGATAGGCCTCTGTTAGATAGTGGGTGGTTGTGCCCCATTCTCCTTATATCTTTTGATAGGCCTCTGTTAGTTGTTTAGCGGTTGTGCCCCATTTCCCTATATTTTCCAGCTGTATACAGAGATGATGTATTAGATGATGATGTACTTAGGAATGTATACATACTATTTTCTATTCCCTACATCATATTGCCATGTATTGTTTATCATGTATGTATTATGTTATGCATATGTATGTGTAACACCCCCTTCCCGAAAAGGAAAGGGAGGTCACGTGCAAAGCACAACAAACCTCAAAATAAGAAAACAGAGCACTAATAACCTCAAAATATTAATAGTGGTGATCCATTATTAGCGTACTAAATACAATACTCCGAATAGAGTCAAAATAATCAAAACTTAAAATTCGAATCAACCTAAATGGTAAAAGGCAAAACTTTTACCACATTAGCCCTGAATCACCCCTGCAAACCTGTCGGAAGAAAAACACAGCATGAACCAATTTTCCAATATGGATACAGATATACAAAAGATATACCACTGATATACGAAAATAACTGAGACAAAATACTGAACAAAGCCTCCATTACAAATACGAACAAAAATATAATATCCAAAGATCTGAATAGAATATATCTGAATCAACATAATTGAGGAAATCAATAAAAGAATAAAGAAATAACGAACTAAAGTAACTAACTCAATGACTTGAACTGAACAGAAACCAACAAAACTAATCCAATAAAATAATAGGCTGAAACAAATGGCTGGAGTTATTTCATACCGAATGAGCTCAGAAATATACCTTGCCACACAGGCAAATCAAAATAATGCCACACAGACAAGTCAAATGATGCCACACAGGCAACTAAAATAATGCCACACAGGCAAATCACACATTGGACCGCGAATCTAAATGTATGAAAATCGGATAGGTGTGTTTGGCACAACATCACCAATCCGCAGAAAAGGAAACTCATACGCCTCCCACAACAAAACACCAAATGGCCCACTTCCTCCGGAGCCCAAAACAGAGACGCCGTGGACTAATCATACTGCCACGGAAAGTGTCATGCCTCTCGTGCCAAGACGACATGCATGTGGTACCCCCACAGGTGGTTATAGCTCAGGTATATCCTACGGTATATTCTAACAAAAATATCATGTCACAACACATGCGATAAAATACCAACAAAAGGGTTCTATATGTACATGTTGAACCAAATCAAATTATAGTCACAAGGTCTCAAAAAGAAGGTAGCAACATGTATCGCTCTATAATTATCAAAAATAAATACTAAACATGATATCCTAATTCAAAGAGTACAAATACGTGTCATGTGTATCAACTCCAAAATGAAACTAATATATTTATTTCACAGGAAACAATTATGTGAAATCATAACACAATTCGAAATAAGGAAACAAATTAACGAACAAATCAAATTTAACAAGGGTATTACTGAAAGAGTACGAAATCCGTACCTGATACTTCCAAACCATTTATAGCACACTCTACAAAATCTTACCCTCAAATGCCAACGATATCAAATACGAAACATTATTCACAACCTAAACATATTCACCTCAAATTAAAAATAATCCAAACTAATAATTCCAAAATAATTCATAATCTATTTAATATGCCTTTAATCATCGCTTTATATCAATTATTAATACTCCAAAATTTATATTCCAAATATAACTCTTTAAATTCCCTCCGTCCGATCTAATAAAATTACATAAATTTTATTACAAATCTAATCATTAATATTATAATACTATTAAATTTATTAGTAAACAATTTTTATTACTCTTACTAATAGAATGAACCAGCTTGAATTAATATGTAAAATTTCAAATACACTTTTGTTTACCAGCAGATTAAACAATTCTTAATAAAATTATTTTTCTTATTTATGTCTTCTAAACTTGCTAATACTAACCGAATGCCATAAAAGGTCTAGTAACTAAAAAAAACTCGACCAGTTGCGTTTTATATTGATAAAATGTTGGTTCCTTTTTTCTTTCTTTTTTTTTTATTCTTTTTTACACCCATTTAGCCTTAATTAGAGGAGAACATGATCATAAATATGAATGGACCACGCCATCCTGAAAACCCACTTTCAATTTTTTTTTATTATTTTACTCACATAAATGATTTCCTCCATGAATCTAATATTATACTGACTTGCACTCGATTTAAGTATTAAACTAATTAAATGTATTCAACAGATTTTCACATAATACTCAACCTCTACAGATACATCATTACTGATAAGAACTTACCGAGTAAAAAAAAACAAAGTCTTCCTCGTATCACAGCGCAATAGTTCTTATTTTCTCTCTTTTCCTTGTGCCGCCTCACGCCCAATTCCTTTCTCAAGTTCGCATGAGATGTAATGCAATGTAATTAGGTTTAATTTATTATCTTATTAGTTCTCCTAATTATAATAGGATTTTAATATTACCCACATAAATTAAACCCAATTAATTTTAAGGCCCAATTTTACAAATTTAATTTATATTATAAGCCCAATAAATTAATTAACTAGTTTGACCCAAATAAAAGACAAAGAACAATTAATATAATTTAAAACACAAAATTTTTTTAGTATTCAATATTTATTTACTTATTTATTTTACTGGGTATTAGAAGCATCTACCCCTTAAAAAGAATTCCATCCCCGGATTCAAAAGAATGGAAAGTATCTAATTTTCAAAGAGATGCGGATACTCCGCTCGAATAGACTCCTCAATATAAGAATGTCTTCCTCAAAATTTTAACAAATCGGATTGTCTTCCTCCTCTTAACCCGCTCTTGACAACTTCACCCTTTAAATATACAAATAACTCAATATAGGAGCTGCCAAAACCCTAATGGACTCCTCATTTTTAATTTAATCGATTACTTAATTATCTACTAAAACAATTTAACTTTCCAAACAAACAAGGAAGAAAAGGAAAAAAAAATATAGTCACTTACCTTTTCCAATTTAAATACATTTGTATAAAATAAATATCAATTAATATTTAATTATTAAAAAAATGGGTTATTACATTTTTAACCCCTTAAAAATAATTCCGTCCTCGGAATTCAAATAAGCTACAAAAAAATTAATTACGACGTAGCGGCGCCAATTGTAACAACCAACGCAGATAAGTCATCGGTCCACACAATTATCAATGTACTTATAAAAGATTCGCCAGCTACTGTGTCAAGCCTTGGTAAGGTTCTTCGCGTTAAATCACATGATTCACTGTTGGTGCGGGCCATCGCTAATATCTTTGAGTTTAATTCTTGTAAACGTACTCTTCGGAACATATTTCAAAATCACAAAAATTTATCTTCATCCAAATACGATTCGAATACCCAAAATATTTAAAATTATTTTTAATTCATAAAACGTTTATGTTTCACACATGACAAAGATTTAACAAATTATTTTTATTTTTATTTAATTTACATAAAATCATACAAAACTCCAAGGATATCGGATAAACCAAACAACTCTACAAATTATATCAACTTTTCCTAAATCCTCAAGAGCTTCAAAATATTCAAACCTCAATTCGAACTAGCTAGTTCTTAAATGTTATTACACCAAAGAATATACTACTAAGATCTATTTATCATCATATCAACTCTAAGTCAAATATTCTACTATCTGCATAAGCAACTATAAATATTCAAGATCTCTCAAAATTAATTGAATTTCATCACTTACTAGCTAATCATATAATAAATCAATCATCCCTTATTGCAAACCTTAGTCCAATAAATTTCAATGTCACCCCATACTATCACAAAGAAACTTCATAGAACATAACTCCAATATCCTACTAGAAAATAGCCATAAAATTGATCATTAACTCCAAATGATAAATCTAATTACCTCGAATATTAACAACTCAAATTACAAGAACTCCTCTATACTTAATAATTTCACTTTATCATAATATGCCATCAATACACAAACCTCAAAATTATCCACAAGCTTAACATAAATCAAAACCTAACTCGAATCAAATCCTTAATTCAATGATCATAATAATTGTCATAAAAAAAACAACTCTTAACAACTAATTTTTCAAAATCAAAAACTCGTCGATACAAATAATCACATCATAATCGTATAATCATTTCTTAACTGAATAAAATATGACATTATTCTCCTTAATGATCCAATCACAATCCTTAACTAATATTATTGCTCCAACGCATAACAATAATAATCTTAACAAATTATCTCGCCTTTCTCAAATCATATACAACTTAAAGAGCTAAAAACATGTGGTCAAAATAATACCAACCAAACAGAGAATAAAATCAAATCAAACTTCTACGTCTACCCAGTGATTTACCCAAAACTCACAGGTTAAACCTAAATAGGTTTTCTACAAGAAAGAACCCGAGCTTTGATACAATCTCTGTAACACCCCCTTCCCGAAAAGGAAAAGGGAGGTCACGTGCAAAGCACAACAAACCTCAAAATAAGAAAACAGAGCACTAATAACATCAAAATATTAATAGTGGTGATCCATTAATAGCGTACTAAATACAATTCTCCAAATAGAGTAAAAATAATCAAAACTTAAAATTCGAATCAACCTAAATGGTCAAAGGCAAAACTCTCAACACATTAGCCCTGAATCACCCCTGCAAACCCGCCGGAAGAAAAACACAGCATGAACCAATTTCCCAGTATGGATACAGATATACAAAAGATATACCACTGATATACGAAAACAACTGAGACAAAATACTGAACAAAGCCTCAAGTACAAATACGAACAAAAATATAATATCCAAATATCTGAATGGAATATATCTGAATCAACATAATTGACGAAATCAATAAAAGAATAAAGAAATAACGAACTAAAGTAACTAACTTAATGACTTGAACTGAACAGAAACCAACAAAACTAATCCAATAAAATAATAGGCTGAAACAAATGGCTGGAGTTATTTCATACCGAATGAGCTCAAAAATATACCTTACCACACATGCAAATCAAAATAATGCCACACAGACAAGTCAATGATGCCACACAGGCAACCAAAATAATGCCACACAGGCTAATCACACATTGGACCGCGAATCCAAATGTATGCAAATTGGATAGGTGTGTTTGACATAACATCACCAATCCATAGAACAAGAAACTAGGGTTAACCCATAGCCTCCCACAACAAAACACCAAATGGCCCACTTCCTCCGGATCCCAAAACAGAGACGCCGTGGACTAATCACACCGCCACGGAAAGTGTCACGCCTCTCGTGCCAAGACGACATGCCTGTGGTACCCCCACAGGTGGTTATAGCTCAGGTATACCCTACGGTATATTCTAACAAAAATATCATGTCACAACACATGCGACAAAATACCAACAAAAGGGTTCTATATGTACATGTTGAACCAAATCAAATTATAGTCACAAGGTCTCAAAAAGAAGGTAGCAACATGTACCGCTCTACAATAATCAAAAATAAATACTAAACATGATATCCTAATTCAAAGAGTACAAATACGAGTCATGTCTATCAACTACAAAATGAAAATAATATATTTATTTCATAGGAAACAATTATGTGAAATCATAACACAATTCGAAATAAGGAAACAAATTAACGAACAAATCAAATTTAACAAGGGTATCGCTGAAAGAGAACGAAATTCGTACCTGATACTTCCAAACCATTTATAGCACACTCCACAAAATCTTACCCTCAAATGCCAACGATATCAAATACGAAACGTTATTCACAACCTAAACATATTCACCTCAAATTAAAAATAATCCAAACTAATAATTCCAAAATAATTCATAATCTATTTAATATGCCTTTAATCATCGCTTTATATCAATTATTAATACTCCAAAATTTATATTCCAAATATAACTCTTTAAATTCCCTTCGTCCGATCTAATAAAATTACATAAATTTTATTACAAATCTAATCATCAATATTATAATACTATTAAATTTATTAGTAAACAATTTTTATTACTATTACTAACAGAATGAACCAGCTTGAATTAATATGTAAAATTTCAAATACACTTTTGTTTACCAGCAGATTAAACAATTCTTAATAAAATTTATTTCTTATTTATGTCTTCTAAACTTGCTAATACTAACCGAATGCCATAAAAGGTCTAGTAACTAAAAAAACTCCACCAGTTGCGTTTTATATTGATAAAATATTGGTTCCTTTTCTTTCTTTTTTATTCTTTTTTACACACATTTAGCCTTAATTAGAGGAGAACATGAACATAAATATGAATGGACCACGCCATCCTGAAAAGCCACTTTCAATTTTTTTTTACTCACATAAATGATTTCCTCCATGAATCTAATATTATACTGACTTGCACTCGATTTAAGTATTAAACTAATTAAATGTATTCAACAGATTTTCACATAATACTCAACCTCTACAGATGCATCATTACTGATAAGAACTTACCGAGTAAAAAAAAACAAAGTCTTCCTTGTATCACAGCGCAATGGTTCTTATTTTCTCTCTTTTCCTTGTGCCGCCTCTCGCCCAATTCCTTTCTCACGTTCGCATGAGATGTAATGCAGTGTAATTAGGTTTAATTTATTATCTTATTAGTTCTCCTAATTATAATAGGATTTTAATATTACCCATATAAATTAAACCCAATTAATTTTAAGGCCCAATTTTACAAATTTAATTTATATTATAAGCCCAATAAATTAATTAACTAGTTTGACCCAAATAAAAGACAAAGAAAAATTAATATAATTTAAAACACACAAAAAATTTATTATTCAATATTTATTTACTTATTTATTTTACCGAGTATTACAGCATCTACCCCTTAAAAAGAATTCCGTCCCCAGAATCAAAAGAATGGAAAGTATCTAATTTTCAAAGAGATGCGGATACTCCGCTCGAATAGACTCCTCAATATAAGAATGTCTTCCTCAAAAATTTTAACAAATGGGATTGTCTTCCTCCTCTTAACCCGCTCTTGACAACTTCACCCTTTAAATATACAAATAACTCAATATAGGAGCTACCAAAACTCTAATGGACTCCTCATTTTTAATTTAATCGATTACTTAATTATCTACTACAACAATTTAACTTTCCAAACAAACAAGGAAGAAAAGAAAAAATAATATAGTCACTTACATTTTCCAATTTAAATACAATTGTATAAAATAAAAATCAATTAATATTTAATTATTAAAAAAATGGGTTATTACAATATGTCCAGAGATGTTCAGCATTAACCTTTGGATTGTCTTATGACACGACCTTACATATGTCTTCATCGACTGTTAACCGCATTGATCACACCCCACCAGTATTGGTGGCCTCCTGCTTGAGATCGTGGTAGATCAACTATTGCGGCACTTTGTTACCCTTCTGATGTTCCAGGTTCCATTGGGTTTTGTAGAGGGCATGCTGGAGCACTGAGTACCGGTTAGGCAGGTGTTCCGGTTTGAGACCCAGGAGTTGACCCCTACCTTAGAGGAGTATGAGCATCTGACAGATTTTCCACTGGAAAAGCCTTATACTCGGATGGCTGCAGAACATATAAGCCTACAGTTTATGACCCTCACTGGTTTGAGGCGTAGAGTGGACCAAGATGAGATCTCCTCAGGGCATGTAGTGTCCATGCATTTTCTGATATACAGATTTGGCTCCTTAGATAGTTATGCACAACTCTTAGGGGATTTCACCACATCGGAGGATGAGTGGCGTGTTGCCAGAGTAGACGTACTCTTGATGTGTGTAGTGGCTTATCTGTACATGCCACTGTACATAGATCATTTAGACATCTGTGTGATTATAGAAGTGTGGGCTCTCTAGGAGGGACATACCATTATACCAATGATATGGCAGAGACCTTGAGGTCGGCCACGTATTGCCACACCCATTTTGCAGGGGTATTTACAGGCAGCTCAGTCTTGCTGTATGTGTCGTTTATGTCACACCTAAGACCGATTTGTACCTTCTGACGTCATGGGTATTATTTTTCCCATGAGATAGATATGTCTTACTCCTTTCAGCCAATAGAGTGTATATACACTGCTTTTTGGTCAGTTTTCGTAGTAGGGATCGAGGATCCATTTGACATTCTTTCGTCTTCATGGCTTAGTTCTCCTTACAACTTTATTACTCATTCATCTGGCATTGATTATCTTCCTCTAACTAGTTTGAGGGGTATGACCACTTATCACCCGCTGGTTGTGATGGCTCAGTTCGACTAGTTTCAGGATGTTCATCCCTTTGAGGGGGCATTGGGTCAGTATTTCTCTTCTCGGTTTTTATCAGTAGAGGATATGTCCAGGGTTTATGACTGTTGGGCCCATCATGAGAGGGCTGGGCTGAGTTTACTATTAGCTATCCAGATCATTCTATAGAGTATTCTGCATGGATGGAGGCAGAGATTACAACAGTCAGGTTTGTATCTGTAAAATCCCAAATTTTACGAATAAAGATTTAATTTTCTCGAAATATTTTTTTTAATATTATGGTGTGAATTTGAGATAATATTATAATTGTGGGTAGTATTTATAAATTTTGCAAAGTATGCAAGTTGTTATATAATATTCAATTGGTTGGGGAATATTTGTTTTAACAGGGAATATTCATACAACGACACAATCATTGGTGGACCCCCACAACAGAATTATTGTCGGATTGAGAAAACGACAAAAATACTTTATGAAAATAACGGCGGAAGTTTTACCGTTACCTGTTGAACTACCCAATAGTAAAAGTACAGTAATACACGTGGTTGCATAGTAGCACACGGTATTGATTATTGATGCTTACGTGAGAAGTCACTCAGTTATACTCAATTATTGCTACAGTAATTGCTGCATCATATCTCTCATATTATTGATTTGATTATTGTCATAGTATCATCTGCATAATATGTTATTTTATTAAATCAATAATTGAGATGACAAAGTTATTCATATTATTAAATTGTAATATTTACAATGTCTAGAAGTTCTGTCAAGGAGAGGTTTGGTCACCTAATTGCGCGCCAATAAGGAGAAATTCTTATTGGAATGCCCCCTCTTTCCTAGGAACGACCTGATTGATAAATATTGTGAGTTATAATATTAATGATGAATGTTATTAAAATTAAAGTTGTGTTCGGAGTTGAATTTGGAGACGCGAACGTGATATTTGAGTCCGGAATGATGAAATTAGTAAAAATAGTCTATAAACACAAAATTTTTCGGAATTCACTATTTGGTCAAAAAGTCAACAGTTGACTTTTTCGGGAAAAGTCAAACTTCGAAATTTCAAAATTTATATTTTTGATAAAAATGGTTTTATTGTGCTGGAATTATTTGTGTTAGTGAAAATCGACAATTATTTCGATAATAATTGATGTTTGGAGGTTATATTGACCAATCGGGTATTTAACTGAATAAATGAGCAATTGATTGCTATTATTTCACATGATTATAACTATTTGTTCACATGTGTATACTATTATTTCACATTCTTGTTACTATTGGGGAGTTGGTGCAAGATTGATAATACTTACATGATTAAGTTAAAAATGGAGGTATAGATGGAGGTACTATACTGTAATTCATATTTTCACATGTCTAGAAATATTGATTCACACGATTCACTATTGATTCACATTATTCACTATTAGGGGAGGTGGTGTAAGTTTGATAATACTTGCAGGACTAAATTAAAAATGAAAGAAAAGTTGAAGTTATTGTTCTGTAATTTTTCGAGCCCCAAAATATGTAATTATCGAAACTATATTTTTCTATAAATAGAAGCTCATTCTTCCTTCATTTCTCACCAATTCACTAAAGCTATAGAGCACTTATTATAAAGAGAAATTATAGAAAGAAGAAGAGAAGTCTGATACCTCACTATTCCAGTATCCAATTTTTCTAGGGTAGGGAGTATTATTTCTTTCTTATCTATGAAGAGAACTTCTGTTATTCCATTCTTTATTATTCTGTTGGAATAACCTGTATACGCGGGCTACCCTATACTTGGTGAAATTCTTCTGTTGTTCCATTCTTTATCATTCTGTTGGAAAATCCTATCTGTGCGTTCTACGCCGGACCTGGTTCCGTCTTTATTAT